>MEJB01000001.1:3461753-3715810 GCA_001752375.1 Rhazya stricta | reverse complement strand
ATATATATTCTTAAAACAGATGAGGCTAAGCAAAATCAAGGAAGGGGATCAGCAAAATGATTCTACTACTTGTCACTTCTTTCTTTTTTGACCCAGTATGGAGTAATGTTACTTTGTTATGCATGTTGCTGTAAACTACTAAGGTATATCAATGCATGCCTTGTCTGTGTGTTTGATTTATAGATATACATGCATGCAAATGTACAGATATCAGGTTAGAAGCTTTTCGAGTGCACATGTATAACTGATCTATTTTGGTGAACAAGCAACACATGCTTATATATTTGCTGGGCGCTGCTGGTTGGTGAATGAATGCAGCTTGGGGAATTTCAGTGCTTCTTTGCCTAACTAAAGACGGTTCCATTAGAATTAACCCTTCTAAAAGGGGTTCATTTGATCATCATGAATATAATCCCACAAAGAATTCTTCCTAGGATTTGTCTAAGGTTCTTTTCCCTTTTAGTGGGGTATGAAACACACACACATGCACCATACAGACAGACAGTCTAATGGACCAATAAAGGATATGGATTCTCACCATTAATCATTTGATTACCTCGGAATGACTTTAAGCCTAATGAAGGACCCATTAAAAGCTAGGACTTTGGAAATTGGTCAGACTATAATTCATTAGGAATCTTGCATTATTTCAAGAAAAATGGCTGGTTTTTTGATGTGGTACTACAATTCAATCTAGATTTTATCCTAGTATTGTGGATCAATTTGGCCAATTAATGTTCTAGTGTAGTATTTAGATTTAATATGGGAGTGTTTTGGAAATGTCTAGGTTTGATTGTTCTTCAGCTGCCTTCTTGAAGGAAACAATATTAGCTAGCATTTGATCCATCTTTGGTATTTCTCTCTCTCTCTTAGACACGTTTATATGTATATGAGGACAATTTTTGGGTCATTCACACAATCGTTTGAATCAATTATGTGTGAGAGATTATCAACATTTCATAAATTTCCCCAGTTTCCTACTTTGTAAAGTATAACCAGATGACAGTAGCTAGATTAGAGACATACTTTATTACGCGATCCAAACCCTGTGTCTGAAGCATATGCTGATCAGAACCCTGCTTCCTCTTGATATAGAATGATCGAATCTAATCTTTCAGCTTAGAATGAGAATATTCTGAGGTCATTACACGTAAAGATGGTAAAAAGAAACTGCTATATAGATGAAAAATGCTCAACAGAAATCACTTAAAACACTAAAAGCTCTTCTCTTACCGTAGATTGAGCGTTAAAATTAATGGGTTTTGTCTGAAAAATCTGCTAAAAACTTGGCTTCCATTAAGGGAAGAGGATTCATCACACTGCATGCAAAGRGGCCTAATACCAATTGATGTCGGAAGCTCGGATTATATGCCCATGAAAACGTTATTCTATCAAGGAAATTGCATATGCGACGCGATTCTTTCTCTGCATATGGCGATGAACCAGTAGTCGCTGACGACGACTATAAAAGACAAAGAAAGGGAAGAGTATGCGTGTGAGAAGAAATTAGTACTAGCAGTGCTGGCTYGTACCGTACGAGAATCCCGCACTCTCTGGTCAATCCGATGGGACATTTGGATTTGACCCGCCCGTCCAGATATAGGCCCCACTTTTGCTCGGCCAGACTCCAAATCCAATTCCCCTCACGTGTACCCCTGTCACTTATGTCGGGCACAATGAACCATACCCGCTCGGTCTAATCCGCTCCACTCCAGTTCCAGAAGGTTAAAAATGTCTTTTACGTACAAATGGGGTATTATTACGTGCTGGAGGTCCATGGAATCTGTGGTGAGCGTGGATCGTACGAGAAGCCCTTCTTTGTCTCGTCCACATCAAAAGCCCAACTTTCTCGCTTGCCATTTCTCTCCCTCCCATGTACCCAGACCCACAAAACAGTCAAAATTTACTTTCAGATTTTGGGGTCCCTCTTCCATCCCAATTTCACTCTTCATACTGAGTCTGAATTTTCTCTTTTCTCCCCTGATTCTTGAGTAGTAATTATTATAATATTAAACCCAATAGTTTAGAGTAGCCGTTGAACGTATTATCAAATTAAAACGAAATATTATATTCAATTATTTATATGCATATCAAAATGATCGATCTTATCAATTGTGACTTTGCCTTCACGGGGCTTTTTACATATGAACTTGGCTGTACCAAAAGATTTTCACTCTGAAAATGAAATAAGTTGAAAATTTTGTGGAGTGACAGTCGAATGAGTTCCATGGAAGAGTATATGTAAGCTACTACTGCTTGTTTACCTTGTCAGTTATGCAAGAAAGGATTCATCTTCAAATATAATTCTTGGAATTTGAAGTCCTCTAATTACCTCTCAGATGAATGCCTGCATAAGCTCATATTTGTTCTTCGAAGTCCATACTCCAAAGATCGGTTCCTATTCCTGAATGGTTCCTGAAGTTGCATTATTGCTTGGAATGAATAGAGCGGAAATGAGCCGAAGGAGAACGATCTTGCTCTGCTCGGGGTGGAAATGGACCGAGTCAAAGTCGTATTTAATGAGGACTCAATCACTATCATGAGAACAGGCGCCAAAGGCCAAGTCTCTCAGGCTGGTTGGACCAAGGAAACTCAATATCTTTATCGTAGTCTCTCACATGCAGAAAACTTTTAACTTGGCAGTCAGAAGGGCATATGAAAATGAACATGTGTCAAGTGTCTATCTGCTATTAAACTCCATAAGCGGACCACCATATCCATCATGAACGTGCTAATTCTTGTGCATATATATGATAGACATCTATATTTTGACAAAAATGTAACTATCTTTCTTCTATCTAGTCTCGTCCTTTCTTGGCAATGCACACAGCTGCAGGGCTCTGGACCACCTCGAAACCCCCCTGAATGCTATGAACATGCAAAATTAAAGGTTCAAGAATCACAAATACATAATCAGACCAAGAGGACCAAAAGTGGTCCTGTGTCTATAGCCATCCACGGCCACTCCTCTTGCCCTGGGGCTTTTGTCACGGAGGAAGAAAGCATTTTTACCTCCGCTGCCAAGAGCACTATTCTTTGGTAAATGATGCCCACTTCCATGCTGCCTTTGAAGTTCCCCATCGAAACAGTGTACACTGAGTCGCTGCTCGAACACTCTGCTCTTACCTGTAACCGATTTTACTGAAACTGCGTGAATATGCCATACTCTGCCACTGATATATGGTCCCTTGTACTCTCTAACCAATCTTGTGCATTTTACTAGAGAAGAAGAAGCCATTCTTTTGCTGAAGGAACGGACCACACAAACCGGCATTTGTCAAATAGCATGACACATGCTAATGTTGCACCCCAGTTATGGTGCTTACAGCAACAGTAGCTCGCCGATAAGCGACGACCAGAAACGCAGGCCCAGCTTTTATTATATTTTTTGTTGGTGGAATCAATTGTGAACTAATCTACATGCTTCCGAATAGGTCAATGAAGTGACTTATACCAGTCTTGGACAGTGGAAAAAACAAATTAATCTCAAGTACGACGTGCTGCGTTTCTACTACTATGAGAGAATTCTATGTTAGAGCACTCGACAATATACAAGTTCTAATTTTCTATCCTATATGCGGTATTGATCGAACAAACGACCATTCTGACTCACAATATACAAAGTTTACTCATCTTCGTCGTCGCTCAGAATAACGACAATATCCCTTCGAACAGGGCCAGAGGCTGCTACATTCTCTTTCTCTTTGAGTTCTACTTCCGAGGTTTGTTCTGCTTGAAGATGTGTGCTAGACCTCAAACTTGGAGATGCAGCAGTGGATGTAACAGGCTCCACAGGAGCAGAAACCTCCTTGGGCACGGTTAATTCCATAGCTTCTGTGGAGACATTAGAACTCATTATCAGACCAAGTTTTTCTTCGCCCCATTTCTTAACTGCCTCTAAATCACCTTCCAAAGCTTTGACCAGGACATTTAATTCGTGCATGTCATACCGGAACAGGAGACATTTGGCATCTGAAGCACAAGAGCACATATACTTTGCATGTCGCAGACAAGAATATTTTTCTGGGGAACAGGAACAGCCTATAGCAGAAAAATGTAAATCGTAGAGGCATATGCTGCACTCCCTTTTAGTGATTAGATCAAATCCTTCCTCCATCTTCCGCAAGTCAAAAGAATTACACAGATATTCTCTCCGCATCACCTCCTGTGTGATTCGCACCTGTCCAAACACAAGTAAACATTTCAAAAATTTTCGTTCAGCTTTCCATCTAATTCTCTAAAAAACGAAAAGGCTACCTTGCAAATAAAAGTAAAAGTTGAATCTTATTCTGAGCTGAGAAGATAGATACTAGATCAACCTACAGAACATGTGAGATAAGCGTACAGGCAAAAGGACTCAACATCATTTCACTTTCATTAGGCAACCCTAATTGGCTAGAAATTAAATAGCTGCTATTAGAAACCATACAGGAAATTTCCAACAATCATGATTAAATAGTTCACATTTCTAGTTAAGGTGACAAAATAGTTTACAGTTCTAGGTTCCAGTGAGGAAGTGGGCCCCACTGCTGTTGTACCTTATGGTAGTAAGCATGAGGAACATTTAATCAAATACAAGAAGCAACAGAAACGAAGGACCTACCTTGAGTAATTTCGTTAACATCCCATCCTTGCCATAGATATTACTCCATTGCATATTTTCCGGCAATTTGCTCTTCATGACAGAATGTTCCCACTTGGCCCTCACAGCAACCATGGCTGCTCCAAGCAGCAGTTTATCATAAGAAATTGATGTCTTCCTACACTGCTCACTATAAAGTTCTATGACATGTTGACCATAAGGAAACCAGTCAAAAGGAGCAAAATTGACTTTCTCAGAACAATTGAAGCCAGAATCACATTCACAACGGTATGCCCCAGGGAAGGTAATGACAAACTCCCCAGGATATTGCACGCATCGGTACACAGGAATGCCCTCAGATGTTAGCACAGAAGGGGAGAGTTGGGGAATCTGTTACCAATGGATAAAGAGCTCATAAGTAGGTATAGTTTCTCGCCCACATTTTTAATCATACAGCTACAGCTTCCAATTTCCAAATAAAATAAACATTATCAAGAGATCCAGAAAAGTGGTCATCGTGATAGTTCCTTGGACCAAAGGATAATATATAAAACACGTGCAATGAGCAAATTATGAATAACTCAAGATCATTAGCTTCACTTTGGTCACAGAGATATGCTCAGATCTCAATCAAGGACCTAGAAATAAAACGGCCTCAATTTAGTCAACAAAATTAACCAAATCGAACAATCAAGTCTTCCATCCACTACTGTTTACAATTTCATGGCCAAAGAAGCAAAAGTCAACATACGGGGGATCTTTTTGAAAGACTCTTAACAGATTAGGTTAAAGTAGTAAATTCAACCAAAATTCTCCCTCCAAACCCTAAAAACCTAAGCAGCTGACACTACCGCCACCACTGCCAAAGCATTTTGTCTTCTCCTAGCTGCAAAGATGTAGGTAACAGTAATAGCAAATGAATTCCACAAGTAGRTGGATAATTCATTTAGAATCATAGTACCAATAAGGAAAGGATAACAGGCAATACTATCCTCAAAGCTTGGATCATCTTGAAAAAATGAAATACTGGACCTGTATGGTTGCAATTTCATTTTATAACTCAGACACCGTTGATCTCCGTGGTAGAGAAAWACATATGGACAATTAGCTCAGGCATTCCATGCACGACATAACCTCTCTCTGATTTGGACCAAAAAACTTATCATTGCAAGTCGGAACATTCAGTATCCAAGTAGTGCACCCACATTCATACAAAAAGGATTCAACTAAACAGGGCAARAGTTTACTGACAAAACTTCTGTTTCTATTTGAGAACATTTAAAGAAATGCAGATTCCATCAATGTGTATATTTATCTTATTCAATCTCATCCTTTTGGAGAAATGTACCAAGAAAAATATCCAAAAATATATCTGCATTTTCCATATAGCGTAAATAATGTCATAAGGGTAATTCAACTTACGAGCTTCCAGAGCAATTCTAGTCGCCCCGAATATTGTTGGAGGTGCTTCTTCACAACTCCCTCAAATTTGTAGCAATATCTTGCTGGAAAGCCATACCATATTTTAGGGGAGCCCAGATGCATGTAGCATAAGGAGTACAAATGATGCTCCTCAACTTTCTGTTTCCCAGAAGAAATCAAACAGAGAAAGAAACGATGTATCAAGGAAACTCAAAAGGTAATGGATGTCATGACAGAATCTACATCTATCACAATCCGGTAAACAATGTTAATGTACAGATATGAGAATGAGCAGTATACAACAGATAATACAGAAGGTGAATATTCACTTCAGAAKCTACAAGAAAAATGTTCTAAAAGATGTTTCTCTCTACACCTAGCCTATCTGGACGAAAATAATAATAATAATAATCTAAGAGAAGGGAGGACCAAAATAGTGATCCTCTCAGTTCTGGATCCATACCCAACGAAGTGATGAAAAGCACATTCCGATGAACAGCTTAGGAACTGAAGCAGAAGAAGTCTCGCTGTTTTCGAATAGAAGAAGTGAACCTGGTAGCATGGGGGTATTATTCAAGTTCCAACCCAATTCACTATATTCCAGATACTCAGACATTCGCGATGAGTTGGAGTCAACTGGAAACCCACTTCCAAACTCTCTACTTGAAATATTGATGCCACAAAGCACCTAAATATCAACTCCAGTTCAAAACTTAGCATAAAATAAAAATGATGTAGCTAAAAGGGTAATTTAACTAGATTTATAACAAACCTCAATTTCTTCACTTGGTTTGTCAATGATCCTCCAGTATTCACCCTCAACATTTTCGACCGATGGTTCCCTCCTCTTCCCATGCTTAGTTGAGCAAACATCTAAATTAATAGCCTTATCTTCTCCACGGAAGTATTGGCTCTTAAAATCATCGGCATACTTCTTGAAATCTTGCAGCGTGAACTCTGGGCCAGATTCTGATTCAGAGCTCTCATCAGGAGGACATGGTACGCTATTATCATTTGCAGTGCATCCTTTAGAAGATTGAAGCTGGGTACTCCATGAAGAAACTTTTCTCCTCTTGATTCTCATGTCCCCCTTAATGCTACCACCCAGTCTTCTCTTCAAATGAAGATTTTTTAGTACGTCAACCCGTTGAATATGGGTTTGAAATTTAGAATTTTCCCACATACTCTGTTCTCTAACAAGACATGGTGGTTTCCAGGAAGGAGGAGGGACAATGCGGCATATTCCAAAATGCTCTGCTTTTAGACGTATGCTTGCAATATAGGTTACAGTGTCCTTGAATTCCTACCGCAAGATGAAAGCTCATACAAATAAACCAAATGTTGAATAACAGGTAATGGTGGCACAACAGATTGGATGAATGTGAGGATATTGCCAAGAAATACCTCTTCAGTAGGATGAAATACTGGASCCTCTTCAAGCACAGGTCGACATGAATCTTCAGGACACCATCTAGAAATAACCTTTCAAAAGATCAAAGGACTATGAGCATAAACATTAACCTAACAATGGAGGTTCAAAATTCCAAAAACAAAATTTGAAGATTACAGCCCTAAATATGCAAATTTGAAACAAGTAGCAATGACCAACCTTCTGGCAACTAGAGCAATTTGAACATCCTCGAATAACTCCTTTGGGAAGGCAAGCTCTCAATGGGAGATCCTGCATGAATTGGTTATCACCCATAAGTCAATAAACAGTTGAACCAGTACATTGTCTAACACAAAACTTACTAAAGTATTTAATGGCTCTTGCTTTTGCATCCGTACAGAATAACAAGGATTAATCTTTTACACATTTTGGTTTAAACAATTCCTTATATGAGTATATGTTGGTTGTTCATCATTTTTCCTACGGTCAAGGCAGTTTCTAATCCACATGAAAATATCCTTTATGATTGTTAGATCCTTTAAAGTTGGTCTTTCAGAAAAAGTTCCTTTTTTTCTGTTAGAGGTAATGGCTGTTGCATCTACCTAACAATCTTCCTCCACCAGCCCGAACAATCCAATTCAAGTGAAGCTTAGGCTCCATATAGCTATAAAGGCTCAAGAAAGATGTGGAGATGAAGGTTTCTCACAATGTTACTGTTAGACACCAAATTGGAATTAGAGGTAAAGTAGATATGATTTAAAAAGATATTCAATTCCAGGTTATTACCTAAATTATGCACTATCAAAGTATGATAGTGTGAGGAATTACCCTAATTGGAAGGCGTAGAAGTTAAATCCATAATATAACTGTCATAAACTGGACCAAAAATCAGCCAGGAAGTAATGAAGGTCGCTATACTAGAAATTTAGGGCAAAGTCAAAGCCCAAGAATCCACTAGTACAATGCAAAGAGCAGTCAATTACAGCGTGAAATGCTAAAAGTCGATTTCCCCAGAATCAAATGGAGACCCAAGAACCTGTGGTTCAATAACTTTGTAAATACAAGTCGATTACGCAAATGGATAATTCCTAAAACTTTTGGATAGACCATACTACACATCTGAAGAGCTTAACCGTTTACAATATTCAGGGCCAAAGCAGACAAGTGTACATCCTACACTGTGAGGAACATTGGCCTCATCTTGTTCTTATCTCTCTACTCCTCGCTCCACCCCGGGATTCCAAGCATTTCCTCTCTCTTCTTCATGGAATTCTCTTAATGCTATCATAAAAGGAACCACCATGTTCAATAATAAGAAATATGATGCACCGGATAAACTAGAATCCTTCACTTTGAACCTACAATAGTCCACTAGTCAATGATATTGAAAGAGAAAACAGCAGCAAAACAACCAACACGACAATGACCTCCGCATTAAGAATACCACTACCGAAAACTTGTTCCTTCTTTCAGCAAGGACWCCACATCCATACTACTTGACGGAACAACAATGAAAAGATCCTAAGGAATGTAACCCCAGAAAATACAACCAAAAACATATAAATTAGCCCATACTTAGTAATAGTAAGTGGCCAACATACTATAGCACCAGCTTTCAATTCATAACATATATGACAAAAATTTACAGAGAAAAAGCTTGACAAAGAAGTCAAATAACCATGTCATGTTGAGGATCATAAACATTTGGATTGTATCCAAGCTCATTGTGAAGAACCTGCGGTCTGTGTTTCTTAGCCTTTGCAAGATCAACAATAGTGGGAGTAACGCACGTACTGCTTGTCTCAGCTCCAGACATGGATATGCAGGCTTCATCATTAGTTGTCACCTTCTTCAACGTGAAGGATGTCAGAGAAACAAAACCAGGAGGTACTGAGAAATTCTCAATGTTCTCATTGCTAAGAGAATCTCTAATATTTTCTGTTCCCATTTGCACTGTTAGAAGAGAAAACATGAAATAAATCAGGAAATCTAATTCAAAGGATTCGTAAAAGCAAATAACAAAAAAATAATGATAATAATAATGCATAGAAGCTATTGGATGTTTACTTGAGGCAACAGCACCACAAAAATAAACACAGTCACAAGAATGAAGATTCCTACACTTAAGTCACCCCAAAATCTTACCTGAAATTAAAAAGAAAAACCTACACTTTCTTTATACATGTTCATACCAGAAGCACAGGTATACATCCCTCTGCAAAAAAGGCCCAAGATTTAGAAGTGATAAAGAGGAAGAACAGGAGAAAAGCAATTTTGCTTCGAGTATCAGTACACAAGTATTAGTTTGAATCTTTTCAATGGAGAACAGAAGAACAGGGAGAACATATTAAGGAAATAAGATAAAGTCAGAAGAGACATTAGAAGTAAAGGGTAGTTACAACATTATATTAGAAATGTGCTATTCATGYATTAATGACAGAAAATTGAAAGTACAACATATCGTCTTCTACTACAGAGAACCTAGAACCTAGACAAGCATACTRAGTGAAAACTTATCATTTTTTACTGAACAGAAAATTGTAGGTATGGTGTTAAAATTTCTATTAATAACCTCAGTTCAGTCATTGGGGCTTAACTTTAAGCATTTCAGTTGTCAACCTAGTACTTGCATAATTCTAGTCTAAGGCTCAAACAGTGACAAGCATGGCATTTCCTGGTGAATAGACTTTTGCTTGGTATGATAAATAACACTCTCGTGCAATAATTATAAATGACTTCCCACAACATTCTTCCTGTGCCTTTGTTCCCTTTTCATTCCTCATTCTTATCTTGAACTTATGTGCATGCAGAAATAGAAAACGCACAGAAAGGTACAGCCGTTCAACTTTTAAGAAACAGGTCACATGGTATAATCATGTGAAAACCAAGCTAACATATCAGCACCCATGAACAATTAGCTAAGATGAATTCACCTTCTTACTACTTTCTCACAGATTTTCAAAACTTCTCAGAGCCGCACAGAAATGTTGGCTGATTTTAGTTTATCACATAGCAATTATTAGAACAGAWTGTTCCCTTTTCATTCCTCATTCTTATCTTGAACTTATGTGCATGCAGAAATAGAAAACGCACAGAAAGGTACAGCCGTTRAACTTTTAAGAAACAGGTCACATGGTATAATCATGTGAAAACCAAGCTAACATATCAGCACCCATGAACAATTAGCTAAGATGAATTCACCTTCTTACTACTTTCTCACAGATTTTCAAAACTTCTCAGAGCCGCACAGAAATGTTGGCTGATTTTAGTTTATCACATAGCAATTATTAGAACAGACTCCATCTGGGGATCATGGAGTTCCAAATCTTTCCACTACACCCACTGGTTGCACTGCTAATGGGAGCTTCCATTATGGTYCATCCACCCTTACAGACCCAAGATTTTCTGATCCTTTGAAAACTTCCTTTTACGCAATATATACAGTAACCTAACCTGGTGCTTCTGAGTTATCAATGAGTTTCTAATCATAATGTCATGACTCTTCACTGGATAAATAATCATTTCTTCAGTTTGTAAGAGAACGAGACATAAGAGACTCTTTGACACGTAACATACACTACTTTGTCCTCTCGATTTGAAATACACAAATTCTAATAAAACACTAAAGCTAATCATCTTGCTGCGGTTAATCTTAATGTAACTCCTGACTTAAAATTGAAGGAAAGCATCATTTAATTCATAAAGAGCTTGGCATAGATACAAACAACAACCTGGAGTTACTAGGAAATATAATAAGGGATAGGGAAAGCCATTATCCTGTGTTTTTCCTTGTCCAAATGGTGCCGGCTGTAGTAAGTCTCTTAAAGCTTTGTTTAGTGTTTTATTTTGTTCAAACACCTCGAGATGCTGCCAATTCCAATTGATTTGATGTAATAATAGCAAACATACAAATGCATAGAAATTTAACCAAACCGTCCTGCTAAGACTTTCTTCCGAATATAACATATCAGAACACTTAAAATTAAAATGCTCAGCTTCTCTCAGCTAACAACTCAGAGAACATAGAAACGAGGAACTGATATTTGCGCTAGGGTTCGAGTTACGTCCATACACTCATCATCCGCAATATCGGATAAACATTAYATCATAAATCATACCAGAAACGAAAAGAAACTAGTGCCWTTCCACACTTGGTACGAAACAGAAGATAGCTTAAAATCAACTCTGCAGCAGAAGCATCCATGRTAAAACGCAATCAACAGGAAAAACAAAGCAAACTTTCGTGTGAAGTATCAGCATAATTAGAAGTTGAGGAACGGCTKACATACTCAGGTTAGTAAAAAGAAAAAATGAAGAATCCCCAAGAGAGCCGTCCGGAATTTATTGAATTGATACTCATGGACTGCAGATCCACGACGGCCCAAGTACCTGGGCTTGTCCACCTATAAATCGTAAGCCCGAATTGAACTCGCACGGCAGCACAGAACTTCTGATTTCACCTTTTCTTTTGCCCCTCTTTTGATGTCACCTCTCACAGAAGTTTGAATTTGTRACTTTTTATTTTTTCATTTTCCTTTCAAGCGWGACTCCAAAAGGATGTAATTGGCAATTGTTGGTTGTCCCTCATAGGGCATCACTTCAAAATGATAGTCAAGTAAATTGTTAGTCTGCATCATAATATTGTTTCACCTTGCTYAGTAAGGATACAATCAGGATTTTAACTTTAAAAGGATTGAGAACAAATGAAAAAATATTAAAGGGTGAAATAGTACTTTTTATGCCGAATATTTTATGTATTGTCATGAATAGGGGTGGAAATGGATTTCGATATGATACTTAGTTTAATGAATTTAATTAGGAGTAAAATGAACAATACATGAGTCAAAATTTTTGGCTCATTTAAAATATGGGTTGAGCTTGAGCAAGGTACAATATATATATATATAATATTTTACTTTATTAAAATTCCATTTTTATGAGAAAGGAGAATATGAATGAAATAAAATAAAATAATTCCAAAAAAGTTCTTYTTTTCTTGCATTTTTCATATATCTTTTRATTAGTTAGAAAGATATAACGCTTGACGTGATTCATAAATTAATTGACTGTTTAATACTTTTTCTTAATTAAAAATGATAAAATACCTATGCGACGTTATTATGAAAAAAAATTATTGAAGCATTAAGTTAACTTATATTATATTTTAATGAAGTTGAATGTTTTTTCTTTCAAACCTAATTGAAACTTAAAACTTCTACAAGTCTTTTCAGACTTCATTGAGTGATTGGGGGAAGAGTCATCATGCACGTATTATAAATTTTAATTGGTTTCTATTGATTTTAATTTGTATTACTCTTATAAATGTTGTTATTTTTTAATAAATGGGGTCGACTTGCTTGTAAGTTACATATGAATTGAGCTTCTTGACTCAGACTAAATATGAATTGAGTTAATTTTCATTGGACTCTATTGATTTTACTCTGAATTACTCTTGTAAATATTATTATTTTTTAATACATGAGTTGAGTTTACTCGCAAGCTATACATGAGTTGAGCTTCGTGGCTGAAATTAAATATGAGTTAAATTATGAATCGAGCCGAGCTTGAGCTAGCCTTGCTCAGCTCATCTCCAACCCTAATCATAAGCAAATASTTTGCACATGAACTTCCAAATCTTTGACTGCCTAACCTGAAAGGAATATTGTCCAAAGATTATAACTTAAATTGCAAGGTTATTTCATATTATTAATATGACATAAATCGTTACCCTAAACATATTAGGAGATAGATTCAACATATTTTTATCTAATACTCATTCGTGTTAAGTGTACTGACATGTCAACATTAATTACTTAAATTACATATAATATACAATATTAAGAGTCTAATATCTCTACTCCACATTTACTTTTTAATAAAAGATAATTAAAAAAAGAAAGATTCCAATTATTTATTAAAAAATAAATACAACCTTCTACTGTAATTAATTAATTATCGAATTTACACATCGTAATGGAGATTATATGCACCATTTCTATACATACAAGAGCAGAACACAAATTTTTCCGAGCACTACATAATGGTATATTAAAATGAAAAATAAAATAAACCTAAAAAAATATCCAATCTTTTGAAGAATACAAGCCACCCTCACTAATATCCATTTTCTCACAACATTTTCCAACACAAATCGAGCTGCCACATATATATATGTCTATTTAATATCTAAGAGAAAATCATGCTGCTACCATCATCAAATTGCATTTCGTCAAGATTCGAAGATACTCCATGCTCTCTCAAATCTGTTTCTCCGAAGCTCATGTCGAACAAGAATTCATACTGTTCATRCTCACATTTGGAATGCGGTATCTCATGATTTACCTGATGATGTTCTTCACATAACTGGAGATAATTGCGYTCTAATGYTGGCGATGAGTTGAGGAGAGTACTGTTCGAGATTTTACTTCGCAGAGGCGGACTGTGGCTTTGGCTGTCGGAGAAAGCAGAGATGTGGTGGCGGTAGCCTCCTGATCTGGTTGAAAAGACATTATCAATGGGCGGAGATGTAGCTAATGTAGGAGAAGTAGTACCAGCTACGGTGTCGTACGTATATGTTGGGCTGAGTTTGTCGCTGCTGTTTTCACCACCCTTGGTTTTGTGAAATACTCTGCATAGCACCCAGTCTTCCTGTAAATGTTCATAGCCAAATATTAGAGCATAGTCAGATACCAGCGAGTTACTGGAGGGGCCTAATTGGAAATATACATTTTTTTAATGCATTAGTTAAATATTCTAAACGTAAAGAGCAAAATAATAATTTTAACATTCTCTGGGGAGGCACGGCCAGGGTCATGCAGGTCCGAAGATTCTTCCGTTTGTGGGACCAGTTGTATATTTAACGGTTGTTTTGTTTTCTTCTGATTAATTACCCCAGTAGAAGGGAATATATACGAGGATAGAATAATTGGAGGAGCCATGATTGACGACGTGTCTTTTGCTTCAAGGGGTTTGCGGGGAAGTTTCTTACGTCAAGGTTGTCACCTCCACGCTTTCTGTTCGGGAATACACTTAAATGCCAAGACGCGAAAAATTAAAGAATAAATAAAATATTCTTAAACTCYTAAAATTACCTAAATTAATTTAATTTTCCATTTGACATAAAATCAAATATTGGAATTAAGATAAGATGAAGATATGGTGTTGAAGTAAGACGGACCTTAGGAGGAAGATGAGGGTTTTCCAGGCGAAACTCGTGCATGATCCACCCGGTTTTAATTCCATTTGGAGCTCTATTCTTGTAGAAAACCAAGGTCTTTCTCATTCCAATTATAGATCGTGTTTTAGGATCGAGCACGGTTCGATCTTTTCCAGTAGCTTTCCAGTAACCACTGATTGTCGCTCTGTTTGTTCTGTATCCTGTGGCATACTTACGATCACGAAAGCTAAAGAAGTACCACTCSGTTGAATTCAGCTTTGCCACCTCTACAAAATCACATGCAAAATGATTCATCACTTTAAATCAACAAAAGACCTAAACAAACCTCATTTGGATTTACATGCTTTCTAAATTGCATTACAGTAATATTTTGGTTAATTTGGGTGACATTCTTTTCTCGTAATGTATTAAAAAAAAAGTAAAAAGAAAAAGAAGAAGAAAATTGATGCTTGGATGGTGGAAGGTCTGTGTCATTTTGTGTCCTTATACACTATAAATTATTCAAATTTYTAGAATTAGAAAGAAGTAGTYATGCATTAAATRCCACCAAATTTTCTAGAAGTAGCTCATGAGTATTATCTTGAAAAGTTTTGAAGTTTGAAAGCCGTACAAGTTATGGAATGTATGAATTTTAAATTTTCAGATGTTTTAGCTCATCACCTACTATTTCTCAGATTGGAAACGGACCAGTCCTCGAAGAAAATACCCTATATTTATATTCCTGCTCTCTCATATATTTACAACATTTCATGCATACGTAATATATAAATATATATAGTTATATCATGCTATATTATATAATTGATTCTTCGATTTTAAATTATTTAATGCACTTCTTTTCTATTACACATCGTACTCTATTAGAATGTAAAAAATATATAACAAATAGTATAGTTCGTTCGTGCTCAATGAGCACCATGTAAAGGGACTGTATGCTACTCTTGTAGCTGTCGACAAGAGGAATTGATTCCTCAGACTTGATTAGAATTCTTTTACGATAAAGATAAAGAGAAAATGCATACAAATATGCCACCATAAGCTAAAAACCTAGATGAAAGTGATTTCCAATATATATCAGATAACATATACTTGGAAAATGGTCGATTTCTATTTTCAGAAAGGATTTGTAGTATGAAGTATAGATATGTGTTATCATTTTCTTATAATGCTTCAACAATAATTCTCCTAACATTTTGGTCCCACTTTTTTACTTTTAACTCTACACTCTTCGAAGAAAATCTTAAGGTTTAAAGAGATTATATAGTGATTCATGATTCATATATATATTTGTGATTTATTCATCGAACTTTCTTCAAATTCCTCATCATGATTCGATAATTTGTCAAATGTGGTATTTTCATAGAAAACGACTGATAAAATATCCAGTTTCCTTATATAAATGTAGAAGCTAAAATGGTTTCTCGGTCATCTCTATCTGCTCTCAGGAACCTTTTTCCGCATGGCAACAAACACAAACGGGGTCGGTTGGAACATGCACACATGAAACCAGTTCAAGAATAACAATCTTCTCTACGAAGCTAACCTAGCTAGAAACCGAGGTGTTCTGTATGGTATATGCTTTGCCAGTTTCAGATGATCTAACGGCAAATGCAAAAGACAGCATCAGAAAACACTGTACATAAGCAGTATCAATGGATAAAAAAGATTGTAGTTTCAGAGACCCAAGCTTCTCAAGGCTAGTTTGCCAGTTGAGGGAAAGATAAATTGGATGGACAACACTAAACGTCATACCTCCAAAAGTAATTTAGGATTATTATCAAATTTATTACGGATTTCTTTCTTTCTTTTGATTAAGCAGCTTTAAACATGTCTGCTAATTGTGACCCTGTAACGGGGTTTTGTTCAGAAGCCTCAAACTCTGCTAAAACTAGAAGACAACACACACCGAACATCCCAAGAAATTATGAACATATTCATACATATGAAGAACAAACAAGTCGATCGGACAACTGAGGTCGGAGCAAATCCTCAGAAAGTTATCAGKGAAAGGGGAAGAAGAAGATATATAGCTAGCACCAAGACTTAGAAAGGAGGTAGATACATACCGGGAAGCTGCCATGGCTCACATGTATGAAGATCAATTTCCACTAAGGTATCTTTTGAAACTTCTCCATTAGCAATCTTCTTGTGCAGATAATGACAGACCAACTCTTCATCACTAGGGTAGAATCTGAAACCAGGAGGCAAAGTTGCTCCAATGTCTCTTAGACCCATTTTTGGAGGTGATCAATCAACTCTCGATGATATTAATGATGACAAGAGACTTTCTGTTGAAGTATTAATGGGAGATGAAAGGATGGTGACGGTCTGAATGATAAGAATTAATTAGCTTTCAATTCTTTGTTTGGGAGCGTATTATACAGAGAGGAGAAAGTAAGGGGTTTATATATAGAGCAGAGAGGTTGACAAGTTGGAATTTCTTGCATTATTCTAGCAGTTTATGCTTGTGTAGTTAGTTATTGTTATTGTGGGAACTTTCAAGAAAAACCAATGTCACAAGTAATCTTTTTTGCGGACACAGTGGGAGAAATCTCGATGCTGCATTTCTATGATATCCACATATCATATACGGGAGAGAAACTCCAAACTACCCCTTTTTACTATATATAATAATTTAATTTGTGTACATGGAAACGTTAACTCTTTTGTAGTTTATCGGGTTCCTGGCCTACTATGGGTACAAAAACATAGAGACAAGTCTGCCTCTCTCTCATCCAATGGATTTCCCCTCCTAAAGTCATCTTATATATTACTTCCCTCTTATACGAAGTGATTACAAGGGCCAAGTCAGAAATTCAATTTTAGAGAATGAGAGAGTACGTTTTAACTCTATTCTTAATTCAGCAATGACAAAAGTTCTCTCATCAATGGGAACTATTTAGGACAAGTTTTTTCATCAAGGGATCCTTTTATTAAAGAGATTCATTAGATYATGGTAATTACAGATGTTAGATTCAGATGTACTTTGAACATATTAGTGGTTCTTGAAAAGATCATAATATAAAAAGGTCTTTAGAGATCGACCAATGACTTTAAGGTCTCCTGTCTTCTCTAATACTACTGTCCCATAAGTCATATGTGGGAATCTATCAGCGTGGCTTCAAAGTATTTAAAGGCAATGCAAGAAAAAGAAGCTGTAAATTCATGATCTGACATTCTTCTTGCATGAGTCTTATAAGAATGTCACGGACTCTTAAGGACGTGATCACCGATGAGATCTCATTGGAACTTAGGTAAAATGTACTACATATCAAGTTGCAGACGTTGTCAATAAAAAGTTTAAGAAATTATTACCTTAATTAATACAACTATGTTAAGAGTACTAAGAAGTCTATGCACAAAATAGATATTGACAGATTTTGAATCACTTTGTCCCAAAAAAATAGTTTATTAGGGAGGATTTTTATTTTACCTTTATTCTCTCTATTATAAACGATCTACTCGTTGGATGGTCATTCATTTCTTCGTAATATTAGTTGTTATTGTTATCATTATTCGAAAATATTCACATTCTTAGTTCAAATTATGACCTTTGCCTACTCAAAAATTATTAAGTTCCAGCAAGTTTTGGAGAGAAAAAGAAAAAAAAAAAGAAAAAAAGAGGTCTTTTTCCCATATTGTTTTCCATAGCCAGACACCTGGCTAAATTGGAAGTTTCTTCACCGAATCAAGTCATATTGATATTTTACAAGACATCGGATTATCAATTGTCCAACACAAAATGATTAGGACGACAAAGTTCAAATCTCCTAAATGGAAGATCTCAATAGTACTATGTTTGATTCAGCAAGCACCACGTTTCTTGGGTAATTAAAATCAAATTTTTAAATATTTTAATACATTATTTATTATATCAATTGATCATGATACGATATATATATATATATGTATATATGTACATACATACATACTATACTAATCGGCATATGATATATATATATATAAACTCAACTATTAATATAAAAAAATAAAAAATTTTAATATATATATATACTTTGATTGATTAATATAACAAAGAATGTAGCAATACACGTAAAATTAAACGTCCCAATGGGAACCCTTTATATTCACGGTTTGGAGAAATATAATAAAGAGTTTTCGTGTGTTACACAACCAAAGACATATGAAGATCACATGTGACAGAAACCCTTACGCTCATATAGATTAGGTCTCTAGCTAGATCTATTACAGCAGTACATACTATATGTATTTTCCAACTCTTTTCAACATTAAGCAAGCAAACAACGTAGCACATAGATTAATGCAAGATCCATCAATTAGGTTTCTTACAAAACTGGTAATGCTAATGTAGATTAGATCGAGAACTGGCTACTCGTGTTCTCCTTCTGTCGACATCTATCTATCTAGCTGTGCCTCTACGTAGTTGGCTAAACCTCCATCCCTTCATGTGACAGAGGACCTAAACTTGATCGATCGGCCGGAGGGGAAGAAACCATGAGCTGCATCTAGATAATATATACATAGGGCAATCATGCAACAGATCAAAAAGAGAAGTCCATTCTGTCCAATCTTGATCATGATCTAGAGACCAAAACTATTGCCACGGCCACCGGAGGAAGGCCACATATTTGTTTTTGGCTGGGGTCTACTGCTGATGAAGCACAAAATGGACACAGAATATGAATATCCACATGTCTTTTTAGAATTTTGTTGAGATTTCTTTGATGGCCAAGCCAATAATAATCAAAATGAGGACAAACTTATACTTGTCATAGACTGTATCATTATATGTATAATAATTAAGGCTTAAGTTGGTGACACGAGAGAGGCCCATGTTTTCTTAGCTAGACGAAAAATAATATTTGCCTTCATTTTTTCATTTGCCTTTCATGAGTCAATTTAATAAAATGATTGAAGATCGAGTAATTTTAACACGATTCAAGGTTACAACTCATTTATTAATAAACTTGGTTCTCTTGAGCGTGCGAGAATATCATATTCAGAGGAGGGAACCCCGCACCAGCGGCGGAGGAAGAAATCATTGCCCCTTAATCCCCCATCAGGCTGCCACGTTTGTTCCCCCTTTTACTGGGAATGGCAAATTTTTCCGCCGTCATCTGAGATGATGATGTTCAATTCGAACAGTCCTGAAGATAAACACTAGCTCCGGATACAGTACAGCATAGGGAGGAGCAGAAGCAGCCATATTCATGAATTTTGATTGTTTCGTGATTGTTCGTGACGACATAGATTTCCCATCTGCAAAGTAAAATTTCCCTATTTTGATCTTGCTCCTGCTGTTGGGTTCTACTTGTTTGGGAAAGGGAATAATTGATGTTCAAGTTTCTCAAAACCTAACACGGCAAATGGGATTACTAGTAATTAAGGTTGTACACGAGTTGAGACCATCCCGAATAAGATTTTTTGAGTTTCAATTTGATTATTAAGTACTTTTTTAAAATAATAATAATAATTTAAGACAATTAGTAACTCAAGTTAAAGGGATATTTCTTATTCAAGCTCTTCATCTACTTTTATTTTGAAAGAATTCTTGATTAAAAATTCTTTCCGAGTAAGAGTTGGACATTGCAAAATTAGTTGAATTTCATAACTTTTTTAATAAACGTATATATTATTCGTTAAGAGATAGTATATCATAAGCTGAATTTAAAAAAAAAACCAAAAAAGATCATAAGTTGAATTTCCCTAATATATATTTCATTATGTAAGGAAAAATATGCAATTCTTTAAATTAAGTAACTGAAATGAATACCTAATTATTGCATGATTGGGGGGTCAAGCCAAGATCCTTGGAATAGAAAAATGTGTAGTGCACCCAATCTTTTTAGGATTGGTATTAATCTTCTAGCCCTTATTATATATTCAAAAACACATCCAAGTTAGCATAATTGTACTTCTTTAATAATATAGTCTACCCAAACATACCACAAGATCATTGATACATATTCTACTTAARTGAYGGAACATGTATATTCCACTAACYCATCKAATCTCTTTAATTAATAAGGGTAGAGTAGTAATTTGCTAACTTAGTAACTTAGTAATAGTCCATGATCCAATACCTTAACTTATAGTAAAACTAGAATTCACTATCTATAGTATAAAATCCAAGAAAGGAATATGACAACTAAGACTTCAATTCAAATCATGGTTTAAAAATTGGAAATACCCTTTTAAAAATAAAAAAATTGGAAATACTTTTTGAAAAAGAAATGTCGGCACTTCTATTCTGGAATATTAAAAAATGAATGAAGTCAATTATCACATAAATACATCATTAACCTCTTTAATTACTGGATGCTAAGGCAGTAATTTAAATAAATATTTACTAAACACACCACACAAAATTATTAAGCACATCACATTCTACATTTTCCCCTACAATATTATAACCTCGTTTTCCTTCTCTAACTTAGGCCACGTTTAATAAAATTGAATTTAAAATTTAAAAAGTAATTAATTTTTAAATAATAAATATTTTACCTCGTAACGTCTAAATTTAAATATTAAATTTGATTATCTACTTTTAAATGTCATATTATATTAAGCCAAAATACTATAACTTAAGATCCATATAAATAATTAAAAAGTATTTAGCATATGAAAATATTTTAATATAAAACGATCTAATTTAATAAATTTTTAATTTATTTTAATTTTTAAATTATATGATAACACAAGACCTGAATTTCCTATGACTTTCCTTTCCATTTTCTCTAAAAGAAACTCAAATTCTGCATCAATTGGAGAAACTAACCTGAAAAAAAAAATTAATTTATTGATGCTAAAATTAATATATATATATTTGGAATTAAACTTAATAAAAGAATATAAATTTTCTTCTTTTTTACTTTCACACACGAACTGGACGCGGCGCGTACACGGCCACCATGCAGCAGCCAAAGCAGTTGCAACTTAACTCAGCTTAGTAGCTCAAGCTGCAGCGCAAGGATAAGACGCAGCAATCACTGGCTAATAAGGTTGCCGCCTCCGGTTTGTGCGAACTTTCCTTTTTTTTTTTTTTTCTTTTCCTTTTTCTTCTGGCTCCTTTTTTAGTTTCAATATTGTTTTATTCTTTTTTTAAAAAATGAATATTCATATCGACATCTACCCAAAGCATATATTTGTATTAGTACATGGCTATTTCCTTTTTTTTTTTAAAAAACCAAATCATAAGCTTAAATTCAAGATCATTTTAATTTTATAAATTTTTTAAAAGCTACTAATTATGTTAAAACGTGAAGGTTGAGACTGATCTGTCCTATCCCTGTCTTCTCTTTGCACACTCAAGTGTTGGCCCCTCGAAAGTGGCTTGTCATGTATGTGGGTGTTTGAGGAAAGCAAATGTCGGAATGAGCTTAACAATCAGAAATCCAATTATCCYAGGGTTAAGATATTAATTAACTAATTAATCCGTAATTTAAGGAATTAAAAATGTAGTAATTAAAATATATATTTAGTACTGTAATGTATATTCAATAGAATTTAACTATGTCTGAAATATCTTAAATTAATTAATTAGTGTTACAAGGTACTGAGAAATACTAGCATAGGAATGTATGAGACGTGATATGTGATAGCATAGAGGTACACGTCATGAGGGCATGACGCAGTGGATTATTCCCACAAGACAAATCACATTCTCCTTATTCCCAATCAAGGAAAATAAAATTGCAACAAATCATTGTGAGTTTTTAGGGCCATCTTTTCTTTCCCTTTCCTCCCTACCCAAAGCACAAAATAGTTATAGCGGATTTCAAGTTTTGTTTACTAATACACGGTTCGTTAATCGATCATTTCGTTGAATCTATTAATGATAGCGATAACTTAATTGGTGAGAAATAATTATTATTCGACGATCTATTATTAATTTGATTTATATTTTTGTCTCTTCAAAGTATTGACAAATTATATATTTTAATTATATATAAATGCGTTGAATAAAGAATTAATTAAATGGATGTGTCCGAATCTTACATAAAGAATTAATTGGGTGCGTGTGGGTGTTTGGTGGAGGAGTGACGGCTTCACATTCTTTTATTTACAATAATTTCATTTCTTTTCTATGATTAATAAGAAGATGAATATGATTAGGGCTACAATTACTTGCAATTAAGTATCTATTTTCCCTACTAAATTCACTTCCACAAGTCATGGGGCAAAATGGGGTCGATACCAATTTCACGGGTCAAACTTACCTATCCTATCCAATCTATCTTTCTCGTCTCTTTGAAATCCCAAAATTTTATCTAATCATTAATTTTCTTATTACAAATTAAATACTCATAAATTAATTTTCTCTACYTAATAAAATACTTGAATTATATCCATAAAGACYAACCCTTATTCAAAAGAAAACTTGACTGATAAYGTCTCYAAAGTAATTTTTAAAGCATTATATACATATTTTGAATTTCGATATCCCTTGTCCACTTAGATCTTGCCATCTCAATATGGTACAAAACAATTAATATTGGAATTGCTGCTTTCGAATTACGTGTTTTATGTCGCAGGTTTCCTTAGATGAGCATAGCGGGCTTGACAAGTACGTAATTTTCCTGCCATCCCTCTTTCCATTTGGTTAATTATCACATTATCGTCACTCCGTCTTTCCCTCCAATCCATCGTTTGAAAACAAACCAGCATAAGACTACGTTTTTATCATAATTTTAACGAGTTCATCGATAAAATAAAAAGTTAAAATCAACTATTTTTAATCATAAGAAGTTGAACGGGCAAACACAAGATATAAATATATATATAAAAAAGAAAGCTAATGAGGAGAGGTTACTGCAGACCTTTTGACAAAAGAAACCKGCTTTTTCTTTCTTGCATCATATCACATTTCATGAATCAATATCAAAATAAAGTGTTTCCCTTTAAGGATTGTATCCATTGCCTTTATCTACTTTAGCAGCGTAGAAACTTGCTTCTTCCATGCTTTACCAGAAATTTTCGGTTACTAATTAGTTATATCATACTTTATCTCAAGAGGAAGGTTTGAACCCCTCTGATTTATCGATTAATATAGAGGATTTTATGCAAAGATCTCGAGTTTAAATCTCGTAAATACTTTCTCGATATATGAAAAGAAGAAACAATTTGTTTAAAGTAAAGGTTATAAACGTTGAAAATAGCAATAACGAATAATATTATAAAGGAATTTTCCAACAAAAGATTGACAAAAAGGGGTTTAAGACACTAAAGATATTGTATACAAAAGTGGATACATTTAAAGCGATGACAGAGAAATTGATCGTTCTTGAAAATAATGATGAAGATAAGGAATAAAACACGTCACCTTGGATTAAACTTTAACGGTCTAGTATGCATATGTCAAAACCTGTAGTCCTAGCTAGATAGTTTCTCATGAGCTGCAAATCTTTATTTTCTTACTGTTCATGATGTTAAAAGTTTTCCCAGATCAACAGTTTTTTTTGTTTCTGGGCAGTTCACGATGAGCTGATGAGGGGGATTGATCCAGTTTCGGCGGCGAAATCAGCGCAGGCAGACGATAATGAAGGTGGTGGAGCTCTTGATCATTCATTMAGAGCCAAAGGTTTGCATGTCAAAACCTACAGTGGAAGCTTTTGATGAAGAACTACTGTTGTATGCATTTTCTAAATAGTCACATGCATTATTATTTCATCACTAGGATGGCAACTGAGAAAGATACAAAGGAACCTGATCCACGTAATGTGGAAATGAACTGCTGCTCTACGTACTGATCAATCTTAWGTTTTAATCAGAACCAAAAGAAATTGTTTTGTTTTTTTCTGTTTGATCGACACCACAGAAGGCYGGCATTCCATCAAATCCCATCGCTGCAATTTATTCAGGTTATTTCACTGCATCATTTTCCATTGTCTAATCGTTATAGTATTATCTTAATGGATACATATAGAGTTTGCAAAAATCTTATGCATGCTGTAATAGATATGTAGTAGTGATAATCAACAGCGTGATCCTCTTAATTAGAGCTWAAATAATTGATGGAGAGAGATAGCAGAGGCGTTCTTTCTGGTAATAATCACGCAACTGTTCATGTTAGAGATGATCACTGATTACTGATATTGTTCTTCTGATCTTGTCTTTCTGAATAATATTTGAATCCCGAAGAGAGAGATTCTGGATCAGATAATGAACAGCTAGGAAGAACAAGTATGGTGTAACTTGTAAGAGATAGAATATTATCGTTGTACGATGAAGAACTACGAAGATCGACAACAGCCACTCCCATGAAGCCGACCCCTGCAGAGTACAGAGCATTGATTTGGTATTGCGGATAATCTAAGGACACTTGCATGACCTGTAAGTTTGTTTTCAGTCTTTCGGATGAATGTGGGCTTCAAGAGATACTTGCAGCTAGCACAGGCAGACYCTGCGAAAGCAATATTAAAGCTTGAAGGGTCATTTTCAAGTTGAAGAAGAAAGGAAATAATTATATCTTAAGATTCTGCTAAAGGAATGTGGATGGCTTGAGAACACCGAAAATTATTGTTATCTACAAGTACAAGCATCGTTTATCATGATTTTACTCACGATTATCAACAAACTACATTCATCAACATTATTATAATTCATTGATCAAACGTGATATTAATTTATAAACAAGTCACCACTGCTCCAGCAAGTTCATGCAAATAAAATTGCAGCTAAAACGAAAAAGGAAAAAGAAATCATCAAGGGATGTGATTGACGCGTCGATATAAGCTAGGATACACTCAAAATATGTTTGGCCARGGGCTGGASGTCGCTGGTGGGGATCACAACTTCACAGCAGCACAAAAGATACAGGTCTGCAGACTGCAGAGACGTGCGCCGGCAGACCACAGCTGATGGGCACAGGCATGCACCAGCAGTACGTAAAGATGGAGGGCAATTGGTTCGTTCGTCCTTCTTCTTCTAGTTSTTCTGGGGTTGTTTGCAGCAGTGGTGAGCAGAAGGGCCCGTGTCTCTGAAGAGGGCCATCCATAGAAATGGACCACCGGTGAAAATATTCTGCGCACGGAATGACCCACTCTGTGTCATTACGTCAAAGCATGTCTCTACACATCTCAGAGAATTACGTGGATTAGATTGCTCCATGCATTATTGCTTGGTAATGAGGACATGAAAATGCACTTGAAAGCTTCAACTTTTGCGAAACTGATAACTCTTTACTATAACTGATAGCTCTTGCTAACCTACCATTTCCTCCCTCTCCATTATTTTTGCAGTGGCTGCTGCCTGCAAATCCCCCTCTTCTTCTATTCTTCTGTAGTTAGCCGCACATTTCCTCCCGTTCCAGTAATCATTATCTCGTCTMTATATATCTKASTCGACTTGTCCTCGACAGTATTAGATTATTCATACCACTGTTACTTCATTAGTGAATATGATCATCGATTAATCATTATTTTTTCTTTAGAAAAAAGAAACAAGAAAAGGAAACGACAAGCTGAATAGAATAATATCATTAGAGTAGCAATCATTGGATCTTTCATCTCTGGGATATCGAATAAAAACCGTGATCTTCAAGTAACTAGCAGCCGCAATAGCCAGTCTCATTTCACTGAAACTGTTTATAAGAAAACGAAGCCTGAGCTACTCAAGATGAGATAACATTCTAGGGGGACAAACTCAGGCTTTAAACAACCAAAGATGCCCATAAATAATGCATTTATATTCAAGAATAATAGAGCTTTGGCTTCCTTTGTAGACAAATTTGATCGATACTGGACAAATATGAATCAATAAATCTTCCATCATTTAAGTGTCCCTCCGTTTGTCCACTCTGTCTCCAACAAAAAATCAAGAACAAGGAAACAAATCATCAAAAAACTTATTTATCACGAGAAATTAGAGCCTTATTGTGTGTGCTTCTGCTCCGTGATCTGCTACATCATCTACAGCTATAAATCGTATTAGAATAATAACAATATTTAATTAAATGTAAGCATATATCATTTTCCATAACTATCTTGAATTCCTCGAACATTAGTTCCTTTAGATTTTTAACTCACCCCAAAATTTGCTACCCCTTATATAGTATAATAGCAAATGAGAAATATAAATCAATAAATACTTTACGTCAAGTTTAAAATTATAATAATAATATAAGCGAGTGAATAGATCGAARTTCCTTCTTAATAGAAAATCATGATTTATAATAGTAAGTAGATCGAAGAAAACAGGACAGAAGGAGTGAGTATTACAAGAAAAATCCATCGAAATATTTATAATTTATTAAAAAATTCAAGATTCGTCGAGTTCATGGAAATGTTTCTTCCTACGCGGGTACGGTTAAGGTCTGATGCTCGAGGGATCTAACCCTATCAAAGCATGTCACCCCATCCTACCAGGTCTGGAGGTGGAAGCTCCTCAGCCAGAGGACAATTTCCAAAAGTAAAGCAAAATGTGCTAAAATCCAATTAGTGATATATGATACTTTTTATCGATCGCTTTTGAAAAGGATGAAGAAAAAAGCATCTTCCCCAAGGACCCTAGCATCATTTTTCAAATAAAAGTGGGCAACGGTCGAAAATGAAGAACTCTCCCAAAGCCAGAGGTCACTTCAAGAGCTCGATTCGATCTTTAGCTCTGATGAAACTCGAACCATCGATTTCCAGATGTCAAAAGATTATGCATTCTTTTTCTCTAATCCTAATGTCGTTGAATTATACTGTGATTTCGATAAAAACCTTTCTTTTGGTACAATCAACGAATCAACAGCATTGTCACGAGTGCCATGGATATTTAGCTTGAAGCTTCGATGGAGAGAGATGATAGAAAAAATCTGATGGGGACCCTCAGAAATAGAAAAGAAACCTGCATTATTTGACTATCATATATAAATATTTAGGTAAAATTAARGGAGAAGCTACCGCAAGCATATCGTTTTAGTGTGTTTTGCAAGAAAGACAATAAGCTTCACCCTTCTCCTCAGCAGCCCAAGGAACAGCGGAACTCTTATTCTAGCCACAGTCGGATAAGCCCCAAAGGTGACAAGACCAGGATCTTCCTACAAGGGAGCTAGGTGTACTACTTTATGGAAAACACCTTTATCCCACAATAACCCCTACTCACCCCCCGTCCGCCCTCCCCCCAATCCCCGAAAATACCTTTATCCCATAGATCTAAAAAGAAGATTAGGATTAAACCTGAATCTTTGTCGAGTAAAACATATTCTCAATTGTCACCTCCTTGTAACCACTTCCTAGACTATATACATAAGGTGGTCCATTAACAGCTACCACCTTATAACCTCCATAACTATCCTTAAGAAGGTCAATTAACAGCACCAATACAATTACTCAATTCAAAAGAGATGTTACTTAAAAGAAGTGAATTTTACTCCATTTTCTGATCAACCCAACATAGAGAAATAGAGTAAAAGTGCATGAGTAGAGGTCAAATCATAAAGTTAGAAAAGAAGATTTTTAATTTGAACGTTCATAATTTGAATATAACCCTAAATTATGTTTATTAACAAAAAACAATATGCGCTTAGCAAGTACCCAAGACACAAAGATGTCATGAAAGAAGATCATATTAGCCCGAAATGCAATTACTGATGAAAAGGAAAAGAATAACGATATCTATAGACACTTTTGACAATATATACATGTAGTTAACTGGTGTAACGAAATCAAAGGGGGGAATAAAGTATGAAGCAGTCTAATAGAAAAACAATATACATTTCTTGTATGAGAATATTTCCTATAACAAATCATTGGCGGACACAATCAACGAACGGACACGTGAGCAAAGACAAGGAAGCAAAGCTGGGGATTCCCTACTGATTTGGACATATCTCACATCATCTCAATCCAGAATGAAAGAAACCTCAAACTTATTGCACCAACCAGTACTTAACAAAAACTCTTTGAGGAGTATATATATTTTATTATTAATTATTAACTGTTATCATTATTGGATAATAGAATTTACTATTAAAAAGGGGCTGCTATTGTGTAGAGCCCGCTAGGTGTTAAAAGCATATTCCTATAACGCCTACCTGAATATCCACTGGAATTATCTCTTGCCCCTTTGAGAAGAAGGGAGTGAAACACCGCAGCAACCCYGGCTGTTTTCCCCCTCTCTTGAGAAGAAACTGCCTCTATCATTTKAGAAAAACTTCCAATATGTAGCTGAAAGGTAAATCAAAGAAATGCTTTTCCTTTTGGCAAGATATGCATGCAAATGTTTCKTCCTAAACCCTCTTTTCATTCTTCTAACAACCARGAAATAGCAGGAACACACGGAATAGGAGTTTTTAAAATCATATTCTTAGACCATTCRACTGAACCCCTCTACCTCCATCTTCGTGTATAAAAGATTTYGCTCGCAGAATAGACAGAAACCAACAAGGTTCAGTACAATTACATGTGCTGCTCCCTAAACTTGACCCTAAAAGTTTCCGTTTAAAAGTACAATACAATAATTTTATCTCAAAACCCGGACCAAGGATCTTGACAGATATTAAATAACAAAGCCAACGAGTCCTAAGGCCTCAATGGAGATACTTAATCTGATAAGTAGCTCACTTCAACTACTTRATAACAGAAAAGAATGATGGCAAAACTGCAACAYCTGCCGAGTCTTTCTCTCTTTGATGAGGGAAGCTCTATCCRTGTCTCTTTGAAACACTCTTCGAGAGGAWTGGGATTCATATACTTGCAAAAAGCTGTTTCCATGATAATTCCTTACTACAAACCAAATGAAACWCATGTGAAAAGTTATCCCTAACAGAAGGCAGCCCAAAGAAGAAACAAGTAATCCTGATGTATCATTCCAAACAGATTAATCAAGGTGGTAACCTTTTTAATAGAGTATAGCATAAATGAATTATTTTTCTGACTTTGACCATCTATCTGGTGAAGCTTGGGATATGTAAAATATTTTCTCTATGGAATAGTCTTGCTACTTGTAGAGAACATAACTTCTCCTAGACAGGTTTCACAACTGTCAAAACCAAAATTACCAATAAACACTTTATTTGTCAATCCTCATATAACAAACTAGCAGTAAATTGCTGCAGCTATGGCTKTCAAACGCAGTCCATGAGTTCGTCCATCTCCTATAAACTAATTTATATAAACTTTAATATGCACATCTATGAACATTTACAAGCATAGAAAAAAAAAATATGTTGGTTTAATGATCAACATGAATCAAGTACCTCACCATCTCTAATCCTTTGAAACCTGTACAACTAACCCACTCGGCGTCTGGGCAGTTTTGAGGTGGCCTGAACCAATCAGATCGCGGAGATGAAATCTCATATCTAGCGGAGAAAATCGAAGGCACCTTTTCTCCAAAGCAGCCAATGACATCTCCTTATATTTCCTACGGTTGAGGYAAGACAGAAGCTCCTTTCTTCCCTAAGATAATAGATCTAGTTAGTACAAATGGAATAGTCAAACATAACCTTGTCYTCAATTCGTTATGTGATAATAGAAATGGAAGGTTTAGGCATAATGATAATGCRTTTGTCCCGCCCAGATGACTGACAAGAATCAGCTGACTGGAGATAACTTATAACATAACCAATCTATCACTATGTAGTATCACAAACTAGGAAACTAGATTCTCTGACCAGAATCCAGTGCACGTCTACGCTGGCTCATTAATGGGGACAAGGAATCATTGTGTTAGGATTCTAACCTGTGACAAGCCCTTGAGCACTGAACCAATATTTGGAATTGCAAACCAATACATGTTGGGATCAATGAGTTGCCGAGTCTAAAATGGAAACAGAAACTGAGCGTCAAACAAATGGAAAATTAAGGAAATAAAGTGTGTTATTAGCTCAGGGGAACAGCCAAAGTTGACATCCCAAGTTATGGTTTCAGCAGAAGCAAGGTAGAGAAAAGGAAAAACATTATACAATCTAGAAATTATGGTTTCTATTACAAACAATACGTCTTCTGTAGAAAATAGAGCTGGTCTACCCAAGTAATTTGTGGTTTCTGTTCCATATCATATAAGCCAAAATTTCTATAACATCGAAATGAGTTCAGTTAATCAGGGTTTCAGCAACAGATAATCCAAATGATTTTGCATAGGCCACTGCTTAGAACTGCAGTGGTAAAACTGCTGTTTCTAAGCATCTGTATCATGAACAAATCACACCTAAGAAAGAATTATGTTGTGCATGCCAACTAAGACGCTARACAAAGAAGAAAGAAAATGAAAACAGAAGCCAGAAGACACGTTTCATTTTGACTTTCCAGTCCATCCTACACAATCAAATCCTAGGCCTATCTTCCAACTGAAGTCATGAAAGAAAACCCTGCACATTTACCAAAAGGCCAGCATTCATGAGAAGAGAGACATGTTCCTCTTTCACTTTTCCTCCCAATGTCAGAAGAGAGCACTGCCAAGAAAGAAATCAAGGGACCATAAATATCCATAAATCCAAAGTTTTTGCACAAGATTGAAGAAAATTTTGGAAGTACAATTAGAACATGACTTCCAATAGCTCTGATGCTATAAAGAACAGAGCATCTTCAGTTAACTCCTATATGTACATTGTACAACACCTATTAGTACAAACTGCAGAAACTAAAATAGGGAAAAGAGACCTGATACTGCATATCAATGTAAAAGTACAGAGAAAAGAAAAGGTTAGCTAACTTGATCATTGTCCGTTACAGAATAGTGTCTGTCTGATATTATAATTACATGACGATCATCATTACCTGAATGTGGGAAACTCAATTACCTSATCCRATCATTGAGGTAAGAACTATGAGATCTTTGGAGCCAAAAAGGAAATATTTAAACTCAAAATAATGTAGAGAAATCTAGAACAAATGATTAACAAGTTAATAAACACAGATATGTTATTATGCTTCTTCTTATGTAAAAATGGTTTTCYAAATTTTGGAAATTGTAGATGATTACTGAAATTCAGGAAAGATGAGAAGCACATTAATAGATCACGTGTGAACTTCTCAAGGAAATATAATATACAGAATAGACTACTTACAAGTTCTTGATGTCCAATGCTGGGCTCCAACTTGGATTGAATTACATGAGTTCTAAACCAATCAAAAACTGCAAGATTGTCCTGCTTCCCAGCTTCAAGTCTTTTCACAACATGTTCAATCTAAAATAGTTAATCACAATGGCGACCAATTCTGAAGTACAAAACTCCAACTATTCYGGCATTAGCCTCATCATTTGTTAATGTGTAATCATGCTTCCAAGATTAACAAATAAGAGACATGTACATAGTGARGACTAGAGAATCAAATTCAAGCACACACATGCCAAATAATAGTACTAGTAGATGACAACAATAACACGAGAAGTTCATGTGACAGGCTGAGAAAATAATGTTTAGTCTGGTTCCATAACCAGTAAATATCTAACATTAACAAACACAGTATACAGAAACAAACAACCAACCTGATTTAAGTAGTCATCTAAAAACATTATGGCATGATCATCTTGTCCAGTATTTAATTTAAAAACGCGTAGGATTCTATCCCTTTTCAAAGACTGCCAAAACAAAAATGAAGAAAGAACATTATTTARGATGCCTCCGCAAAAGACAATGAAGAAGGAAAAACAGAGAAACATAAAGTGAGAATAGGATAAACATGGAGTGCAAAGGCATAACAAAGGGAGCATGAAAATGGGAAAAAGAAAGAAAAAGCAAAGCATCCATAAAATTAGACTAACTTTAAAGCTAGTTCAACTTGAACTTGTAATTGTGACCTAGAAATTTATCATGGATTCCAGAAGGTAAAAGAAAATTTAACCACGCTTGATTTTATCAAAAACAACAAAAAGTAAAATTGCACAGATCACAATATAAATTCATTCAATGTAAACATATCCATTTTCAATTAAGAAAGTAAATAGAAGCAGTTTCTTGAATTATAAAAAATGTATTACATTTATTCTAACTTCACGATCCATATTGGCATAATAGATAGTACAAGCACAAAAATGAAAATAAACACCAAGAGAATTCCTTGGCACCATACCTCTAACTCCCTATCCACTTGTGTCCTGTCTTTTACACTGCTGTACAATTGTGACCTCAAAATGAAAGGCTGAATTGAAACCTGAAGAAAAACCATGCCTAGATCATGCATCCTATGATTAAAAGTGAAATGTAGAAATGGAGTATAACAGAGACAGAGCTGCCCTAGTGTMTAATTCGGACTTGCAAAAATAAACTTAATCATAACGATGGAAGATTTCAGAAAATCCTTGATAATAGCATGATAAACACTAGAGCTATCATGAATTCTTTTCTAGATAATCCCACAGCACTATGCTATAAATTTGTCCCAAGCCAACTTCACCAGAAGGCATGAGCCTCTTGTCCTTTTCAACATATTCTCTCCCTTTAGTTTCTTCTTTTTCTTTTTTCCTTTTGTTTTTAGGATAAAAATATAATCTTCTTTCACATCTTAAAGGACAGAGTTTGGAAATATATTGAATGACAAAGAGAAATGTAATTTAAAAATCACAAAGTTTCCAATTCATATGTCAAGACACATACAAAGTTTGAGCAAAAGGACATTGAACAGCAATGTGTCAAGAAGATAATAACCTCGAAGGGAAACTTAGTCAATACCAAAAAATTCCCCCTCCAACCCCCCCTCCACCCCCAAAAAAAAAATAAAGAAAAAAAGGAACAGACATCGCTATTTATTGGAGAAATCAWTTGTCTTGAAGATAAAACAATTTGGAGAAATATGAGTGCGGTACCTAAATTTCAGAGCATGCCACTATTTTATCCTTCTTTAACTTAAAACAAGTARGTTCATCTACTGAGCAGAACACAGATTATTCAGCTGAGAACCAGCCTAAACACATGCACTCTGCTAAGTAATTATTTTATTGCAAGCTGCTCTATTTGGAGCCATATTTTCCGTTAACTCGTAAATCCTGGGTGTCACTATGGCATTGCATCTCAAATTCTAAGTCTGCCTCTACCTCTAGTTCTTACTTCAATAATTCCCGCTATAACTCAATTAATGGTGCATCRTTGTCTTTGATCCAAACGATCTGATTTACTTCTACTAAATATTCTTCTTCTAGAAAAGGGAGGGAAGAAAAAGAAAAAGTGGGAACCTTTTCGATGCGAGGAAACTGAGCACGCATAATTCGAAGAGCCACCAATGTGTCACTAAAACTGAGGTTGTCCTCTGCATTATAGTTCAGATGGATCCGAAAGCGATAAAATTATAGTTTTCAACACATAAAATCTGTTTCAAGTAAATAAGGGGGAAAAACAATTGCACGAACCAAGCGAGAGAGATTGATGAGCGGTATCMGCTGGAGGAACTGGTTCCTCCACRACCTCCCGCCTGCGTTTTCTTCTCATGGATGAGCTCGTCGACGTTTCGTCCATGTCAATAGCCGCTCCCACCCGTTTCCACAGCGTGAGTCCCAGTCCGGCTCCCTTTCCTTCTAGCTTTCTTTTCTTTCGCCTTTCGATTTTATAATTTTTACTCCCACACAATTTGTTGCTTTTCTTTCTTTCCCTTTATATTATTCAAAATACCAACTTAAACCCTAATTTTCCTTTGTGTTAAAGAATTTTTTCCAAAAAGACCCACCAACAATTTATGGTGTTCCTTCGACATTTTTAATTTCTTTTTCAACTTGTAATCACATTATTTAGCTAATCGCAATCTCTCCCATGTACTGAATTTGAGAGACAAGGGATGACTGGAGATCGCCTGCGGCCAAAAATGTTTTAGTACATCATCTAAAAATCATATTATTATCCGGATAAAAAGAAAAAATTAGAAGATTCTTAACCAATTATTAGAATATTAAAATAAACAATATGTAAAAATCGCAATATTATAGGCATAATAAGGCATTCTAAACATGCCCATTAACAAATGGCAGCGACAATATTTGAAGTATTCTTAACCAAACCTGCCTGCTATAAAGAAACACTCTTCTTTTCAGTATCACAAAATAGAAGGCTGACATAAGCTTTAGAATTAAGTGGGTAAATGAGTGACTGGTCTTCGTTATAATCCGGTGTGACCAAAATTCCAATTCCAATGCGGTTACATGATATATTGAGGCTGTCCTACAACAAAATTGTCAATTATCCATATTTTTATCTCTTCTAAACAACCGCTGCATCCTACAAAAAGAAGTGAACCCTAATGTTCTAGTTCTTCAAGCAGATTTCAACTTGGAAGTCGTCGATGCAAGGTGGGAAAGGGTCTTATGCCCCACAAACATCAAGAAGATTCCGAGGAATCCAAGCACCTTCAGCGTCGTAAAGAGTTCCAACTGCATGAGCCAAAGACAAAGAATAAGGTGGGCAAAGTAGATTATCAAAAGCACAAAGGCACAAGAGATCCCAATTCTTTCATGTAATTTGAGGAACTTATATCCAAATTGTTTACCTTACCCCTTGGCCATCTCATCACGGTGACCCAATTTTATAACTAAACTACAGCTCACCCCTATAATTTTCTTCCTACTTCTGACGAGTGGATAAATGATGGTGCAAGCATTTGTCATGTATAAACGATGAATTTTACATGTAGACTGTTCCATTCTTAATCACATTTTTCTTCCTAGAATATAAGTAAAAAAACCCCACAACCCTAAGACCGGATCCTTTATGAAGCAACTACTTTGCATAGTTATAGAACAAAACTAAGATATGATATCCAGAAATAAAAAAACAGATGGTAGTCCAGAGCATAAACAGACCTTCAACCAAAAGAGCAGATAAAGTGACAGAACTGCCGCTACACCAGCATGGAAGAGAATGGCAAATGTCGCAGGTACTGATGATGTGGGGAAGTTACTAAAGTTCAGCCGAAGAGAAAGAAGCTGCAAAACATAAAACCACACATAATATATTAGCAAACTAAAAAGACTATTACAAAAAACGCATATAGAAGGATGGTATAATAACTTCGGCTGAAGTACTTTAAAAGGTCTATAGATGGCTTTGGGATGCCCAGTGAAAGATAGGCAAGTAAATATTAACTTCCATGAGAACAAAAAGCAAGATGGACATTAATAAGAATAATTGGGCAAAATGATCTTGATGTCTATGATAGATATTTTCAGACAATATATCAGCCAGTTCAGTTTTATTGGCTTCTTATTTGAAAAAAGCAAAAGTTCACATAAAATCAGCAGGAAGGTGTACGCCTGTAAGAACAACTTACCCCAGCCACAAATCCTACAAATGGCAAGAGAACAAGACCCAAGAATGCAAGAGACAGCTCTCTAGGAGGCCTCTTCTCTGGACTCCTGAAAATGTGAGTAATTTCTGCTTTAGGACCATATCTTGAGTAAGGGTCCAGAGGTTGTGGAGGAGGGCGAGCTGCCTTCTCTGGTGGATCTGGAAGGTCCAATTCAAGATGGCCCAAATGTTGCAAGAAAGAGTTCTCCTGAAAAGAAGGAAAATATCTTCTCAGAATCTGAAACTACAACTTTTCTTTCCATTTTGGGGGCCAAAAGCAGGGAATATAGTTCTAGAGAGCCATACTTACCATAACAGAATCTCCAAAAGTGAGTTGAATGTCATACCTACCAGACAAATAGTATAATTTCTCTACCAGACCCAAGAAATCCTACAAGACAAAATGAAATTACATGTTTATGACCAACATAATTGTCGATGCTATGTAGGTCAGACAGGAGTGAGAACATACACATGCATGCACAATTTCAAATATTAATAACGAATTGTATTGAAGTGCATTCCAACTGCAGATTATGCTATATACCGCCCAGAACCTCAGAAAAATTATACTAGCACTCGAGAGGCAATTGGATTATGTATGTTTTTGAGTTATAATCAACACTATATTTGTCTACAGTAGCACCAACATACACTTATGCACTGTTGGTAGGGGGGAAAAAAATACACACAAATATATACAGTATCACATTTGGTAAAGAACTTAACCAGTATTATCTCAAACTTCTTCCCTGAGTTGCCCACAAGAAACACATGCTCAACTCCGCTCTCATGACTCAACCTAAGAAATGCCTGCAAGAAAAGACATCAAATAAAGAAAAGAATAATGAACATCAGTAAAACAAAAATAAGGAATAATTGAACACCTGGTGAGGCTTAAAGGGTTGTCCTGAAGGAGTTGTCAACTGAAAACTCAGCTGCAGCTTCTGTAGATGGTTTGCTTGTAGGGCAATGCTGTTTGCCCCACTTAAATCTAGTCTGAGAGTCAATACATATAATGAGAAGGATAAACTAACAAAAAGCTCAAAAACTGRAATGAGAAAAGCTCAGATAAAACATCCMGCATGATTTAATCATGCCAGAGATTCAAAATTATATGATCCAAAAATACATCCAGAAAGGTCCAATATCCTTAAAAGTTCCTGGGCAACTGTAATTGTGAGATCTAAATAAGTATTCTCCAAATATTAGAATAAGAATGCCAATTTTGAACCTGGATGAACCTATGGAGATCACGACTAGTGAAAAAGAGCAAATGCAATCTGAAAACTCCAAAGCCTTTTGTTACAAGTAAACCTCAAACGCATAACAGTAGCATCCTCTTTTTCCAAAAAATCAAGAGAAATACGAATCATAAAGGAAACCTGAAAGTATCAGGATGTCATTTATTTTTCAAGATAAATAAATATATAATCATCATAAAGACTAAAAGGAGAATCTTAACACCTATATAAGAACAAAAGAGGAATCAAAACCATACTTTTTCTTAGTTTCTATATTTCCAATATCACTATCCAGTATTGCAATTTCCGCCTGGTCAATTTTAACCACCCCTGTTACATAAACAGGTACTTTTGTACGTCCTCCGGTAGCAAAGATTTTCTTATCTTCAGGATCATGAAGCAAAATCTACCATTCAAATGAAAGGAAGATTATGAGTATGTGAAATACAAATTCAATTGATGAAATAGTGAATGAGAGTGAATTGCGAGAGAGGCATAGAGATCGAGTGCGAGCGATAGACAAGAATACCTCAAAGCTAAATTTGTAGGACCCAATATCTACATTCTCTGGCAAAGTTTCCAAGACATGCAAAGCAGTTTCTGGATCAGACTTGAGTTCCTGTATTGTGTGAAGCCAACCTTGTTAGGTAAAACATAAACCTGAAAAACAACTTGCTATCCGCAATTTATTAACCCATGCTACAACGGGCCTTAAAAAAATTAACAGAACCTGGTGAATAATGGAAGCATCCTTTGAACCAGAGGTAAAGATTTGCATGAGTTTCACTGATAGAGGAGGAGCAGCAGATCCAAGAACAGTGTTGACACGGACCTGAAGAAAACATAATGATAGAATCAAAATAAAGCAAAATCTGCTTAGCTATTATACACAGAATTTGCATCCGACAATTAATATTGCAATGTGTAATTACAGTCTGCAATTTCCACGGGCAGGGTACTCAATGGCCCATTTTATATTAGAAGATAGATAGTATCCAGTTCTCTATAACCATCATAACTAGATAAAGGTGACAACCTTAAGCTGATCTTTTCTTGTCAATGAAAGGACAGTGGCCGGAAGTGATAAAATCAAAGGAATGGAGACCCTGTAAAACACCGACAACATCCAAAATAAAGACCGAAGTTAGGAAACCCCATCATCATTAACATTCCAAAATCAGAAAGGCCACAAGCAGTTACAAAATCAAATCAAAGCAATTGCTTGCCTGTTGTTTTCCAGGCAAGCTAATGCATCCATTTGGTGATACATGTCTTTGGGGTTTCCAGGAATTCCAATACCAAGAAAAAAATTTGCCAAACACAGTACTTTTTCCCCAGGAAGCTGAAATTCAGAAACAAAAAGTCATGAAATAAAGGACAGACAACAGGATAAAAATGGAGATAGTCAAGATCCAACACACATTTAGACTTTCAGAAGTGGATGCTGCAAATGCTGTGAATCCAAGGACAATCGATGAGGAAGCTGAAATAGGYCCCTGATTTCCTTGTACATCCACAAGCTTCTCATCAAAGTAGCAGGACCCATCTTCTACAATACAAGAAGAAGATCAAATGATAAACACAACTAACCTTCTTTTTTTGCAGGGAGAACATGAAACTTAATCCAATCACCTTTAAGGACGGTGAATTGAAAATCAAGCAATTCAAACTGTAGTTACAATGTCAGTGCTTAAAAGTATAAATTACACTCCTCTGTAACAGCCCAAGCTTTCATGTCTTGGTAATTTACTTGTTATCAGAGCAATATCCGTGTTCAAGTCTTGTCATAACCTTAATACAAAAACGTGAAGGGCACACATGTTACACCTGTCAGTCAAAAATTTTGCCTAGCACAGTTGTGAAGTAGCATGTTGGAGTGCACAATGTATAAATTAGAATCCTTTCAAACAGCTTCAGTAATTATATTTGGTGGTAATTAAAAAATAAKCAACCTAGTTCTTGCATGAAGACCAAAAATGCAAGAAGAATGATCAACTACAGATTGTGAATCAAAGGTCATCACRGAGAAACCACACTTCTTTCCCTCTAAAATCGCAGAAAAAAAAACATGTCCAAATAAGCATTCCTCTCCAAGGTATAGGGAGATATGTAACAATAGTGGAATAAGAAATTGCCACATCAGTGAACTGACAGTACATTTAACTTCTACAGTTTATTAAAGAGAAACCAAAAGCAACTTTCAAATATAGCGGCCACCAAACAAAACAAGGAGTTTAAGATATCATTTTGATAATAAACTAATAAATGGAAATGAGGGAAGCAGTTAACTTTACACAAAAAAACAAGTCAATAAAAGTGATTTAAAAAACCATGCACACGTACAAGTATTAAAAGCATATGTAGACACATCATCTCGTGTCACATAAAAGTGATCTGCATAACCTACACTAAAATAGTGTTAAATTCAGCCTCTATAATCATGTGTAGCTTGACTTCCTCAAATTGAACTAAGCTAATTTATTAGATGCATATTCAAACCTAACCTAACCAGCTTGTTTTCAACTACATATATAACAACTCTCAAACTAACATAGGGGGGAAGAAAAGGAAAAAGCAATTACACCTTGTATTTTGCCTCATGCAATGTCGTTATAGGATATGTAGGATGCATTCATATCATTATTCTAAGAGCCAAGAAAGTTACCCTGAAAATACTTCTTTTCCAATAAGGGTGTGGTTTCAAAAGCAACYAGGACATAATRAGAAATTAATCAACATCCCTTTGAAATTAAAGAGGTAACTATCTAAATAATTAGAGCCCTTAAAGACTAAAGATGCACATACCATATTTTTCAATACCATCAAAGAGCTTCAGTACATCCTTTTTCAGATTATTAATCTGCCAATCAAAAAGCAAACACAGATCAGGTWATTGAATATAATCCTTAAGATATATACATGCTGCCAAACAAGTGATAAGAGAAAAAAAGCGAGATGAGGAAAGATAATTCAAAAGGACAGATACATAATAGTTAACCAGCAATATCCTAATTAATAAATCTTGCAACTGTAAGAAATAAATAGATAAGGTGGCAGAAAATTTTACATCATACAGTAATTGTAGGTTACTTGCTGCAAGACAAAAGAAGAAAAAAGTGGCATTCTAGTTCCTTGAATAGCATTGCAACCAAAAGATATATAATAAGTTGGTTCGTAAATATTTCAAAAGAATTAAAGCCGTCTTGCAGCAAGCCATGAGACTGAAAATCTAGAGATTTCTGTTTAATCCCGACTATCCAGTTGCCCATTTCTTTCTCTTTCTTTCTCTTCGGGAAATATTACAGATATGTTAAGTATCTAAGCACAGCCAGTGCGCTACACCTAGTAGTCCTCTATTCAAAGGCTGAGATGCTAATCTATGATACAAAATCTATCATCTGCTCATTCGCTGGCCACTAACCAAGTTCAAGCGTGCCTACTAATTCTATGGATCTCAAACTCAACCTTAAGTAGCATGCATGAAATATAATTAGAATCAAATGAAACCTCCAAAAGATTCCTATATTTTAGAGCAGACTCAGCTAAGAACCATGACTACAAACCCTGCTTCCCTAACTCCTAGTATTGTAACTCCAACTTTCTCTACCAAAAAGAAGGGTAAAAATGACGAGAACTAGACCAATGATGAGCATTCTGCTTAAGAAAGACGGCGAACAATAATGTCAAGCCTATCAGGCATGGTTATCAACTTACTTTTACAAAGCTAAATGACCAATTGCAAAAGTTAAAAATATGAAATATTCAACCTACCAGGGACTGATCGATCTCCTGGGATGCCAAGGAAACAACTCCGGCCAGAGCTTCAAGTGCTAATCCTGCCAAAAAAATTGTTAACCAAGAAGTTCTGTGATGTATAACCAAAATTTTATAATAAAAAAAGAAATGAAAAATCTTGAGTGCCAATCAGGAAAGAATTGATCTTGGTCCAAAACTCTACAAGATTATGCCATGACTAGGATTTTCTCTCTCCAGAGTTGATTGTGTTCAATTCAAATGACAAAAAATTCCACCCAAAAAAAAAAAAAAAAACAAAGGCAAGATACATATTTTATACTTTGAATTTCTGCAAATCTTTTTAGGATAGAGGACCTTATCCCAGGATATCCCAAAAATGGCTAAGACTGCTGTTGCAGTGGCAAGAACCTAAAATTTTAGAAAAATGGTAACATGAAATTCAAGTTCATGAAAAGGTAATAAACCTGCTGCATAATTGCTAGATTCAGGATTACTGGAACTATAACGCCACCTTCCATCACTTTGACTGAGAGCCTGGCAAAAATTCTCAAGTGTCACTACGCATTTGTAGCCCCTGATCTACTATGCAAATTTACAAAGAGGTAGGATCCAACCTTTACTGCCCGAAAGACCCCATCAGCATCTACAAGATGTACAGAGACTTCAGCAGCCTGGTCCTGCAAAGTCCAATGATAGTATAAGAAACAAAGAAACACCCATATTTAAAGTGCATCATTTTTTTAACTACTAGATTAGATTAGACATGTAATGTATAAAGCAAAATAGCATTCAGCTCCATACTTTACCTTAACAAGTTTCAGACTTCCTATCGAATAGTAGAAGTCGAGAAGGGTGTTGGCCTCATTAAGAGAATCCTTGAGTCTTGAAGCAATACCCTACGAATAATTAAGAAAAGAGAAAGGAATGGATAGAAGTATAAACATCATAGAAAAACAAAAAGTGAGCTAAAACCTAAAAACAAAACCATCACTGGCAACCAATTCTTACATACCGAAAAAACCTCTTCATTGTGCTCACATTTTAGTATCCCGTTAACTCTTAACGCCTGAAACAAATCCTTTAGCGCTGAAGAGGAAGACCAAAGTGTATCAAGAACACTCTGGCAAGTGGAATCCCTTAGTTCATGCTTTTTATCAATTCCAAGAACCTCGAACGTTCTCAAAGCCTCGTAAGATTCTTCAAGACTGAAAAATGAAATTCTAAAAAATAAGAGAAATATCCATCCACGTTTAAAATCCAAATAAAATTTCAACGACCTCAATGTACCACACAAATCAACTAGAGAAATGCCAACGAATAAAATAAGAAACTTAACAGTCAAATCAAAATTCCAATTATTCTTCGTTCAGTTGCCCAAAAACATAAAATGTAAGAAATAAATCGATCAAGCAAAAATGCACATAAAAGTTCCCGAACCCGCATGTCTAAGTGCTTAGCTAAGTGTAGAGGGACAAAGAGAGGAGAGGGTTTAATGAGGGTTTATATTTTAATTAACCTTTTAAACGATCCATCGAAGGGAGTAAACAATTCTAATGCAGAAGATCGGTGAGAATCAGAGATCGGACTGAAAATCGCAGCTTCGCAGATCGATGCGACTGATAYTAGTAAAACCAGAAACCGTAAATTTCTGGCCATCCTGCTGGAAAGAAATGAATAGATTGAGAAAATTTTCCTTGCTTCATAAAATTTGAACAAAAATCTTAGAACTCCGAAGCTAGATCGTACGTAAATAGTTGGGTTGCAAAAGGTAAGAGCGCGTTGCTGGAGTCTTGCAAGTCTCCGCCACTGTGACTGCACTGAAGAGGGAGAGAGACTGGACTCTTGCTATAGAAGAAGACAGCGGAGWGAATGTTTAATGTCGAAACTGCCCACACACTTCAACTTTTCTACCCTATATATCCCTCCTCGAAGCAGTAGCCAATTGGATCTGTTCCCCTCTTTCTTTTTCCATTTTATTTTTTTCTGTCAAGCTTTTTGGTTTAAATAACTTTAGTCCCTAAATTTTGTGATGCTTCAATTTTTCAGTAATCTAATAAGCCACAATTATATACGTTAATTTTATAGCATAATAGTGAATTGAAGGATTCGAATAATTTGGAAAGAAAATAAAGGATTTATCTAAACKTATCAATCGATATTTATTAAAGAKAATTATAAAATTTACKTAATTTTATCAATAATAAAATTAAATTTTGATTCTTAATATGACATTTAAAAGTGATACATACATCAATTAGATGAGAAATTGTGATGAGATCCAAATTGGTTTATCATTTTTAGCACACAACACTTGATACGGATGATGTATTTAATTATTTCGATTTTTAATGGTATGATATAAATTAATTTTAATTTCAATTACATTTTATTTTCACATAAAATAACACTAAATATTGAAAAATGATTTAATAATTATACAAAAATGATATATGTAGTAGAAGTAGTAAGAGTATTTTAGAAATTTTACCATTACCTAACCAAGCTTTGTAATTTTTTAATAGTATCCAAACGATGGTGTTAATTGGTTGCGAAATTTGCCAAAGATGGAGGGAAGCAAAAATAAATAAAATAGATTTATCTCAATTGGAGAGAAAGATAATTTCAATTGTGACTTTTCTTTTTTTTTTTTTCCCTTTTCTTTCTTTAAAAGTATTTGCTTTTAATTTATGTAAGATGATTGGGACATGAATGAATTTCGAATCATCCTTTCGATAAGGAATGTTTTTAATAAGTTGAGATATTATATCAAATTCACTTTGGAATTATTATTGCTCTTAAAAAATAAAAAAAATATGATTGTTATTTGGCAGATAAGAGCATGTTAGATTTTAATTTGGCAGATAAGAGTTAAAAAATTATAAAAATAATTATCAAGTTTAAAAAATATTTATATTATTTTATATAAATAAAATAAACACTAAACATGCAGAATAAAAAAATCTTATTATAAATAATTTTTGAATTTCACTCTAATTTTTTAAACATTAATTAGTTCGACGTAGATTAATATTTCTTATATTAATGGTTATTTGTCTTGCCAAAATTTGGCATTGAAGATGTTCTAAGAGTGTTTTTATGAGATGTTCTTCCTTCGAAGATACTCATTAGGATTTAAATAGAATATTTGAGAGAAAGTTATTTCATGTGGAAAATGATATATTTTTTATTTTTAATTTTTCTGAATATTAAAATTGAAAAAGGAAATTATTGAAGATGGACGCCTCCCCTTAATTCATACGCATCTCTAAGTTGACATTTCAACGAGAGTTACACCGGAAAGATTAGTAAAAAGTTATTTCAATCCACTATTCCTTAGTAGTACTACATAAGAAAGGCCCGGCTCGAATCGATTCCGCATTCCATTTAGTCCAACCTCCGACAACCGTCCCCGCCACCACCTTTCTCTTTACTCCAACGGCACTGGAAAGCATCCGCATTGCACTGCRGAACCTCTTTTGGTTCCTTCTCAGCTGAATTACGATGTCGTTTGAGGAGGACGAAGAATCATTCGAGCACACTCTCCTGGTGGTCCGTGAAGTATCTGTGTACAAAATCCCACCCCGCTCCACCAGCGGCGGGTATAAATGCGGGGAGTGGTTGCAMTCCGACAAGATCTGGTCTGGTCGGTTGAGAGTTGTGTCATGTAAAGCTCGCTGCGAGATCCGGCTGGAGGATCCGAACTCCGGGGAGCTATTTGCTGCCTGTTTTGTTAATCCGGGTCAGAGAGAGAGTTCCGTGGAGCCGGCGCTTGACTCGTCCAGATACTTCGTCTTGAAAATTGAGGACGGGGCAGGAAAACACGCATTTATAGGTTTGGGGTTTAACGAAAGGAATGAGGCTTTTGATTTCAACGTTGCTCTGTCCGATCATGAGAAGTATGTCAGGAGAGAGCAGGAGAAAGAAGCCGGCGGTGCTGTTAGAGAGGGTGGTGACGAGAATCATATTGATATTCATCCAGCTGTCAATCACAGATTAAAGGTGATTTCTCTATTTACTTGCAGACTTTAGATTTTCGAGCAACTGTAATTTGCTTRGACATTACTTCAGAACAGTTGACAAATGATCTCTGTTATCACTTGAATGCATGTGATTAGAATACAGCTAAAGACCTTTTAGCATATTAATGTTTCTTGGCTGCAAAGTCTGAGTTTAAGAACTGCAGATATGTTATACAACAAGGCTTTACTTAATTTAGAATCTCAAAGCAAAACGAGCTGTGACTAAGAAAATCTGGAAGCAAGTACTAGCTATCAAGCACTTGGTGAATGCCAAAGGATGGGCCTAATTGCAGGTTCGTGATTAGAATGAGAAAAGAATCGAGACATGTTACCCTACATTCTATATTTCTCTCTTGGATGGTGTCAGAGTTATAAACTTCACGGAASTGTTTTGGAGCTTCAGTGAGATAGTCAACATATTACTCGACGTTGCAAATAGAGACACGCTTGAAATKTGCTCCACGGGAGTAGTTGAACTTATTGATGCTTAGTACTGTAAAGAGTTGTCGCTTAGATGAGTCATTAGGTTCCTTAAAGTTTCTCTGGGTGCATACATCAATCAGGTAGTTACATATTCTTCTTTTGATGGTGATTGAACTAAGTGAAGCATCTATATTAACTTGCTTAAGTTTTATTTACCACAAAAATGGAAAAGGCAAGACGCTGGCATCATAGTCCTAAAGCTTAAAGTTGCAATTGAAGTTGTTATTTTGATTGGGGATATTCTTTGTCTGCGTGTTTGTTTGCCTCCACTAGATTACTAAGGCTTGCATCGCGTTGTTCTACTATTTGCTTCTGGATGAATGATTGCTTCTGGAGAACTTGGGTTTCCTATATGTGCCTTCATTATGAATTGAATAAAAAAGTTTTGGTTTTTCAGGAAGGGGAAACCATTCGGATCAATGTGAAAAATAAACCATCTAGTGGAACAGGCATGCTTTCAGCTGCAGGATTGTCTGGGACTGCCAAGCCTAAAGCACTAAGCCTTGCACCTCCGCCCTGCGGTGGGGCAAAGATCAGATCTCCTCTTCCGCCCCCACCCAATGATCCGGTTTCTGCTAGGATGACTTCTTCGAACCATGGTACAGTTGTCAAAGGGCCTAAGGAACAGCATTCTACTGATCCTTTCTCTGATCTCTCTCAACTTGAGGTATTCTTTCTGTTTCAAACCTTCTGGGCATGTGAGCCTGCACGAATTTGGTTCCCTAAGAGGGGCCTCATTGTCTAAAATCAGAAAACAAATCCCGTCAACTCTCAGAGCCTTTGAATATCAATTTGATTGAGGATCATTTTCAGCACATATTTTGGAACAATCTTAGATGTAGGAAAACATATCTTATTTGATTTCAGGACTAGTTGATTCTACATTATTAGGAAACAGTTATAACGATCCCTCTCTATGGAAGGTGGTATAGAGGCTTCAAAAACAGCTAGAACTCAGTTCTTTGGGTGTAAAAGCCTATCCATGAAAGTGCATGCCACCAGTATTTCTGTCGTGTGTATGCTTTTCAAAAGATATAGGACTATCATTACTAGTTCTTGGTGTTTGGTCTTACTGGAGTTCGTAATATGATGATTCACATGCTAACATAATAAGAAAATTGCAAGCAGATACTTAATCAACATTCTATCTGCTGTCTTTGGTGCTCTACAAACATGCCATGTGCAGACAGGTGATCCGAAAGTTCTGTTAGTATTTACAATCTAGAACTCTGTTCTGCCTATTTGTTCCATTATGATGTGGAAAAAATAACATTATTTCTCTGGCTATTATAGATCAACAAGGTTCATCAGGAATTTGTTTGATTTTGATAATACTATTCTAACGTCAGCCTTGTCAATGTCATTTGCTTCTTATTGTGAGCCACACTCTGTGGGAGTGGAAGGAATTTGAGGTATTTCTGCTCTTGGCATTTGTAGAGGAATCTTCCATCAACTACCGGATCAGGATCTAATAAAGCCAATGCAGCTGGATGGGCAGCTTTTTGACCGTGTGAGCATTTGCCAAATGTGCTTGGATGGATTTGTCGTCTGCTGTTGTATTAAAAATGCAAAACTGAAAAAATGAAAATCTGAAAATTAAAGGAATTTAAGATATTCTCCTTTTTTGGGAGGATAACTGTTGTTGGAATATGTCGATATGGTTCATTGACTTGTTTGGACTTCTTATCCTACATTTATTATGCATATAATACAGAAAAATAAATTTTCTTGCGGATCTTGTGGGCAATCACAAGGCATGTTTTGATATGAAATCTGCATATTTTTGTACTAGTGGGTAGGTAGGTGATGATCAATACATGTGGTATTAGAATTGTTAGTTCAGGACTACTTTATAAAAGAGTGTTAAATTGGTCTCTTCAATGCTGGTTTATATTATATACAAAAAATAAAAATAAAAAAGAAGAAAGAAACCAATATTTGTTTGTTTGCTTGTTCCCAGGAACGAGATGTGTAATTATTACATATTTACGTTGTATGTTTGGTAAAAAAGCAATCTGGATTAGTTGAACCACAACACTTTTTTCGGAGGAAGGTTGGACCAGAACTCGGCAAGGCAGTATAGTTCGTATTTTTCTTCTTCAGCCAATTGCAGAACCGTAGCAATGGCTGCAAAATGATATAATCATCAGTAATGCTTTTACATTAACAAGTCGCRGTTAAAAAGAAGAATGTAAAATGATAACCACGGTGAAATACAGAAAGTCCAAGACTGTTTCAGAAGTTATCCTTAGCCGGAAAGACTGTCATAGGCTGAGAGACAGATGTAAAAGAAAAAGGTTTTCATTTGAAAGTTGTAGTGAATTTTGGCAAATAAAATGCGAGTCAAAAAGAGCGATACATACACATGCGAAGCAAAATTTGTGCACTATGGAATTCGTGTTTAAGCAAATTTCCAAAAACCATTGGCATGAGCTGTCTTACATAATTCACATGGAGAAACATATTTGCATATCCAGGCTGAAATATAATCACTACTCTTGATACTCAGGCTTCAAAATCCAGAAGGAATCACCCGAGTTTTTCTCCAAAGTAGCTATTTCTTTCAACAGATTTTTGAACAATGGAAGATCCTTTGATGGGATCCTGTCTCTGAAATGGTTCACAATGCTGGCAGAATTGGTTCTTCCACCTTTCTGCAGAATAAAAGTACAAATTTGACGAATTAAAACTTCTGGCTTTGCAGATGAATTGTTCAATGTCCTAGAACTTCCATTGCTCATAGATCTTCCTCTGCTGCTGGAACTCGTTTGCAAGTCAAATTGACGCTCAAGCCCCTGGTTAGTAGCTCTCTCTTCGTTTCCCCTCATTCTAGCCAATAACTCGGTCGAAGACAAAGCTTTACCTGAATAAGCCCCCACGACTAATCCATTTCGCCCATTTTCCTCTCTGTTGACCAACTCTTCAGATGATTTCGAATTAATAACCAGCTGGGTGTTCACAGTGGAGCCAAATTTCTTTCTAACAGAAGATGGTGCACCAGCAGCTCCAGATTTACCAGTCCAGGTAGGCACAGCTACATTTTCTCGGCTCCGAAGCATTCGTGACTGCCGCAATGCCTCTGCAGCTCTCTGTGCCACTTGGGAAGCTTGCTCGTCCATCTTCATCTTCTCTTCATCATGAGCATTCATAATAGCATCATGATTCATGGCACTCTGGGAAAACAATGTCACTTATTAGCATTAAGATGGTAGATCTGTCGTATACAAAAAATCAAGAGGGTGGCGTTAGAAGATGGGGATACATTGCAAGGATGAATAATTGTCGTGGTCAGGGAGAACAAGAAATTGAAATTGCTACATCTGAAAACTAAAAACCGTGTTTTGGTAATAAACCTAGTTTATTGCAAGGATGAACAATCAGTTTTTGGCTCCAAGAGTTACCAAAAGGAAACTGCTCTACTCAGCGGGACTTGGCTCCATCTACTTGCTATAAACTTGAAACTGAAACAGACTGTTAATGCTTGATATCAGCATTTCTGTAGTTTCTATATGCAGCCTCCATGTGAGCTCAGATACCAACTTTTGCAAGATGTTAAAGGAGTTTGACTTCCAATGAAAAGTTCATCAAGAAAATATAGGGGCCCAAGGGGAAAAAAAAGGAAGAAAACCAACTATCAATATCTGCAAATTCTTCCTAAAAAGAGGTCCATGCACTTAGCACCTTCAAGTGAGAAGCTCCAAACAACATGCCATGATTCTTAAGATACAACAAACACCACAATGCTGCAAAGAGTGTTTACTTTTCACAATAGATAATGCAGATGGAATTTTGACTTACATGAATCCCCTGTGCATCAAAAAGACTTCGCAAAATGTTTGTTTCTTCATCAACTTCTCCATCGCTTTGACCAGTGATCTCTTTCCCTTTCCTTTCTATTTCTGAACCTTTCTGTTGGTCACTTGCTGCACCATCACAACCAGTGACTACTTTCCTGGGAGATTTTGGCTTGTTCTGATCATCATCATGTGCCCCAACAACATTCACATTCTCAGATAATTGACTGAAAATATTAGATGTCTCAGTAGAAACACCCTGTCCATCGTCACTTAATGTGAAGAGATCCTTCATGTCTCGTGCTTTAAAGAATCTTCTCTGCTGTGGATTTTTCAAGATTTTGTTTGTTAGGAAGTGCTTGTAAATCTGACGGTGATAAACCTTCTCTTCAATGGTTCCCTTTGTAATCAACCTATAAACTGTCACATCTTTCTTTTGCCCAATACGCCAAGCACGCTCTCGAGCCTATTGAATAGTAATACAGGTAAAAGAATTACTACACCCCAGTTACTATACTCATCAAACAGACTAAACATGTAGAAAGGAAAGCTTTAACACTAAAAAGAGCTTTCTCATTATTTATGTGCAGGTGGCTGTGATTGTGTCAACAAAAACTGCAATGTGACGTTCTGATGATAAACCTCTAAAATAATTAATCCAAGACCTGATATAGAAGATAAATATACCTATGGAGTTAGAAAATAGTGAAAAGTCAATAAAAAAAAACAGACCTGCATATCAGTCGAGGGGTTCCAATCAGGGTCAAAAATGATCACTCTATCAGCACCTGTTAAATTTGTTCCCAGACCACCAACTTTTGTTGTCAAAATAAATATGAAAACATCATTCGAATTGTTAAATTCATCTATCAAAGCCATCCTTTGTTTTACTGGAGTTGCACCATCCATTCTCCGGTAACTGTAGTCAACAGCAATCAGAAAATTCTCAAGAATATCAAGCATCTGCTGAGTTTGAGTAAATAGAAGAACTCGGTGACCTTGTTCCTTCCACACCTTGAGCACTTGGGTAATAACTTTCATTTTTCCACTCCGTTCAGGATTCCCGTAGTCTGGGTTATTGCAGGAATGTTCTCTCTCAAGGAGATCAGGATGGTTACAAATTTTTCGCATAACATCAATACCATAAAGAGAGTTTCTGTTACCATCCAAAATTTGTTCCACGTCAGAGCTAGCGAGAAATGCCCGGTATATAGATCGCTGTTCTGCAGTAAGGCTGCAAAAGAGGACATGTTCAGTTTTCTTTGGGAGGTGAGCATTCACATCTGCCTTCATGCGACGGAGGAGGTAAGGCATGATTAGATCACGTAAGACCACCGCACATCTGCATAATTAAGTTGAGAAAAACCATTCAGTAATCAGTACTGATATCAATTGAAAAACTAAGAATAGTAAATTGAATGATACCATACAACCCCAATACCCAACAAAAACTGGTAGGGGAATAGTAACAACCACACATTCTACCAGGACATATAAAAGTAGACAAAGTTACCAAAAAAAAGGGAAAAAAAAAAAAAGAAAAATAGACAAGCTCTTCCATGATGGTGGTCACCAGGCTTGCTAAACAAGTTTCTATAAAAACATGCTCAGTTTTTACAATGTAGGGCCAACTTATCTCATTTTATTTCCACTTCCAAATACTTTTTCTCTTGCTTCCAAGAAATATTTTGATAAAATACACACCTGTAAGCTGTGGAAACTTGCAATGGAGTTGCATTAGCATAACCACCAACAGATATGGGAACTGCAAATTCAGCTTCAAACACAGGCAGCACCCCCAGCTTCCCGGGGAAGACAAAGTCAAACAAAGACCATAGCTCAGCTAGTTTGTTCTGAATTGGTGCCCCAGTCATAATAATACGGTGAACAGTCTGCAGCTGTTTGCAGACAAGAGTGATTTCTGCATTTGGATTCCGAATGCGATGTCCTTCATCCAAAACAGCATATCCCCACTCAACATCGAGTAATTTGTCACTTAGCAACCTAAGCTGCTCATATGTGGTAAGCAGCAGTCCAGATTCTGAACTCAAAACGCGATTTAGCAAAGAATCCCATTTATTGGTTCTTTTAGAAGGTATATTTTCTTCAATGTCACTATTAGACAAATCTTCACTTTCATAATCGCTTCCACTAGATTTCGCTTGTTTCTTTCCACCAGATATATCCTGAGCAGAATCATGCAAGATCTCCACAAGAAACCTCGGATACCATTTCTGAACTTCTCTCTTCCATTGACGCAAGAGGGTTACCGGGCAAATTATAATGCTTGGCTTGTACAAATTACTGAAATGTAATGCTCCAAGGAAAGCTGTTACTTGTACAGTTTTACCTAGTCCCATCTCATCCCCAATAATACCACCAGCTCTTTGACAATGAAGTTCCCACAACCACTGAACACCAACTTTTTGATAGTCAAAAAGTTTGCTGAAAATTGCCTCCGGGATTTTCAGGCCACCCTCTAGCGCCACAAAATTAGGTTCTTCACCATCTGCATCTTCACCATCTTCTCCGTCATCTTCTTCATAACTGGAGCTCTTAGCATCTTTACAATATATAAGAAGTTCAGTTACCAGTTTGACACCCACAACTCAAAGAATAATAGGACATAAATCATAGGGACTATCGACTCAAATAGCGACTTATTTACCAGATACTCTGACAGAGACTCTCAAATACAAAATTATTTTTGTCTCCTAAAAGTCAAACATAATGCCATCTTCAAGTATGGTGTAATGGCTGAGAAGAAAATCTCTGAATCAGCATTTACTGTCAAACTCAACAATATCCCGAAGATGGTTTACCAAAGAGCAGCAAAAACTCTACCAGGACATCCACATTCAAATTCCCAATCGTTAAAACAGCATTCTAAGTGAAGGATCATGAGCTACCAGAACTAGAAAAAGCATTAAAATATTCTAGTTTGCTGGACAACTTATAACTGATTAAAGATAGACTGTCCTACTCTGGAAAATGTATTATAAATAAACAAGTAACATTTTTATTTGCCTGGACTTACCATTTCCTTCCAAGGTTTTCCCTTCACGAGAGGATGATTTTCTCCATTTTTTGTCAGGGAGTGGCCTTCTCTTCTTCCTTTTTGCAGCTTTATTCTTTTGAGAATCAGTCTCCACCGAGTTAGGAACTCTCAGAGGCGGCCTAAACCTGTGAAAAGAATGAGTAGGTGGTTCAAGCTTTGGTAATACTTCTGAATCCAGCAATTTAGTAGTTGGACGAGACTGAACAGCCTCTGAGATTGACCGAGCAGCTCTAGCTATGCTGGATGAAGCAAAATCATCACTTGTGCCCATGCTTTCTAGTACATCATTCCTGCCGGATGATCCAGGCTCTTGAACACGGCGTTCAAAGCCTTTAAGCTTGTGGAAAGGGGTCAAAATTCCTTTCCGAACTAATTCATCTCTTTCCTAGGGCACATAACAAGCGAGCGACTAGCACTTAGCAAAATATTCAATTTGGAAAACCCAAAAGAAAATATTAAGTATAATAGGTTGGAAATCCCTGATACACTTCCATAGATGGATATGCTTGTGCTAATTTTCACCTATTTTCTTATTTTGTTATTTGAGACAATTTTAAAAAGTGAAGACATAAATTTCCACTGTTTGCCTCTTGTGAAATAAGATATGTTCTTTCTATGTAATATATATAGCCAGGATACTGGAAATTGAAAATGACTCACTGTTTCAACGAATCCTGCAGATGCTGCATTTAAAGTTGCATCAAAATCATCATCCTCGCAAAAGGAAACTGTTTTTAGTCTCTTGTTCTGATGCTTGCTCTTTTTCTGAACTTCTTTCGACTTTTTTTTGGAGTTAACGTCTTCCTGAACAATACTCCGCAACAATTTCTCATGCTTAAGATCTTTGGAAGTGTCTGAAATTTCTTTCTCAAGTTGTGCCTTTCTTTTTATTAGGCTTCTCAAACGATCAGTAGCAAGAGCATGCTGAAGTGAAGTATCATTTGGAGATGCTCCATAATCATTTCCTCTGCCTTCCACATTTTCTTGCTCTTTTCCATCATCTTCTTCAAGATAATGCTCCTCATTTCTTGCCAAATTAGTTAATTCTAAAGAAGATTTCACAGCATTGATTTCAATCTCAACTGCTCTGAGCTTATTATACACATCACCATGACTAGTAGATGATGTTCCATTGTTTTTCGTCCCATCAAGAATTTCCTCCTCAGCACTTCCTTCTGCTCCAATACTGTCTGCAGCTGTGGTTTTAGCCTGCCAATTGATAAATGCTACAATCATATTCTGTAACTATAATAAAATATAACAATTTTATAATCCAGGAAGCAGCCTTAACAAATGAAATCGAGTCTTGAACCAGACCAATGATGTTTCATGACTAGTTCAAGATCTTAGGAAGAAGCATGCATTGTTCTAGAGGCAGGAAAATTTCAGAGAAGAAAAAAAGCACTCAGAAGAAAAGAAATAACAAGAGATCAAAAGCAATTTCAGTTCATCAACCCACTCAAAAATGTCATTCATTCAAATTATATTGAAACAGTGATCTGGATATATAGAGAAATCATGAAACAACTAAACCAAGATCCCCAGATAAAAAGAAAACCGAGTGCATCAACTTAAGAAATAACTAATATAAGATTCTTCCTTTACTGATCACTCTATTGAGCTAAAATGGAACTTGAGTTCAGCGCTTTAACCAGAGTATCAACAGCTCGCAACCATAAAACTTAATGCACAAGAGCAAACTGCATGCAGAATTAATTAGGACCAAGTAATGAAATTAACAAAATAAGAACCTGCTCTAAGATGTTCCTCTCAATCTCTTCAGCATTTGCAGACGTTACACCTAAACTATGCAACAAGACCCTATCTTCTTCCTCTTCTTCCATTCTTCGGAATCAATGTGCAAAAGATCGCCTTACACGCACCTGCCGCATCAAAAGGCAAAAATCCATTACTCAACCAGAACAATTAAAAAACACTGCGAATTGGCCATTACCAATTGCAATGCGGGAAGAAAAGCCAAATGCAAAAGATGATCTCGGTGGAGTTTTCAATCCAATCTCACCCCTTGGAAGGAAATTGATTACAGTCAGTTTTTAAATAGAAGGTTCATGCTTTGCAGGATCGATTGATCACCCAAACCCTAGACTATCCGTGCATGAAAAGACTAGAGAAAATTTTCCTTTTGCCAACTCTGCCACCCGCTTGCAAGCACTAGAATATAATCCATTTTCTCATGTTTCTTGGCTATTTTATCCCCGGTCAAATTAGGAATTCGCTTGGCATCGACTCGTCTCGTATTCTAGAAAGCAATTTACACTTCAGTCCTCTATCTTTAATCGATTCTCAATTCTCTCCATTYACTTTTAAAAATTTATAAYAWGATGCTTAAATAGTTAAAACAGTTAAAATTATATTTCTATCTTCTAAACGAATTAAAACCTAAAACTCATTGATTTATCTTTTAATAGATATTAATACCTAGTAACTCATKGGAATATTGCATATATAATGTTGGGACATGATACTTCATTTATAATATTGTTYAGTGAATTATGGAAGTAAATAATRTATTTTGAATGCAAAAATAAAAGGAAAAAGTAAATCAAGAAGGGTGTCACGTTCCTTATGCAAGAGCATTTCTTCCCCTCCTAAATTGATATGTTAGCAAAAGAGCCAAAAAAAAAAAGCATTAAAGATAATATTGACATCATTTAAACATTTTAAATAAATCATAAAAAATTAAAATAAATAAGTCTTTCTCTTTGCTCTTATCTCTATGTTATACCAATCGATAATTGGTAAATGAATGTGTAGTACTTCTTCTCCTTTGCTTTTACACTATTCTCTCATAAGTCGAATAATATKTAAAATATYATTTAATCTGCTTGAAATYTGAGAAAAAATAGATTAAGGACTCATTATAYATCAAGAGGTATATCAATTTCCTCTTATATTAATATGTATCCTCCTTCCAGTTTGGGGGATTGGTAGATGAAATGTTTGGTAGATAATTAAGTAAGAGAAAGAAAGATAAAAACGTAAATTTGGTAAAAATTATTTCATATCCTTTTCTTTCCTTCCCCTCCCCACAACAACAAAAAGAACGAAAAAAGAAGAAGGAAAGAAAAACATGTTTAATAGGTGAAGGGTGGCGTTCCCTGTTCTCTTTTTTGAATCAAATTATACCTTAATAAGGATTAATTCACATTCGTAAAAAAAAAAAGTTCATGGGTTAAACCAATTAAAAAAAAAAAAAGAACCTTTCAGGTGAGAAATTGATGGAATTTAAAGTGACGAATTGAGAATTGAACAAAGTTCAAGGGGCAAAGTGAAACTTAAATCGTATCCACCTAATCAGACGACGGCTGACAAATCAACCGCCACAAAACTTGGCTCTCCTTTCGTTACGTGTCCTGCCATGGCGAGTCCAACGGAGCCGAGCCGCGGGACTGTAAAGAAAGTGGGTTAAAGTAGGTGACGCGCGAAAACAGATGCCGTTATAAAAATTGATCCGCGAAGAAAAGCTGCTGTGCGGTCTCCTAAACATTGGCGAAAAGATCGTTCACAAAATGGGGGAAGAACTCAGCGGTATACAAGTAAATGGAATGCAATTCGCATATGAAATCCAAAACCCTATTTTCTTTGAGTTCAATCTCAACATTTCTCCTGGATCTCGCTGCCTCCTCGTTGGATCCAATGGCTCCGGTATGCTTCAATAACTTTTCTATTTTAGTTTATTGTGTTAAGTTCGAATTTTTCCTCCTCCACGTGTTTGATTGATGATTCTGTCTTGCTGTTGGAACTTGTGGGTTGATTATATTGTTTTCGAACAGGGAAAACGACTTTGTTGAGAATTTTAGCAGGAAAGCATATGGTGGGCGGAAGAGATGTGGTAAGGGTGCTCGATTGCTCGGCTTTTCATGACACCAAACTTGTGTGTAGTGGTGACTTGGCGTATCTTGGAGAATCTTGGAGTAAGAATGTCGGTTCTGCTGTAAGTTCTGGCTCTTGACTCGTCATTGTTTACTCACTTTTCCTTTTAATTTCGCATAGAGATTTTTTATTTGCAAAGACTGATTCCTGTTAAGGGTGTTTTTCAACATTAAAATTCTAATGATAGTGAAGTGTTGTTTCTCCTAGATGCTTTGTCATTCTACATAATGTGCTCAGTCTAGTCTGAAATGCACTTTTCGCTGTCCAATTTCAGGGAGAAATTCCACTTCAGGGCGACTTTTCAGCTGAACATATGATATTTGGAGGTGAGGAAATAACGTTTCTTGCTGCATTTTTCACGACAGGGAGAATATAGTGAAGGAAGCCGGTAAAACAMTGGTTTAATAAGTTGAATTAAATTCAATATTCTCTAACTGCCTCCGTGTTGTGATTTTCCCTAAAAGATTCAARTGTTGGAGTTACATTCAGTACTTCTGTTAGTGCAGACAGTATTACACTTTCCAGATATGAAGTGGATTTTGTTCATTGATTTTAGCTTCCATGAGATTTAAAATTAGGACTTCTCAGCTGGTTCTTTTCCTCATTTTCAGTTCTGATGTAAGTTGAAGATTAATCCAGTGATTTTAGCTTCCATGAGATTTAAAATTAGGACTTCTCAGCTGGTTCTTTTCCTCATTTTCAGTTCTGATGTAAGTTGAAGATTAATCCAGTTCTTTGTTTGTTTTGAACATTGTGTCCAGTTGAAGGAGTTGATCCTGTCAGGCGAGAAAAATTAATTGAATTACTAGACATTGATCTGAATTGGCGAATGCACAAGGTCTCTGATGGTCAGAGACGCCGAGTCCAAATCTGCATGGGTCTCCTCCATCCCTTCAAGGTAAAACATGTTTGCACTTGCCTGGGTTTCGTGGGAATGCATAAACATATAAAGTGCCACTGCTAACTTTGATTTGTGTCTGGATGTATTAATGTCGTATTTGGTTGCTTTTATCAGCTGTAAATTAACTTATATAACCAATGTGCCTTTATCTTTCGGTGTCTATATTTTCCTCCTTATAGAACTTTCTGAGTCACTCTCTTTCTTCTCTTTCATTTTATCCATTGAGTTTTGCAGTATATTTTGGGGTAGAAGAGGTGATTTCAGAAAGTACATAATTTCTTCCGTTTTGGTCTTATACTGATTGATTTGCTTTGTTTTTCTTCAACTGCTGCATCTCTTGAACATTTTAGATTATTCCAGAATTTCTGTGTAAATGATGAGGAATTCGGTTCATGTTTTAGTCCTTAATTTGAATGTGGCATCTTAAATGCCTGTTTTCACGAGTGTCCTGCCGCACAAGATCCATACATTTTTATATTTGCCCATTATATCCTTGCTTAAATTTGTAATGCTACTTCATATTCACTATATGATGCCTCCAAATATTCAGGTACTTTTGCTAGACGAGGTCACTGTTGATCTAGATGTTGTAGCAAGGATGGATTTACTTGATTTTTTCAAAGAAGAATGTGAGCAGGTATACAGTCTWGAACTATGCAAAACCAACATTTATTGTTGTAGATACTTCAGGCTGTTAAGTCTTTCTCAGGCTATATGCTGCTTACCAATTGAAGTACCATCAATTGGGCATCCGTGGTTCTTTCTTGTATACTAGATTTTCATTCTTATACTATCCATCAGAAACTTGTGAAAAATCAGGTCCACTATWTTGGCCTGGTACTCGGGAATAATAGAAATATATGATATTTTGGATATTCCTAGAAGAGGGGAGAGGGGGAGTCATCCAGTGGCAATTGGTGTTATTTACATAGGTCAAGCCAGTTGATAGATTTCAGAATTGGGGAGCTTTGTACACAATTTTTGCATGGGTCTAGTGAAATTTCTGGGGTATATGGAGTACCTAATCGTTTATTGACTTGAAAAGTTTGTGAGAGATAGGAAAAGGGGGCTTAGAGTCCTTTTTTCATCTATCCACTGCTTGAGCAAGATCATATTGTACTGCTATTAGTGCATTGCAGGACCTGTAGACTCTAAATGCTAGAAGTTTCATGAGCTTATAGAAAAATTGACAGTGGTTTTGGATCTTTTTTTTCCTTTGCATCTTCATTGCAGCGAGGTGCTACCATTGTTTATGCGACTCACATATTTGATGGGTTAGAGACATGGGCAACAAACCTTGTATACATCCAAGAGGGTACACTGAAGAGGCATGAGAAGCTATCAGAGCTTGTGGAGCTAAAAGGAGCTCCGAACTTACTTTCAGTAGTTGAGTCTTGGTTGCGATCCGAAACCAAGATTGAGAAGAAGAAATCCTTTAATACCACAGCCCAAGTCAAGAAATCCTCTCCATTTGACGCTTCTCCATTTAGGCCATCAAGACACATGGCTTTCTATAGGTGATTTTGCTTAGTAATCTATTAATAGCTGAAGCTTACAATTAAAAACGAAGGTAGAAATCCATAGGAGAGTGCAGTCCTAGCCTCAACTGTCACTATTTGCGTGTAATATATATATATATATATTGTTCAATATCCTTTTATGCAATTGAAGAATAGGTGCATAAGCAGGCAGAGCTGTAGCAGAAGCTTGTGAGGTCTCCATACAGTGTTGTAACTTTTAGTTCTTGAGTTTCCACCTTAAACAAGTTTGAATTACACTTCTAATATCACAGATGAGCTCTAAACATTTTTGAGATGTGTTACTCCGCTGATCGTATATGTGATCTGAGAGTAAGCTCTGGAAGTTCAACCTTGTCCTGCTTAATTGATTATGACGATTGATGGCTTCTAAAAACGAAATGCACGGGTGCCGACCGTAACCATACCGACAAGAACAGTACAGCTTCTAATATGATCAAAAAATTGCTGCAATCACATCTGGATGTTTGTCCCAGGTTCTAAATCGATCACTGTCTAGTTTACAGCATCAGTTTCCTAATCATATGGTTCTATTCTATTGTCTCATTCCCAATRAAGACTGACTCTCTCTTCCTATCCTAATGACTCATCGACCGTCAACATCGGGGAACAGGTCTGCTTTGGGCTCCATCATTTAAAGTCATGAATTATTGACCTGTCTAAGATAGAAAAGAACAAGAACATAATTTTGCAGAGACATCGTGCATATACTCTATGGTGATTGAGGCTTTATATYGTACTAATAGTTACAAAAGGAGGCTATCATGGTTAGGTTTTATATATATTTATGGTGATTGGACCTAGCTGAAATGGTCAGCACCAGAAAACTAAAGCTCTAGATTTGCCATTGTAGTTTTCATGGCATTTTTGCTACAGAAAATTGTGGAAKCTTGGGCGAAATAAGTAGGACAGCTGAGCGTAGTTCTAGGAATGCCGGAATTCTCACAATGATTTTGGAGTGTATATGAGGTGGGTTATCTTTTTAATGAATAATTAAATTTTATAATAAGTTTGAATACAAAATTCATCTAAATTCATATAAAATGAGTTTTGAGGTTCGTATATTACAAGGTTGTATTTAGATAACATGTTAAAAGTGTAACAATTTCAATTTTAATATATAGTAATTATTTATTTAGCATTCCACATGGTTAGTAATGTTTGATTATAATGACACCATTWTTTGTTTTGACATCCATAGTGTAGTAACTCTTCCACTTTGTAATAACAATTTGTTACAATTTTAAACGTCTAAGATGATTACTTAAATGTTTATTTATATTAAAATTTAAAATTATAAATGTAATTTGATGGGGGATGCGGATTTCACACATATGTAAGAAAAAATTGAATTCAATTGTAAATATAAAAAAATAGAAAAAATTATAGATAATTATGAATTTGTTATTACAAATCATATGTCCAAATAACATCTATACTTTAGCCATTTCTATGTCGAAATTCATCATATCCATTTTTAAAAAAATTAAAATTTCTAGTCGGCTACACTATACCAAATCCCAGCATAATTTCGCACTTTGATATGTTGTCCAAACATAGTCTAAGTAAGATTGTGATCCGAATTTCGTAAATGAAGAACTCAAAATTAAAGAAGTAAGGTTTTGCTACTAGTTATGGTTAAGCATTAATTACTATCATAATTTTTTTACTTTGAGAAAATTTTACTTAATAACAATATTAATGAGTAATTTTTTTCACATGAGCTGGATAACCATTAGCATGAATATTAATAATTCTTATTAAATGTCATTTAAATAAGTATTATAAATTATTTTTATTTAATTAATTATTAATAAATTCTAAACTCTAAAATCTTAAGAACCTAAACTCTAAATTTAAAACCCTAAATGAAAATAAAAAAGAAAATTTATAAATAAAAAAATAATACTCATTTAAATAAAAATATGATTTAAAACTTATTAAATGATATTTAATAAAAAATTAACATTCCCATTAATAGTTATCCAATTCATTAAAAAGATATTACTCATTGATCTTACTATTAGTTAGATTCTTTTTAAATTGAAGCATATCTATCTTTAATAATTATTCATTTAATACTTAACCATAATCTATGAATTGTGATTAGTATTTTCTTAAAAAAAATACATTTAAGAAAATTTCCTTGATTCATCTTAATAAGTACTTTAGAAAAGAAAAGCAAGTAAAATAAGGTGATTTCATACCTCCATATATGTATTATTATTAAAGAAAAAGATCTCCATATATGTATTATTATTAAAATAAATAAAAAAAGATCTCCATATATGTATATAATCTCTTGGCGATCACGTAATTAGACACGTGTCCGACAGGCCTATTCATTCAAAAGAAATACATCATCAGTGAGAGTGGAATCCAATGATTTGAGGAGTCTATAGTTTGGGTTGCACGTCCATGTGATAATGTGAAGCTGTGTTCAATCAGTCAACCATTATTATAGAATCTAAAGCTACTAGGCGGTTGTTCATGTGAACCTGTTTTTGCTGCTCTCATTCCCTCTCTCTTCACTGTTTTTTTTTTTTTTTATTTTATTATTTTTTTGGAATAAGTAACGTCTTATTTAATATAATACAATTTATGAATACATTAGTTGATAGAATAATTAGGAACTGTAGAATAAAGTATTAAATGATATAAGGATTTTCTCATATTAGAAAATTTTTGTCCAGAAGAAGTTTAAATGAAAACACCATGTTTTAATTTAATGAATATGTTAAGAATATAAATTCAATAATTTGCGATCGTTGAAATATTTGGGACATTAAGGGTGTGTTTGGATTGTTTTCTCCAATTCAAAAAAATTGATTCTATAACAAAAAATAACTGTCGAGATATTTAGTGAATCTCAATTGTTCGGGAGAAAGTTTGATAAATGTTTATTTTATTTTACATAAAATAAAAAAATTAAACTTTCCCCTAAAAGCAACTATGATTGCTTCTTCTCACAATACCTTTTTTAGAGTAATATCAAATTGACTATTCTAGGGAGATATTGAGTGATTTTAAAAAATAATATATCAACTCATAAATTGTAAGTTTACTCTCGTTTTAAAAAAATATTATTAATATATTYATTTAAATAAATATATAACAGTTTAAACTTCAAGTTTATATTATGATATAAACGTGTCAATGGAATTTTCACATAATAAGAGGTTAAAGGCAAGATTTCTTCCCTATCATAGCAAGTCATGAGTTCAATTTTGATTTGGTGCATGATTTAAAAAATAAAAAATATATTATGATTTTAATTTTTGAGACGAAGAGAATATTAATATTTTTTTAATAAAAGGGAAGACATGAAAAAAGATGGCGAATGGGCTCCCAATTCCCAAACAACTGCGGAACTGCGAAAATGCCGGATTAACTGTCCTTTCCTCCTTCCTTCCTTCCCCTCTCAAATTCATAAAATACTAATTTTATGCTCACATATATGAGTGAGGATTTCACTCTTTCGCATCCACGCATATATACATATGTATGTATATGTATAGAGGATCGCACACTCGTCATTACATACATGAATGTTGCATTTGGTGGATTGGGTAATCACCTAGTTCTCTCTTTCTCTCTCAGGCGCAAAGATTTGGCGGTAAGCCGATCTCCTTGCCTAATGCTTTGCCTTTTCGGATATCCTTGTTTCATAATTCTGTATTCTTACTTCCTCACGTACTTCTTGATCGGTTGAAGTGTAAATTTACACAAAACATGTTATTTTGAATCTTGATCCATTGGCTTCTGATGGGTCTTAAAGAATCCCTTTGATATTCATGATTTTCCATTCCTTTCCGTCACGCTATAACGTTAGGTGTTATATCTGTTCTGTTTATTGTCTATTTGTGTTAGGAAAACAAACGAAAAAGAAGGAGGGGGAGGGGAAGAATTTTTGCTCTTGCTGTTGTTTGTCTAATTGTGATATTTGAATCTTGGTAAGTGAACTTGTATTAGTTACTTCGAATTGATTGATTTATTTCTTGTATATGTATAGAAAAGATTCAATTCATTTAGTCGTTTGATAATATTCGTTCTTCTCCCGTTTCAAATTATGTAGAACATTTTTCCTTCACAGGTTTGTGGCTTTTTGGAATGACTACATAATGAGGTTAGGATGAGAAGCTTGTCGTGGGGTATCATATATATTACCTCATGAACTGAGGGAAGAATAGATGGATTCAGCTAGAAGTTGGTTCCAAAAGTTTCAACCGCGGGATCGCTTGAGGTCGTCAACCAGGAAGAAGGATTCCATGGCTAGTACTGGAAGGGAAGATTCAAAGCCTTTAACGGCTGAAGAAGCTTCAGCTATTACAAAACAAAAAGTTGCCGCAGCAAAGCAGTATATAGAGAATCATTACAAATCGCAGATGAAAAATTTGCAGGAGAGAAGAGAGCGGTATGCAATTTCCCTCAACTTTTTCTAGGTGCTCATATATGTTTTTGTCTTCTGCAAATCTGTGTTTCGGACATCCAGTACAGTTTCTTAATCTACTTTAGTAGAGGATCAGCATAGTGATTGGTATGATGGGTTAGACTTTCCTTTACCACTGTTGCTTCTTGTCAAAATAAGATGAAATGAATCCCAAGTGAGAACTACAGTTTTGTTGTCCTTATTTCCGGAATTCGTGTGACAAACTTACAAGGTACCAGCGGACTCTAATAAGAACTTAAATAATTTTACGAACTTAATAAATTCATTCCAAAATGCACTTATGTAATTAACTAGGTAAAAATGAACTGCCATAGAAAATCATAGCTAGTGTTTCCTTTGGCATTGCCCTTTTCAATATATTCATGCTGCCAACCAAACAGTATGTTTTCTTTGCTCCATGTCATTTGTGTAAGAAAAACATTCACCTATTTTATTCTCATCTAAATCTTGAGAGAGCTTTAAAAAATTACATGAGTTGTCATTTGCTTTGCTGCAAGCAGAAGAAATTTACTGGAGAAGAAATTGGCTGATGCTGATGTATCAGAGGAAGATCAGAATAACCTATTAAAGTTTCTGGAGAAGAAAGAAACTGAATATATGCGTCTCCAAAGGCACAAAATGGGGGCTGATGATTTTGAGTTGCTGACTATGATTGGGAAGGGCGCATTTGGGGAGGTATGGATCTTTAACAAGATGACTCTCTTGTCCAATTTGTAATTATCTTAGATAGTTCTGTTATTGTTTGACTATTTATCTATACAATTTATATCTTTGCATCTGTTCATATGTGTGTGTATATATATATATGTTCATGGAAGTCATGAATTCTTGGCACAAAGTATACTTGGGCAGGACTTAACAGAAAAAAGAAAAAGAAAAGAACCCATGGTCGATTCTGCTTAGGAAGGTTAAATGAGAGGTCGGCCATGAACTAAGGGCCTTTTTAATAACACAATTAAGCACTTAAATTTGAATCAATAGAGAACTTATTAGATTAAGTTTGTTTGAAAATATAAGTTGGAATCCTCTTAATATTTTAAGCTTTTATAAGTTTTAAGTGATAAAATTTTGACTTAATACTTATTACCGAATACACTCGGATATATGGCTTTAATAACATTTTATTCACCTGAAAAAAGTAACCTTATTCTCTCATTTATCTTTTGCAAGATTTAAATAAACCATCTGGGCTTTTAGACAATTCAAATATTGTTCAAAATATATTCACATGGAATTTTTTTTTTTCATAATAATCAATGCATAAATTTATATATGAATAAAGACAATACACAATACATGGATATTAAATTATATTTATTTGGTTATTTACATTCGAGTAATTACAATTTTTATGAATCCTTAAAGAATTTACAAATATGAAGGAATAAAAAAATGATGAATGGTAGAAATGACAATATTCATGAGTTTTGCTAGATTGATTATCAAAGGCTCTAAACAAATCAGCATTCATATTTGGACACTACAAAGTAAATTTTAGTGTTATCAAATTCAACCACCTTCATTTTTACAAAACGGGGCTGAAGTGTTTTTATTTTTTGCCAACAGGTTAGAGTTTGTAGAGAAAAGACAACAGGTCATGTGTATGCAATGAAAAAGCTTAAGAAATCAGAAATGCTTCGCAGAGGCCAGGTATTTGAATATTGATATCTCGTTCTCCTTATCACTGTTGTGCTTGCTATTATTACTAGGTTCTTAGCTTGCTTGTTTATTAGGTTGAGCATGTGAAAGCAGAAAGGAATTTGCTTGCTGAGGTGGACAGCAATTGCATTGTCAAATTATATTGTTCATTTCAAGATGAAGAGTATCTCTACCTTATCATGGAATATCTACCTGGTGGAGATATGATGACATTACTCATGAGAAAGGATACCTTAAACGAGGAAGAGGCGAGATTTTATGTTGCGGAGACTGTTTTAGCTATTGAATCTATCCATAAGCATAACTATATCCATCGGTTTGTATATGACTCTTTGATGCTGGATTCTGATGCCATTGTTTTGTTAATTCATCTGTTTTTTAGTATAAGAGATATTCTGACTTCTGTTAACGTTTTTTTTTATTGCAGAGACATTAAACCTGACAACTTGCTACTTGATAGATATGGCCACATAAGGTTATCTGATTTTGGACTGTGTAAACCTTTAGACTGTAGTACTCTACAAGAGAAGGACTTCACAACCGTGGACAGCCTTGATGGATCATCYAATGATGAAAACTCTTRGGCACCCAGACGCACACAACAAGAACAACTTCAACATTGGCAGAAAAATAGAAGGATGCTTGTGAGTCTTGAGAGAGCAATGCTCTTTAATTGCATGTTCTTTTTGTTAAGATGTCAACTTTTCCATAAATATCTCTCAAGTGATCCTTAATTTTTCATGTAGCTGTGTATCTTTTTCTAGTCAAGATATGTATTCTATTCAAGCACTTGTCGGGGGCAAAGAGAACAATAAATTTTCTTTCCTTTCGATTTTTTTAATAATATCTGTGGCCACAGGGGCTCAGTGGTTTTAACAAGCATTTTACTCTTCAATTGCCTCCTTTGTTAATTTTGAATTGAGATTCTCCTGCTTTTGATGTCTAGATATCCATTCCTGCATATGATGATTTTTGGACCTACAAGGGGATCTAAATAAGATAATCGAGTGGATTAATCCATATTACGGGATTTAGTAACTTCAGGAATTAGGAGTTATGCTGTTTTCTGCTCTCYTTGCTTTTACTAATTTTACAGTTTTCACAATTTAGATCTCAAAACTCCTTTGGTATTTATTAATTATGGTGGAAACAATATTGGGACATTACAGGCTTATTCCACTGTTGGTACTCCTGACTACATTGCTCCAGAGGTTCTGCTGAAGAAAGGTTATGCGATGGAATGTGACTGGTTAGCTCTTTTTTCATGCTTTTATATTTTCTTTTGAAACCGTGATCCAAAAAGCTTCTTAACTTTAATAAAGACATGGAATGTGTGTGTGTGTATTTAAATGGGCATGCAAAGTACACAAGTTCAATGTGCGGGTTAAATCAGGTTTTGCAGAAAAAAACGTTGATCGGTGTTTCCAGTGAAAAAAAATCTATCGTACCTCAGTGAGATGGATTTGTAGATTGTGCATTAATAAGTCCTTTGATATTTTCCTACCGATGTTATTATAACATTATGTTTATGATTGGATCTGCAGGTGGTCACTCGGTGCTATCATGTATGAAATGCTAGTAGGATATCCACCTTTCTATTCTGATGACCCTATGTCAACATGTAGGAAGGTATACTACAATATGCTGCTCATTTAATAGGTGATTTTGCAATTCCAAGTTTATCTTCTTTGATGACACAGGTTTCTTGCATTTCTGCTTCCCTATCCAGCCAATCCCTTGTGTTATTCCTAATATGAATTATTTTACTCTTTTCCAATGCATGAAGGCAGGGAATAATTAATTATGTTCAATGATGCGCTTCAAGACACTTCTATTAATTTGTTTGTGATTCTTGTTTCAGTTWTTTTTCTTAGTGGGGTGGCACTGGGGTAAACGTTAGTACTAGAAAGGTTTTAGTTAATTGTCRGTTGTTAAAACTTTAAGAGAGACTAATGTTTGCATGGATAAAATGCTATTGTTCAAGGTGGCATTTGACGCTACTTACTGTTCTATCTTTGGTACATAGGTTTGTGGCATCTAACTGGAAGTTAGCTTTAGACATAACCTGGATTAGAAATCAACAAGCAGGAAATGATTTATCTTGTTTTTATACCTTTAAGCAAGGGAAGTTTGCTTTTTGAGTAATTTGTGGTACAAGCTTCCTCTGCTAAGGGAAGTCAGGGAGCATCTTAAGTTTTCAAGGAACATACTTTTCGACCTCTTGTCCCATCTGAGTCAGTCTGGAGAAGGGAGGGATTAGTGCTATGGGATTCTGTATTAGAAAGTTATACCAAGTAAACAGAGATACATGCAAAAGTGTTCCATGTGGGAAGTAGCGGCAARATATTCCAAACTTAGGTGATTGTTAGACAGTGTTGTTGTTTTCAGTTTCTGTTCCAGTTGGAAATATTATAAAGATTGGGTGCAGAAGTTTGGTTTAGTCRGGTTTGTGAGGAGGTAGGAGGTGTTTGGTTCAAATATCATATCTTGAGTCGAGCTTGAGTTGAACAAAACCATCTTATATAGGGTATGTAAACTTTCAAATACACTTGGGGTCATTGTTCTTGCGTTTAAGAGATTAACTCTACCCAATTGATAAAGGAGTATATCTTTTGCTCATTTTCTTGTTCATTTTTCTGGATTTTTCCCATTATGTTTCTTGAATGCGTTGATCTAGAGAGTAATACCGGAGAGATGTTTAGACCACTTATAACTTCTATCACCAAAAGAATTTTCTGTTATTGCACATGCAGATAGTAAACTGGAGAACACATTTGAAGTTTCCTGAAGAGGCAAAGCTATCAACCGAAGCAAAAGATCTCATCAGTAAACTACTTTGTAATGTCAACCAAAGACTTGGCTCCAAAGGAGCAGAAGAAATAAAGGTGTTGTATGGTGTGTGCRATACTTTGTTCTGGGTTATTTCCAGTGGTTAATGCAAGATATTTGACGAAGTTGTTAGTTTATTCAATTTTAGGCCCATGTATGGTTTGATGGGGTCGACTGGGACAGAATATATCATATGGAAGCTGCATTTATTCCAGAAGTCAATGATGAACTGGATACTCAAAACTTTGAAAAATTCGAGGAGGTACTTATATTTATTTCTTTTTCAGAACCTTTCTTTCTTAAATTGATTTYTCCTTTATTTTCATATTTTTCTTTGATAAATTCGTTTGTTTTGATGTCTTTTCGTATTGGGTGTGTTGCTAACTCTTCTAAATGCCTCTCTACTTCTGCGGGCCACAGGGCGAAAATCAAAATCACACCCCAGCAAAATCTGGACCGTGGAGAAAGGTATGTATTATCAACAATGCTACCTTCTGGGTTCCTGCTAGGAACCATAAACAACTTGCACTTCTTGTTGTTGTCTTCATTTGTTTTGTGATCTAGAGCACAATCGTCCTGGTAATTTGTCTTGGGCTTTTACATTGGGTTGATTTTACCAGGAACTCATCCATCATTATTAGATCATAACCATGAGCAGGTCATTGAGATAAGTGTTTGACTCAACATTTGAATGTTGAATTTTCAAGCAAGTCTTGGATGGAAGTTCATTGCCATGAACTTGGTTTTCTAGCTAACCTTCTCTGTAATGTAAGCTTTGGAAGTTTCAAGTACTGTTGAACAACTTGAGCGTTGAGTAGATGGTTGTCCAAATATATTGGGCTCTTACATCTTGGCATCCTTCTTAGCTTGAACCAATTTCGAAATATAATAATAGAATAATTACTAAAAGAATCTACACAAGGTCTTGTTCAATTCAAAAGTDAAGTGGAAGCATTACAATGTTTTGGTTATCAGATCCTTGTTAAAGAATCTTGGAATAACCTTTTGTGGTTAATTCATTCATTGCCTGTTTGAGTGATGCACYGTTTCTAGAGTTCAAGCTACTAGATATTTGGAATATTGAAGGACAAACTTGTGAAATTACAATGTTAATTCAATGATTCATAGAATGCTTATTCCCACATGACCACATCATATCTCAGTTTCCTCTTTTATAGTTCCACTGTCCTTAAGAAATAACTTCAATGTGCCATGAGTTATTGTATTTTTCATTTTTTTTAACTTTCATTTATTCACTGTGCAGATGCTTTCATCAAAGGATGTCAACTTCGTAGGATACACGTACAAAAATTTTGAAATCGTGAACGACTATCAAGTTCCTGGAATGGGTCTCTCTCTCTCTCTCTCTCTCTCTCTCTGTCATTGTCAAAGGCTTCTAAGTACTGATCTGCTTCTCCTTTCTTGGCACATACTTCAATAGACTTTCTCCTGCTGAATAAAGCATGATTCTTAGTCTAGATTGATGGAGGTGGCTAAAGAAAATGAACAGCAAGATATATACTATTAATATGCCAGTAACTTGTGTAGATAATTTTATTGCTCCAAAACTTTGATTTATTTCTGTGAACATTTTCTTCTGTTGATTTATGTGGGTGATAATATCTGCTCATTCAGTTATACAGTATTCCTGACCCTGCTGCTCCTTTTCCTTTTCTGCTTATCGTTCTCTGTRTCATTTAAATAGCTTCTCCAACTTTTGTTGTAAGAAAAGGGGGTTTGTCTTGTGCAGCAGGGCATGTATGAAGGGGGGGAGTGGAGAGAGGATGTCTACTTAAAATGGGACTCAGATTAACTGAGATAGTTGAAACCTACTGTCTTGCATTAGATGAAAGATTATTGAGGGCTGTTTTTGGTTGGGACTTTTGCTTGAGCCATAGCTTTCACACACCCATTAGTCTACAATTGGGCTTGCTAGGTTTATTCTGAACTTGGGATCTAGGAAAATATGATATTTGGAAACTTTTAGAGATTTAGAGTTTACAATACCTCCTTGTTGGCTCTTGACCTATTTGCATTTTCTTCAGTTATTGATTTTCAGTCTAGATGCTGACCTACCATTGTAACTTATTTTGGTCATCTGTATTTCACAGCTGAATTAAAGAAGAAAAATAACAAGCCAAAGAGGCCAACCATCAAGTCACTCTTTGGTAAGGGTTCATCTTATGCTACTTAATTCAGAAGTATACTGCATCTATGGTTATTATTACATTTCTATGTCCCTTATAGAAACTGTTCTGACTTTTTGCATATCTAAACACACTTAATGTTCATGAATTAGTTACTAATGAATCACAGCAAAAATTTTGCATACATCCTAGGTATCATTTTCTATCTTCAGCCTTTGGACATGGGACTGCTTGTATTTAGACCTAACATCTTTTAATCTTGTCTGTTCATATTATTACATGCTTCCCTCTTTGGATATCTAATGTCCCTGAAAGGTACTGCAACCTGCTCCAAAATCTTGAACACACACTAGTCGCTTGTTCCTGTATGTAGAGTTTGTTTCTTTTTAAAAAGAACAAAAAGAAAAAAGTTATTACCAATATTATCATTCCATTCTTGTGTTAATCTTTTGACAGAGGATGACTCAGAATCATCTGAAACATCAAGTAATCCATCTTCATCACAAGGTAGCTTTATCAATCTCTTGCCACCTCAACTGGAAGTTACGGAGAAGAATAGCAAGTAGTCCATGTAACATTTCTGCTCTCTTCATGTTGTCTCATGAATGAGCTTCTAGCTGCTTCAGAAACATCGAGTCAGTAGCAATTCTAGTTGACATGAAAAGAGGATGATATTGTTTATGAGATTCAAGATTTGGTCTTGAAGATACCCATCCAACCTGAAGTCTTCTGGGATTAGTCTCTTTTTGGTACTCTCCATATACCTTGGAAGCCTCATCGGTAGGAGTTAACACCACCTTTTTAATTTTATCTTTTTGGGGTGTAATTTATCCTTTTTCCATTTGTTTGGAAGTCATAATACGTCTGTGTACATAGTGAAGGGGGATAATACAGTTAATGTTTCCATCTTTTTGTAATTTTCTTTACATTTGTTAAATTGAGGACTTCATCCAATTTCAGTTTTCTGGTTCTACATATTTCTTTACCCAAGCTTAGAGCAGAATTTGTGTATGTCTATGCAGCTTTTTGAACTTTGTTGCCGGAGTAGTGTCCATAACCATTTGTTTTAAGTCARAAAGACCAGAAGAAAGTGCTCTCTAAAACCAAAACAAACCATATAAAAGTGATGCAACCCCCTTTCTTTGGAATGTGAAAATTATGTTCAACCTGGATCACAGTTGATGGATGCCATGTCCCCTCGCCATGGTTTCACTCAACGGACTGKCTACATCGAGAACCATTAGATTCTCAATCCAAAGAAGGCTTTTGAAACTGATGGTCCCGATTACATGTGACCTCTCTCTCTTTCTCGAGTAGAATCGTAAGTGTTAACATCAGACAATCAAAACCCAGAGTGCGATGTTGCAATCTACCAAAGGGAATCAGGAGAGAGGAGTTTGTTCTGTTACTAGTTGTAATCTTGTTTCCGACTGCAAAACCAAACCAATCTTCACCATATATAACTGCTTCCTTCAGTTTGCGTAAGTAAGGAAGTGCCATTTGGCAGATAAGTTTGGCCTTCGATTGTCGTCATCAGCCACTGCTGAACAACAGAAACATATATTCTRCAGGTCACTATCATACACTACAAACAACCAAAGGTYCTAGCAACTTGTGCATTTCCGTTGCATAAGAATGATTCAGTCGTTTACTTGTCAAATAAATTCTTTCACCGTCGAGACAGGGTAGTTTAATAGTATAGGATTACTAGTTTTAAAGTCCATTTCTGTACCTCCTATAAAGGGCCTAAACTTTTATTGTGACGTTGAGAGGTAGCTGTAATGCTTGTTCTCGCTCTTCATAATTAGCATCTGACAATCACTTTGCCGCCTCCTACTCTGCTTTCCCTTGATACAGTTGGATTTAATCTACAGATTTWACTTCTGTCTCGGATTACCGGTTCAAGATGCAGGTCTCGTTATCTATTTATTGCCGGATAATGTGTTTTTGGCCTAATCAGAGTAATGGCAGCATCTTAGGCTCAGTTTGGGATTGCTCTGAGCGAAAGCATCGTCAGAAAAGCAACCAAATTTATTTTCAAAAAAAATTTCATTTTTTAGCTATTACTGAAAGCAGCTAGAAGTTTCTTCCACAACAATGGAAATTTACTAAACACTGAACTTACCCCGCAACAGTTGAGGTTTACTATACATCTTGACAACTATGTTTTTCTCCAAAAGCACCWTTTATGTTGAAAAACGTAATCACAAATACACCCTTAGTTTGTTTTTTCCCTCAAAACCAGCACTCAGCTCGACCACTGGAACAGTTGGATACTTTCCCTATGAGGCCGACTGTCTCTGTTTAAGGAGCAAGAGGAATATAAACAGAGTCAAAAACAGTCGGATACTTGCCCTATGAGGCCGACTGTCTCTGTTTTAAGGAGCAAGAGGAACATAAACACAGTGAAAACGTGGGAGTAAGAGACGAATATAGCCGGGTGAGCTCTATGGTGTCTGAGAATTTGGTTCTTGCAAGTCAATGATGATTAGGCTATTTGCATATCAGTAGTTGTGATCGAGCAACCTCAATTCTTCGAAAAGTCTATGCGTCTGATACTGTATTATTCAATGCATGTCATCAACGTGGATTAGTTAGTGAATCATGTTATTCAACATTTGCACCTCTTATTATTATAGGCATAGCTTCTCGTACCAACAGTAAAACTGGACTAGATTTCTATTAGATTTGCTGGTTCTTGGAATGTTGATGCCCATGTTCCTTTTCAAATTGCAAATCTTGTTGACCCGTCTGYCTCAAACGTGCAGAGACGGATGTTGACCTTACGAGGTTGAATCTGTCAGTRAAAAACCCCGGCCCTGGTGATCACCTTGCCGGGAAAGGAAAACTGTTTAGAGACCAGAAAGGTTTGCTTCAGTCGAAGTCGTGGTAGTCTATTGGACTGAACTAATTAAGAAAATGACTTCATTTTCTTTCGACAAAATACTGTATTCTTCAATTCTAAGACCAACCCTTTTCACCTTATTAATTGTAACTGAATTTCCCAGGAATTTTGTGAAACTATCTAGTACTGATCGATATAGATTGACAGTTAAGTTTCTTGTTTCTTCTCCTGCTGGATTTCTTGGGGATTCCCCCTTGAGAATGTTTTATGATAGATGGGAAGAGAAAACATTAGTGCAAGACTCAGATACACATCTTATTGACATATGAATKGTGACTTGTAGGCTAACGTTTGATCAYGTAGATTTAGGGGATTCCTCCAAAAGATGGCCTCTGTTGTTTATCTACTCGGAGAAAAAATAATAGTTCCCTACAATTGACTAAGGAAACGAAAGCTACCTTGTACTTCATTCTTGGCTTCAGAAGTTACAAAATAACCTAGAAGGAAACATTGTACACTCCGACAACAAAAATAACAATGCTTCTTGCTCCATAATTTCCAGGACATTCGTCCCTACTTGCTTTCTCTCAACTGTAATTTTGGCCTGATAAAAGGGCCTACATAGAACTAAAATATGAAGCAATCTTTGTTCYAATATCTAATCTTTATGAAGACCGAATTGTTTATAATCTGCTACATCAAGCTACCATTTCAAATTACTTGGATATTATAAAACCGTTGAATTTTATTGATCGAGACCTTAAATTAATAGGTTCAACTGCAACAGGAGCTCTAATGCACTTGAGCTTCTTCTTTCTTGCAAGAAATTAGCTTTTCAGGTGCCTCCATGGAGCCTTAATCAGCTAGGAAATAAGTGTAGTTACTCTTTCCAGATCGGTCATCCTCAAAAATCCAGTGGCATATACTTTCCTTCTGCTGCACTCCAAACAGTAACGAGACCAAGTATATRAAAGAATCAAGTCTTTTTGCGATTTTGTTACGCCTACTATATAACTAATCTTTTGTTAAATCACTACCATACGTACTGACGTGTATTTGGAAGCTTGCGTTCATCGTCTGATGTATGTCTTACTATGCCGGCCACACTATTTATTTGAATAACTTATGACCTAATCATCTGTTCATCAGGTGACTCTTTCTTTGTTCGTTTTTATTGGTTATCTGTCTGTGCAAATTTACCTTCAAATATGGCCTGCAAAAGSCAATCTTTTTAGCCTCACTCTCCCTCTCTGGCCTCCCCTCTTCTCTGTGTTGATATATATTTTTTGGTTTGTTAAATCATGTCTAAAGGAGGGTTCGATATAGCTCACAATGGGCTTATAGACGTTATACAGCCACATCATGAGCAATGGGATTATACCACTATTGGAATCCCGGGGGTCAATCCTGTTCCTTGCTCAAAGCAAATGGTTGAGAATTGCTGCAGTACAAATCTGGAGAGAAATGAACTCTCTCAGTGGGTTGAACATATCACAAAACAGCTTCATGAAGACCAGCCAGAAACCGGACCTGCAGAAAGCTTGCAGAATGATCAGACATCAATGGCTTATGAGAATAACTTGGTTCCAGCAATACTGGACGAACTGAGACCGCGCAAAGCTGCACGGAGAAGCCTCGGTGAAAGCGCCGGACAGCAACATCAATGGACATCTGAGGTAGGAGACCAAATTAAAGAGACCAAGGGAATAAGTGGAGTGGACGAACCGAGCTTGAACTTCTTGACTCTACTTCTGGAGTGTGCAGTTGCTATATCAGTCGATAACTTAGGTGAAGCTCATAGAATGTTGCTTGAGCTAACCCAAATGGCCACCCCTTATGGATCATCTTGTGCCGAAAGAGTAGTTGCTTATTTCGCCAAGGCCATGTCTAGTAGGGTAATAAACTCATGGCTCGGAATGTGCACCCCCTTGATCAACCACAAGAATGTACACACTGCCTTCCAAGTCTTCAACAACATTGCCCCATTCGTCAAGTTTGGACATTTCACCTCTAATCAGGCGATCCTTGAGGCATTCCATCGACGCGATAGGGTCCATATAATTGATCTTGATATCATGCAAGGCTTGCAATGGCCAGCGTTATTTCACATACTGGCAACTCGTGTCGAAGGTCCTCCCCATGTTAGAGTGACAGGAATGGGGACATCAATGGAGCTTCTGATTGAGACAGGGAAGCAGCTCACCAATTTCYCTAAGCGGCTAGGGATGTCCTTCGAGTTCCATCCAGTTGCAAGTAAATTTGGAGATATTGATGCCTCAGCATTGCAAATTCGAAGCGGAGAAGCACTTGCAGTGCACTGGCTACAACACTCCTTGTACGATGCCACTGGACCAGATTGGAACACAATGAGACTCCTCCATGAATTATCCCCCAGAGTGATTACATTAGTTGAACAAGAAATTGCTCATGGAGGTTCTTTCTTGGACCGTTTTGTTGGTTCTCTCCACTACTACTCCACCATTTTTGACTCTCTTGGAGCTTACCTTCAACCTGATGACTCAAGCCGCCATCGGGTTGAACATGGTCTTCTTTACAGAGAAATTAACAATATTTTGGCCATTGGAGGACCAGCTCGAAGTGGGGAAGACAAATTCAGGCACTGGAGAAGTGAACTTGTGAAAAATGGGTTCATGCAGGTTCCTATGAGTACAAACTCAATGGCACAAGCACAGCTTATCGTAAACATGTTTCCTTCATCTCAGGGTTATAGCCTTGTTCAYGSAGACGGAACACTCAGGCTAGGATGGAAAGATACCCGCTTGTATTCAGTTTCTTCATGGACTTCACTTGCTTTTAGATAGATCGATTGAACCGCAGATTTTACAAGCAAAATTCTGCTGTTTTTTTCATAGTTCTGACTCTCTTGATTTATTCATGCAACTCATCATGCCTTCATAGGTTACAGATATAGTTTGTTGAACAACTAACAAGTGCTCCGACTAATTTTATCCAAATAATATATATATATATATAATAAGTAGTTGGCTCGTCTAGGAAAGTATTTTCACCCTTCCAATAGGTTTTTAAATTTTATGCAATGAAAGCCTTGTTGTCTTTTGCGTTTTCATGTCATTTTCTGTTCAAAACGACATTCATTTCGTAAAATGTACTTGAAAAAATAAGAAAAAATATTTGTATACAAAATAGAAAATAAGAAAATATTGTTTTGAATTCAATTAAAATAAGTACAAAAATTCAAAACAAGGAAAACAAAAAAATTTATCTATAAGTATGAAAAAATAAAATAAAATGTGTCACCCTAATTTGGCTTGAACCAATCCTAAGTTGGTTGAAACTTTTTCAAATTCCTTTTAAAATAAAAAATATTTAGTTACAAAATCAAATTTTTAAAAAACAAAATCACAATTTTAAATAAATCATAAATGTTATCGGAAAAAAATTTTAAAAATTCTGTAAATCGATTTTTTAATCAAAGAAGATTTATTGTTTCTAGAGAAAAATTAGGAAGAGAGATGAGTTGATTAAAAGATAATCAAATTTGTCCTTTACGCATGAGTATTTTATATTTTCAATAATAAAATTTATTACATAAAATATTATTTCAAAATTAATTTTTCAAAATGGCTAAAAGAAGCATTTTAAAATCCTTACAAAATACTCAAAATTGAAAAATTAAAATGAATTTAAAACACAAAAAGTCGAAGAGAGAGTATCCTAACCTCAACTATTTACAGGACTATATAAATGTCTCGAATCTTTTTTTTTATTTATTTATATGCTTCATCTGCTTGTGAATCTTTATTTATGTACCTTACTCATACCTTTTACTTTAAGATCACAAACATATCTTACTCGTGTCATATTAAAATCATTGCTCCCCATAATATAATTAATCGAATTCTGTTTTTTTAGAGGTTAATTTTGGAGCGAAATGGCTCTCTATTAAAGTATCCATATGAAGTACATAAAACTCTCCAAGATTCAAATGTACAAAATAATAATTGATACTTACACTTCAATTATATTAATTATCATTTTTAAACAAATTTCTCATAATAATATTTATGCTATCTAATATCCGCATTCTCTTGACCCATTTCTCATTCGTGGAGAAAATTAAGAACGGGCGAACCCGGTCCTAGGCCAGGCGTTCGGCACATCTGACTGGGCCATCCATGGACCTGAAATGAAGTAACATGAGCCGAGTACGGCCCGTAGCTACCCAATTATATTTCGTGGAAGAAAATTTGGAAAATACAAGTTGTAGGCCCACTGATATATACAAGCGGCAATTATTGGCTGTTACTAGAAAGGATGGGAAGTGGGCCACTCTGCATTGGCATATTCCTACTTATTCTACGTGTGTGTAACAAAAATCTTAAAGAAAATAATTAAGTAATTTTTCAAAATAATTATTCATCTCTGATTTTTTTTCAAATTAATTATTATTTAGAAAATCAGTCATATTACATATTTTTTTTATTTTACACCTAATTATTATTTCAATTTATAAATTTATTTAACTTTTAAAAAATTAATGACATATTAAGTAAGATTATAATTATCATTTTATTTAAAAATTTTATAAGAATCAATCATTTTTTAATATGCGTTAAAAATAAATCAAGTAATTCTTATATTCAAAGCACCTTCTCATCTTTTAATCTAAAATATTAAAAACAAAAGATAAGTACTTTATTTATGATAAATCATGTTGAAAACTTAGCTTACATTGGAAATAGTTGGGATATAAATGTTCATAACATGATAAAGAAATAATAATAAAAAGGGAAATTCGTAATTAATGAACTCATAAATCAAATATTAAAATATTTTTTAATAAATAAGGACGGAAGTAATTAAATTGCCCTATGAAAGGACCGGAGGAGTCAACATTTGACCACCAACTCCAACAAAAGCAGATCGACAAAACTGATGATATTACTAAATGGATCTTAAACTGATCCACATACGCGGGAAAGTAAAGCTAAAAAATAAAAAGATAAATGATTATGGGTATGCACGTTTCAGGGCGGAGAAAATGAGTGAGAGAGAGAGAGAGAGAGAGAGAGAGAATAAAAAAGGCAATCAAATTCCAATCTTCTCCCTCTTTCTTTTATCTCTTTTGCTTAGGGGCACGGACGTGTTACGCGGCAGATCAATTAAAGATCGCCCACCTTAATACCTTTTTCATCATCATTGTCGAGATTACCCCTTCACGTATGTAATCATTTCAACTCGATTCTTCACTGCTTTTTTACCTTTTTTTVCTTTCTTTAAGCCACCCCAAAAAGAAAAAAGAGAAAAAATAGTCCAATTAATGTAACTAAAATTATAATCAGTTACTTTATTTATAGTTCAAGAAATTACTAGGATTTGCTAAGCATTTAGGATAGGTAATAAACGAATTACTAATTTTAAGTAAAATTCGGGTATTATAATATTATGTTAAAAGAGATTTGAATTATGCTCTTTTTCAAATAAGAGTCAAACTCTATAAACACAACTCATATCAAATTCGAATTAATCTCGTCTGAGTAAGAAACTGAATCTCAATGGAACATAATAACTCAATTTGTTAAGAAAAAATTATTTCAATAGGTGAAACAATAAACTCCCATCATTTTTTGAAGTCAAATTACGTTAAGTCTTTTTTTTAAATTTGAGTCAAAACCTATACCCACAATCATGTCAAATTTGAATTAATTTCTAATAAATTTAAATATAATATAATAAATCAATTAGTTAAAAATTTATTTCAACATGTGAAATAATATATTCCTCTCATTTTTTAAATTTATCTTGTTAAAGTAAGACATATATAGATCAAGGAAGATAATAAATTAAATTGGAATTACTATTAAAATTAATATTTTTACTATTATCTTGAAAAATAAAGTGATTTATTATGTAGAAAAAAATAAGATGGAAGAAAGAAGTTACCTTTGGAATATTTAAACAAAATAATTAAATAACGATAAAGTTAAAAATTTATTTTTTGTATGGTAATTAAAATTTTCGATTTACAATATGTCTTCTCTTACAGTAGTATAAAAATAGCAGCAGTAACATAAAAGAAGAGCAGAAAATACAAAAGAAATATGAGCGGCACCCGCTTTCCCTCTCCAATCTGCCGCCAGCACATACTCATATATCTCTAATCAATCCTCTCGTTTTCTCTCTCACACAGTTTTAGCACATCGCTTTTCCACACACAAACACAAATCCATTATTTTCTCCCCCAAATACACTTTCCCCCCTCTCTCTCTCTCTCTCTCTCTCTCTGTGACTCTGATCCCTCAATTCTCGGTCGTTTGTCCCCCTAATTTCTTCATCATTCTTTAATTCATTTATCAAAACACGTAAGAAAAAGCTAGAACCATCTCTTCCTGTGCATATTCAGATGCATATGCATAGTCTGATACATTGTTAGGTATTTTTGTTTGATCAATGATGGTTATGAAATTAGGGTTTGGGATGAATTTCTGTATTTGAGGATTTAGGGTTTCGATTCCTTGAAGGATGTAGTTGTTCAATAAAGGTTTTCTTGTATCGATCGATAATATCTAGGTGTTCCTATTCCTAATTACCGATTCGCATTATTTTGTGTAGTCAGTCGATGTATTTTGATCCGTCGGGGGGATAGTTTCCTTTTATTTTGTAAAACACGGGGGCTAGTTTTCCTGGTGGATTTCCGGTTCTCTCTACGCCCCCCTTATTAATTTTTCGTTGGGTACAATTTGGTGTAATCTGAGCAGAAAACAACTTGTTGGTTTTGTTGGACATTCCTATACGAGCAACTTTATTAAATCAACATGGATCATGTTGTGGGTGGCAAATTTAAGCTGGGGAGGAAGATTGGTAGCGGTTCATTTGGTGAACTTTATCTAGGTTTGACTCTTGATTTTTAGAATTCTTTTAAAGTTTTTTAATTGCTCAATGCTATCGTTCTATTCCTTTTTAGCTGTTTGGGTATCTAATCGTAAGTTTTTCCCCCTTTTCTGTTAATAACTTGATCATTTTTTCTGAGAATTTGTTTGGTGAAATGATTCAGGTGTCAATATACAGAATGGAGAAGAAGTAGCTATCAAGCTGGTATGCTTGTTTCGCTTTCTTTTCGTTCAAGTTTATCTGAAGTCTGGCATTGTAAATTTTCCTCGTTGATTTATGTTTCACGGGACCCAATTGTTGTGCTCATTTGTGCTCATCTATGTTTCATCTTCATTTAGCAATTATTAATAGCTTTAATGAAATGCAAAATCYCACAGAGTCATATTAATGAGAACTTATCTCCGTTGACTAGTGGCAGCAAGGGGAAATTTACTAAGTTTGTATCCCTCACCGAGCAAATGCCTTGAGGGGATGAACTGACATCCTGTTCACTAAGGAAGTTTAAATTTTGTGACAAAGAAGAATGATCAGTATCAAGCTTTACAATTAACAATGAACATTTAAACTTATATACTACTCTGTTCTTACCTTAAGAAGCGGAATTTGATTGCAAAGCATTTGATTAGAGTGATTAATGCAAGCCTAGGAGATGTTCATTTTGGTTATCTCGCCATCTAATTCTTGAAGTTTGGGGTCTTTTAAGGACTACTTGTTTTGCTTCATTAGTATCATTCTATATTCGTAATTATCAGGAACCTGTCAAGACCAAGCACCCTCAGCTTCAGTATGAGTCAAAAATTTATATGCTTCTCCAAGGAGGAAGTAAGTCTTCTCTTRCCCCCCCCCRCCCCCTTCTATCTCCAACCCTTCTCCTAATTCTTCATGAGTCCACATAATAGATATTATTCTATTATAGATGTTTGTCTCACTGATTTTTGCTTTGATGAAGCTGGGATTCCCAATCTTAAATGGTTTGGGGTGGAGAGCGAATTCAATGTCATGGTTATTGATCTTCTCGGGCCAAGCTTGGAAGACCTCTTCAATTACTGTAACAGGAAGTTCTCCCTGAAAACAGTATTGATGCTTGCAGATCAGCTGGTAATTTGTTGTTAATATCATTTTCTGACATGTTGTCCCTTTGCCTTCCAACTGTTCCCAGTGCTGATTTTTCACTTATCCAGATTAATAGAGTTGAGTACATGCATTCAAGAGGATTTCTTCACCGTGATATAAAGCCTGACAATTTTTTAATGGGCTTAGGACGCAAGGCCAATCAGGTAATGTTTTCCATTTTTGCCTTTGGAGTAACTTTAAAATTTTGGACTTTGTCTATGGCACCCATGTCTAAGCCTGTGCCAGGCAGTAATTATAGATATACTGCTTTATACATGCATAAAATAGGTAACCGACCCCCTCAGTTAAGCACTCACCAAGCAGAGCTATCTCTTGGCTTCTGTTGTCTTAACCTTCTGCAGTTATGAGAATTTCCCTTCATTCATGTCAATAACATGCACGAACAATTATGTCATGGTGCTTCACTTTGAACTAATAAAGTTGATATTAACTGTTATATGTTGAAGGTCGAATTGTTATAGGATTCGAAATATTTCTACTGCCAAGCTAGTAAACAATTCACGATGTATTGCAATATTGCAACCTGTAAAAAGAACCTTACAGCTTTTGCTATGTTTGCATTGCACCCATGGTCAAGATACTGGAAATTGGTTTTGTTTTATGTCTTATTTTGAGTTGAAAATCTAGTTTAAAACAATTAAGATTTAGAAATTTCTTGAGGTTTGAAAAGGCCAGTGATAAGTGGTGAAGAAACAGAGGAAATTTGATATCAAGATTCATGACTTGGAATTTCATGTATTTTAGTTTCGAGACGGACAAAGATGAATGATGTTTTGCTCTTTGACATGCGCATTCCGACTGGGTATGGAGGAAGCTAGGGATCAACTCTTTTGTGCCCTCTCTAGGTGATTGATGGAGATAATTTACAGAACGATTGTGAAAATAGAAAAATAAACTGAATTTCAGGTTTCTGGTGGGACTATGATACACTTCTACATGTTTAGGATGACTTAATTTTGCTTCAATCTGCATAAAAATATTATAATCCATCAAGAACCTTGAGATGCTCATCCACAGATATTTCTCAATTTGTGATTGAAAAGCTTCTTTGCTGTTATGTAATAGTCTTACTTCCTTGGGCAGGTTTATGTCATTGACTTTGGCCTTGCAAAAAAGTACAGGGATCTACAGACTCACAAACACATKCCATACAGGTCTGAGACCATAAGTATCTCATACATTATTTTCTTTAAGGTGTTTGTACCTTTTCTGATGAAACAAAGCTGTGATGAATTTATTCTCTACTTAATGTTCAGACAGGCTTTAATTGTAAATATAGATTATGATAATTTACTTGTRTGATCAGGCCAAAATTTGAACTTCACGATATGTGATTAGGTGGATTCTGGTCTGTGAGAGTGAATTGTTGCCACCCCAATATTGGATTCCTTTTGAATTGTAGGTTTTATAACCTTAGTGTACTTGAAAGGGAGGGAGAAGGGGATAGGGTTGACTTGGACTACTTTATGATGCCTGTTCCTGATATCTAATTGATTTGGGGTCATTGCATTACTAAGTTATATATGTAGTTGGTGTTGGAATTTCCTACTTGTGCATGATATATTTCAAATTTTGTGTTAAGATTATTCATCTGGTAGTTCTACTAAAAGATCAAGTCTATTGTAGACCTTTATATTGATGCTTCTTTTCTCCATTTTGAGAACTTATGAAAATTCTATTCCAGGGAAAACAAGAATCTGACTGGCACGGCTCGTTATGCTAGTGTTAACACACACCTGGGAGTTGGTGAGTGATGCGCCTGAACACTCTTTGAGTTTTGATATCTAATTTTTGGTTTGTTCTTGATTTCAACTAAAGTGATGTTATTTTGCCAATTTTTGCTTGTAGAGCAAAGCAGGAGGGATGATCTAGAATCTCTTGGCTATGTGCTAATGTACTTTCTCAGAGGAAGGTTGAATCTGGAGAAGTTCCATATTTATTTCAATTCYGGGAATCAGTTCTACCTGGTTTTTTGTTGCTTCTGAAGTTTGCGTTTTCTCATTTATTGAATTATTTTGGGGGGTTGGACACCAGTCTTCCTTGGCAGGGATTGAAAGCTGGCACCAAGAAGCAAAAATACGACAAGATTAGTGAAAAGAAGATGCTAACCCCCATTGAGGTACTTGTTATGAACCATGAATTTATTGGTAGAAGATCAATTTTATTCAAGTATAGTTGCTTTTAACTAATGGAAATGAGGGCCTCCTAACTGGCCCAATGAGCATGAGTGAGCTTCCATGGAAATGCTGGGGTAGGATGAAACTTTCCCGAGCTTGATATCTAGCCTGCGATTACTGATCCAGGATAGGCATCCTTGACTTGTTTCTATAAGAATGATTTTACATACACTTGTCTAAGTGTGGGTTCTATATAAATCCTACTGTTAGTTGCATAATATTCCAACTAGTATTGGCTTATGATACATCTTACTGTAATAGAAATGTAAGAGATTAGGGGTTTGTTCTCGGTTGATGCTGTTTTCCTTAAGCTGCTGAAAAAAGCAGCTATAAACTAATGTACTATGTTTTGTTTTCAAAGAAAAACCTGTTTCTAAAAGTATATCAAGGGTTTCACAAAGTCATCTTTTTTCAAGCTTAAATCAGAGGTGAAAAGCAACAAAGAACAGCTAAAAATAGGTTCTGCTTCTCTTTTTAAATTAAAAAAGGCTGAAAGCAGCTTATTTTAAGCAATTGAGAACATGGCGTAGGTATTATACCAGTTACCGCMCATATGATGCATCAGGTACACTACAGATCAAAATTATCTGAGGCCCACACTRCTCATTTTTGCTTGAAACTGCTACCTGGGGTCAAAATTATATTAGTTGATAAGACAATCAGTTTGATGAGAGATGTGATTATGTGTAACAGGTGCTATGTAAGTCGTATCCATCAGAGTTCATATCGTATTTTCATTATTGCCGTTCATTACGATTTGAAGACAAACCAGACTATTCATATTTGAAGAGGCTTTTCCGAGATTTATTTATCCGTGAAGGTARTCAACATGGCACTATTCTTTTTATGTTGAAGTTCAAGTTTCTGAAGTGAAGTTGACTTGTTACTTTCTTTTATTCAAATTTTCTATTTGGTAGTATTTATTTTTCTTCATGGTATTTTTGTTTTGACAGGATACCAATTTGACTATGTTTTTGATTGGACTATACTGAAATACCCTCAAATTGGTGCCAGTTCCAGAGGACGGGTTTGTCTTTATGGACCTTTCCTGTTTTTCCTATCAAAGATACGTAGATTTGTTTTCTTTCAGGGAAATAGTTATGCTGATTTTAATTATAACTGCTCTGCATTAGAATCCTAGTGGAAGTGCAGGAGTGAATGCAGGACCATCTGCAGAACGACCAGGAAGGAGCTCAGGTATATACGCCGTTGGGCCTTGAAATGTGGTTTTATGCAGATCTGCCCTACAACTAAAGTCCATTGATTGGAACTTCAGTAATGATTGCAGCTTGCTGTTCATTTTATAATAACTTTTGACACTTCCATTTTGTGGTTTATCCCAGTGGGGCAAGATATTAGAGATAGATTCTCTGGTGCAGTTGAAGCATTTTCGAGAAGAAATGCTTCAAGTTCTGCTCGGCATGTTGATCACACGAGACATAGATCYGAGGATGCACCTTCATCAAAGGATGTGGTATGTTTCCCGTATTCATTAGCCTATTAATTTTTCATTCTTCCTTGTGCTTGTTTCTCCTCCTCCTCTCTATCTCTCACACACACACACACACACACACACACATTCAGTTTGTGATTGCATGCACATTTCTTACAAATGTCGGATTATGTCTGTTGATTCATTCAAGGAGATGAAAGTCACCTTCCTATTGGGTATCAACATAGAAATTTGCCTTAAAACATGTTCCTGCTACTTACATCCTTGGTTTCAGTGGGAGAGGAGTCAGTCAGCTCAACGCGGATGCAAATCATGACGTCTGAAATCTATATGTTACATCAGATTTGAGGGCTTTCATTTACTTTGATGCCCTTTGTCCTTATAGTTTCGTCAGCAGCAATTTCTTTTTCTTCTATCTAGTTGTGATTGAAGTGAGTCTTTCTTATTTACAGCAAGCTGATTCAGAAAAAGGTCGAACTTCACGAAATGGCAGCTCTTCAAAAAGAGCTGCCATCTCAAGCAGCAGACCAAGCTCCTCTGGTGAGCACACTGATGGTCGATCAAACAGACTGGTGTCAAGCAGTGGCGGCCGGTTGTCTACCACCCAAAGAATTCAACCCGGAATTGATGCTAAGCCATCCACATTTTCTCGTGCATCAGTCACGAAGGGCACCCGTGATGACCCTCTCCGGAGCTTCGAGTTCCTCTCTATAAGGAAGTAGTGGATGAGATTGTAAAAATGTAAATTACTTGTCAAATGGACTATTAGCGAGGAAATTGTAACATTTTCCAACTCCTGTAAATGGGAAATACGCGTCCTCTACCACAAGTATAGCTCATCCAACTTCCGTAATGTCTGTCTTGTCTCGTTTTTGTTCCGAGTTTCTACCTGTTGTAACGCATTTTAGACTCATCTAAAATGATGATGAGTTTTATGTGCGGGAATTTTCTTATGTATGAGACTTGCAATGATTTGCCATCATGTTTGCAACTTCGTATTTCTATATAATCATTGTCGGGAGATATGCTGCCTGTAAAAGAGATAAGGAAATGGCTGTTCTTTGTCATTCCCTTTTGCCCTTCATTTTACTGTTACCCTGAGACTAAAGCAAATACTGTTAACTGTCAGTAATTATGGATAGTGCTTAAACTTCATCGAAGCGAGTAAATATCTCTGAGAAAGAGTTCCATCTTTTAGATGATAATAGACCAGTTTAAACGATTACGTAACTGGAGAACAGAAAACCCAAATGCCGTAATTAAGGAGCTTTTATAATCTGAAAATTGATCAGACTCTCTACYGGAGCTCTTACAATCTTAAAGCTGATAAGATCCAAAATTGGTCCCGTTGTCCAAAACAGATCGTTGCAGCGCTTTACAAAGTAACTGCCAAGCACAATTAGCTGAAATGTCGCAATAAGGTAAGCTGTTGAAAGTTTACTTGCAATAGGGATCCGAGCAGTATGCTTAAGCTTACAGTAACTAAACGGAATAAGAATGGTCGGATCAAGTCATTTTAATTTATCTGCCAAGCAAGAGGGAAAGGATTAGGCTAAACCGGTGGATTTTAGGAGTAAAATTGCGAAAAGCATGAAAGCTAAGAACCCGGTTCCAGGAAAATTTGCAAGAGAACCTTTGCATGGCATTGTGTAACAGTACCAATCAAAGAACATTCCCGTCATTTTGAAATAACACGTACACATTTTTATCCAGCCAAAAATTCACAATAGAATATGATTCCACGGTAAAGTTAAACAACATCAGTCAAATTAAGGTGGCAAAGCATATGCTATGTACAACCTTGAAGGAATCACTGCAGGGCATAGCTAGTCATCAAATCAGGCAGATCACAAATGACTCACAATGGCTATAGCCTACGGATTTCTGAGGGCCGCCAGCCTTTTCTCCAGATCATCAACCCCCGAGCTGCAGCCAAATTCCAAAAACAAATTAAAAAAAATAGACAAGGTAAAGGATACAAGAAGATAGATGACAATGAAGAGCAACATCAAACATAAGAACTGCAGCATTAATATATCATCCAAAAAATGGGGGGCCAACAATCTACAAAGGATCTCAACGCTGGCGGGACTKGYAAAGGCGATTTGTAGCTTGCATCTGAAAGCATTTAATTCATGGAGATTAATCAAGTTAKAAAAYGCTTGTCATTTGTCGTACTATTTCACTTCCACAGACACGCACYTCATTATCAATGTAAACAAAAAGCTAGGAAAGAGGGAGACAGCAGAAAATTTCACCAGCTAATGTCTTCAGTGTTCTTCCCATGGATTTTCCCCTTAGGAGCTGCTGATAACTGTATACATATCAAGAAATCAAAAGGTCAACATTTAATAGCAATGATGTTATACTTTCTCAGAAAAACAGACACACTAGAAGAACCAAGAAAACTACCTGTGAGGCCACATCCACACCAATTTCATCCAGCACCTATGAAGGATGAACCAACAAACATGTGAGCAGAGGTCATAAGATGAGTAGGGACGAAAGCATACATGACACCATTCCACCCGCCCTCCCATCCACAAATAGAAAAGACAGTCATATTTTATGGGGTGAAAATTAACACTCGAGTATTCAGATGGATAAGCAGAGATGAAACTAAAATTAAAAAATTTGAACATCCCACCAGCCAGGCATAAGTTGGGTTAGAACTAAATGCACACACTAGAACTCCATCAGATCCATCTATTAGACATTATTTAAGCTTCTTTTCTCCACTTATTTGATGTTCTTGAATCTAAAGATGGACCYTTGATAGTCAATTATTACTAACAACTACTAGTAAAGCCAAGTCACTCTATATTTGAGATTCAGTTGAATTTACTCAACCGAATACTCACTTCAATAATAATGAGAACCATAATGCAATTTGAACAAAAAGCTCCCTTATCCTAAGCATCTCTCAAATATTTCTTTTACTGAAAAGATGAAAAAAGATTATAAAGGTTACCTGATTTGTCAACTCTTCAGTTTCATCTTCAGCCTCATCATTGTCCAGAACATCATCGATGACATCCGACATCATCTCAGTCTACAAGAGCATGGAGTAGAAGATTAAGTGCCACCCTACGCAAGTTAAAGACATATGGATGTTCTAATGCAGCACATATTTAAAGAGAGATCTTACAGTCATGTCCATTTGTGCCGATTGCTTCTGGAATTCTTGCATCACCTTCATCTGCTTTGCAGGTGCCATTTGCTAGAATCGGAATAGATTCATAATCAGAAGAGAAACAATATTCTACTGAAAGGGAGATTAAATGAAGCAAGGATGAATTAAAATAACAAACTATCCTTTATGCTTCCCTTCACAATGTGAAGAACCACTGACTTATTCATGAATTCAATGATTTACTTCTCTAAAATGTAATAATCTTCTTTAAAATAAATAAATGAAGAGGGGATATAAGCATCATATTCAGYATCTATTAGCAAATAAAGCTACCATTTTCATTCATATGTAAATACTTACTCTTCTAACCCACTACATGTACAATGCAAGAAATAAGTACACAATAAACATGAACATTCCCCTCCCCTCTCCATTGTACATTAAAGGGACAGAGAGTTTCCTCTTTCATTTTAAAATTGTAGAAGTTGCCAACCTTGGACCAAAGCTAAGACAATTAGTCATGACTTGCCTATGAATCTAGTGACTTTAGTAACACATCTGATTCGCCGTACAACTTTTTACCTTTATATAAGCATATCATGAATATTATTTTTCTCCTATTTTTAACTTTAAAAATGCTACATAATAGTGATATTGAATAATGTCCTAAAGATAAACCTTATTCATTGCAMCCATAGCTTTAGTGGCACCTTTCATGCCAACAGCAACTGAAGATTGGGCAGAGATTGCCTGTAGAGGATGTACAACTTAGTAAGGGTATATAATTAACAAAAATCGACTAGAATTATCAAAATACTAAGGGTTTCAATGATTTACCTGAGTGTGTGTGGCAATACCTCTCATCTGAGCTCGACTGCCTTGCAAGTTAGCTATCTGCTGCCTTAGTCTAATCAGTTGACGTGCTAGAATTTTCGTTGCTCCCTYAAAAAATGAAAGGAAAGAATAGAAATTCCCAAATGATTAATTGCAGTAGATAAAATCTCCTACAGGTTATCAAAAGAAAAACATCCAGAAAAAGCCCACCTCATTCCCTGTTTTAGCAGTTCTCTTTATTTCGGCAACAAGTTTCTTTTCCTGTTTCATTGCTGAGTTAGATTGTTATAACTCTATGTGGACTGAATTATGAAGAGGGGTATTTGAAGAAAGCTTGTGGTGTACCTCCAACTGCAATGCAGTGATTTCTCTTTCTATTCCTGAATCAGAGATTAAAGAAGAAGAGGATATCACTATTTCTCAGTATTACCTAATGGAACGAATAATAAAGACAATAACAGAGTTCCCTGCAAAGTACATTTGTAGCATTACTTCTAATGGAGTTGCTTGAGTCACATATCTTTATCGTTTTTATTAAGGCATGCATCTCCTTACAAWGTTGCAAGTCCTGATATTTGTATGCCCTTTACAGTTGTTGTACATAAAGACTTAATTGCCAATTTACCTGCAACGCCAAATTAATCTTTGCTTAAACTAATGAATTTTCTCAGCCCTTTTAAAACTGAAATACTTTTATCRGGTTTCAGTAAATTGGTCGAGAACTGCATGAGGATCAACCTTTAGTTATGAAACAGGCCATCCCCAGCCCCTACTAATAAAAACTAATTGTCAAAAGGTACATGCATATCAACACTTATCAGAATGCCGTTTGTTAAAATGAGACCATGAATAACAAACTAGTTGAATACATGTCATAAACATCAAAAGAAGAAGAAAGATACCTCTGGTGGCATTGGACATTTCTCTCTTACTCTGTCGGAGAGCCTCTGTGATCAAAGAACAAATTCAAATTCATGAGGAAACAATTAAGCAGAAGAACTCCATCAAGAAAGAAGAGGCAGCTCGAATTTTTGTATCCAGAAGTCAACTCGTTCAGAACCCATTCAAGACGAATTCGTGAAGAAAACAAAAAATAAATAAATARTGCAACAAAGAGACAACTAGATATCACTGATGAAAATTTWAAAAAAAAAAAATCTCTTGAATTTAGAAGCSGAGAATTGTTGACAGAGAACAAAGAGAAGAACACAAAGGAAGGTCTTTTGAAACCTTTGGCGGTGGGTTTCTTGGAGAAGATGTTCATTTTATTGACACAATTCTGATAAGGAATGAATTGGTATTATTCCGCAGGAAAATACTCCGGCCGGCACCGTCGAACGGAGCGTCGGAATTTTGAGAAAACTATAAGCTCCTCGGGATCGGCTTGCAGTTGCCGCGTGATGTCTCAGAAATCTACAGTAAGTTTAGTGAGCAGAGATGGAGTTGGGCCACCTTAATAGACATGAAACTTCGTCGTTCTGAGCTGACGCGTTCAATGAAAATGGTATCTCAAATATATTTGGAAGAAAACGGTAGCTATATACTTGATGTGTTCTCCGCTTTTGCATAGAAGGGGTAAAATAGTCTGAGGAGTATAAAAGAGTGAAGGCCCCACCCACCCGCCAAAAAGGCCTATCCTCCTTTTCCTTACTCCCTTCGAGAAAGAAAATTTCAAAAAGAATTAAAACGCGTTACACCTCTTCTAAATAATTATTCTTTTTTTTATCGTGAAATTTAAAAAAATATATATTTGTATATCTTCCTATGAATCAAATTTGAAATCTATTAGTTTAATAAGAATGAAAATTCTTGTTCTTAATTGACACCTAAAAATAAGAGAGGAATCAACCCATAAAATAAAATAATATTTATTTTCAGAATATATGACAAAGGTAAATTGTTTCCAGTGAAAAATATATATAGATTGAAAGTAATTCAATTTTTACTAAAAAAACATAATTATTATTGTTTCTACATATTTTCAAGAAGCTCCCATTTGATCCTAATTTAAGACTTTGATGTTCTTATACTCCTTCCATTTTCCTTTCTCTTTTGTCAAAAAGGGATAAGATTTCATTTATATTAAGGATTTGTCTGCCATAAGTACAATGAAATCCCTATTTGAACTAGACAGTATGCCGGAATATTTACGMACCAAGCCACAAGTGTTAAATCTTTGCAACTAAAACTCTCCAATTTATGCCACACTGAAGTAAGAAGATGTCCCAAAGGCCCGTATATCATAGTTTAAGGCGGCAAAAATAAGCCATCGTTTCCGCTGGTTCGGCACTGGGGCAGCGCTCAAGCTGCTCCATTGATTCCGTCCGCATAGCTCCCACACTAGCTTTGCCTTCACTTCATGCTGCATGTATATTTTCTTGAAAGATGGAGGGTCAGGGAGCTTGAACTGTACCCAAGCAGCTATTGCTTCCAGACTATTATCGCACGCTCCTTCCGTTTTCTTTAAGAAATTTGGAGTTTGATTCATAATACAGCCAGAGCCTCTTCATTTTGGAGTTTGTGGATAAACATTAATAGGTAATTATAGACAACCCTAGTAGAAACATTTTGGAGAATTAATTTGAACATTATACAATGTCAAAAGTGTACGTGCATTTAGCACTCAAAATACGGGATCTTCATTTTCCTAATACAYGACATGASATGTATTAAATAATTTACTAGAGGATCCCTAGCCCTAAAAAAGGTGGTCCAAAATAAAACTATATCATGAATAGAAGTGTCTGACAGAAAATATATTAAAAAAGTATAATAAAATATTCCTTAACCCTCAAAATGAAGCAACATACGTATATCTAATGATACATATTCACAATTCCAAATCTAACGGCAAAATATATCTAATGATACATTTTGATATAAACCGAAATGATGCTCAAGCTCATATGCGTAGATACCAACTGCAAATAATTCACCAAGACAGTCGAAGCCTTGATAAAGCATGTAAATTGCGATTTCCATGGAAATAAATCTCATACCTTAGTAACTGAGGGAAAGAAACCAATAAGGCAACTTTGTTCTAAATTCAGAGCAATAAAATGATCCAAAAGGAAAAACATCTAAAGATTTAAAATGCACTCCAAAAGTGAGTAAACGAAAGGCATGCTTCTCTTCAGGTGTTCCAATATCCATCAACTAATAAGAGTACACCAATACAATTTTACCAAATGCAAAACTATATCAAAATTTGAAAATATCTGGAGAGATGTTCCAAATTATGCTGCCTGCTTCTTTAGCTTTGCAAGCTCCTGKCTGACTACRCCAGCTTTCTGCAAAGACAAGTAAATTTAAAGTTAAAATTCCAAATACACCAGATATTCCACCAAGAAAAAGTATTAACATTCTCAAGTGTTGTGAAGAAACAACATTGACCATGTTAAAACTCTTGGCAATGACTGTCACATTCATCTCACTTTCAAGTACAACATTAGACTAATAACCTAAATCAAGGGTTTCATTTTTGTAGCTAATGCAATTCTGCAGTAGACAATGCTGTGTACACACCATTTTTCTTCGTCCTTATCTTCCTTTATTTCCAAGTGAATGCATTAAAAATGCACATCTGCTACAAGTTAAGATCACTATAACAAGGACACACCTTGATTTTCGCCAACATGAGTTTGAATCGGTCAAAATCATTGAGTGAGGCCCTTTTCTTTTGCACAATCAGCTTCCTACCCCAGGAACTGTTCTCCCACTTGTTCTTGACATCTGTTAAAAGACATGAAATCAACTCCATCAAGTATTCCAGGAATATTGATCTGAATATGTTTAACAGGTACACATGCTTACCGGCAGCCTCCATAGCAGCAACCAAAGTCTTCTTTTTTGGAATTCTTTTAATGTCAATTTTGATATCTGTTAGTTGAAGCCGTTTAAAATTCATTTGACTCCTCACCATGTCAGGGGCATCAACTAGAGCCTGTTATATAAGGCTCAATAAGCAGGGCTCATACAATATATCAACTAGAGCCTGTTATTTAAGGCTCCATAAGCAGGGCTCATACAATATATCAACTACAGCCTGTRATATAAGGCTCATACAACATATCATCTAGAGCCTGTTATAAGGCTCAARAAGCAGGGTCCAATATATCAACTAGTTCCTGTTATAATACTCTATAAGCAGGGCTCATACAATATCTCAACTAGAGCCTGTTATAAGCTCAATAAGCAGGGTCCAATATATCAACTAGTTCCTGTTATAATACTCAATAAGCAGGGCTCATACAATATCTAAACTGGAGCCTGTTATAATCTCAATAAGCAGGGCTCATCCAKTATATCAACTAGACAGGCTCGATAAGCAGGCTCATACATTATATCAACAACAGCCTGTTATATAAGGCCCAATAAGCAGGGTTRGTACAATATATCAACTATAGCCTTAATATGAACCTCAATAAGCAGGGTTCCCACATTTTTCTTCTGTTACATWAAAATAAAAAAACGAACCCAATGCCAAGCAGAATCTATTTACTCAATCATCTGTGTGCAGATAGGACATTAATTCCGCAGGTACACTTGTACAAAATCTAATATATTTTGACAAAACAAACAAATAATTATGCCGCCCATATACTTTCTGGCAATTGCGAAGACTGGAAAAGTAAACAAAAAACACAGCAAATATAGTTCAAGYGAAAGCAAGTGAAAAGCATCTAAGAATTCTTTTCYAACTCAACCTACTTTATTCAAGATGGGTTGTTGTCTTTCAAGACTTCTGCTATGACCAAAGATCCTAAAATTCCTCCCAACCTACAGATGTGTCATTGAATGATATATTTATAGASGACATATTCATAGAGGAGCGATTACTTGCTCCAATTTATTTTTCTTCTTAGGCTTGCAAACAACGATTTCTAACTCATATTTATGCTCTGTAATATACATCTCCTTTTCAAGTATTTCACCTATTAAAGACGCTATAATGCAAATAAAAGTACATATACGTTGGCAATAGCTACCACAAAATTGCAACAGATCGTGACAGGCATAATGGCTACTCTCAAGTATACGAAAGCCCTCTACTCCAACAAATTTTAAAGGATACTAATTTTGCTTATGTTTCAGAAGCTTAAACCATGTGAAGAAAAGAATAAATTMAAGTACCCTATTCTGGTCTATGACGTCGACGATGACAACAAGCTTCCCYTAGTCCTTGCCATAGTTGACGAGGGCGACCCTTCCGATCTCCACGAACCTCTTGAACGGCTGCACACATCATAGCAACCAAAAATCAAACTTAATTTCATGGTAAATAATAAACCTAATCTAAGCAGTGTGAAAAATGCAGAACCGCCACGACATATTCCGATCAAAGACTCACCATTTTCGTCGATCTGCGGAACGGGGGAAAGGMTATGGAGTGTTGGAAGGAAGGCGGAGGGGTACTGCTAAATCCTAACTCTAGGGTTTGATAGTGGAGATATAACTAGGGTTTTAATGACTGGACTCTGAGTGATCTTAAGTAATATGGGCTTCGGCCCAATTTCAATAGACTCTGGATCCTGCCTGCGCTTTTCTTTTTCCTTTTTCTTTGTCTTAAATTAAATCTCCTTTAGTTTTTTCGGATTATTTTGCAACTTGAGAACCCCCAATTTGTTTTTGTTTTCCGGTTTGCCCCTTTACTTTTGCCAATTATTTTATGTCACTTAGATTTATGGCCACTTAACTACTTTTGGTTCCATATTAAATGTTCATCTACCCAACGTTGTCTGTCTTTTCAACAATAAACATAATTTTTAAAAAACTTATGTGGTTAATCTCTATAATGTTTCATTTCTTATACGTCAAGGATAATTAGAATTAAATCAAATCAATAACTTATTATATGTTAAATGATCTTTCTAATTAACAAAATTGATAGATATTTTTCTTGACTTTAGCACCCGCTTATTACGTATATTAGCCATGCTGTGCCATAACCACATAACATTCTTATGAGTTGAATTCCACTATGAGTTTGGTATTAGTGATTGAAAATCTTCATTTTGGAACTATAATTTTGGAGGGACTTAATTTTTTTTTTTTTTTACTCGACCTCGAAGAATATGAGTTTTATTAACATATAAATTTGACTATTAATCCATTTAACTCGTAAAGATAATGTGATAATGCGTATAATGTTCATTTTAACTTCTTATTTAGATCTCTCTAATTATAGAAATAAATATCTAATGGGAAGGGAAATAAGTAAAAGCATGAATATAAATCAATAAATGATCATTCTTACATTAATTAATGTTATGTACATAAATTCAGTAACTCGGTGTAGTTAATAAGTAGATTATTAAYTTAAAGTGATGTTCGTGTTTGATATTTATTTGTGACACGAAAGAACTTTGAATCATGTTCACATTTGAGTAAGATTCAAATTCTATGGACGCGGCCCAAGTTGAGCCCAAATTAATTTCGTAATGTGAAAATATTAATATTCTAACAAAAAAAAAAATGTTATATACATATCACTCTTCCATATAGAATTGGATAATCACATTTGATTAGGTATAAATATTAAGAAAACATTTAACTATATATGAGTTACCAAATTTTCATTATGACTAATTGGTAAGTTAGTAACTAAATTCATACTTGTTAAACTAGCTTGTTAATTAGAAAGAATAAACGATAATTTTTTAATAAAAAATCATTTTCTAAGGGCACATTTAGGTATGCAAAAATTTAATTATGGACGAAAGGGGAAAAAAACATTTATTGAACGAATATTAATTCATTAAGATTAAGAGGAAGAGGAATTTGTAATTTAGAGGAGTTTTTTGATTTATCTGATTTCGATATGGAAAGGATAGATGCCTTTTATTTTAACAAAATAAAATTATCTAATATTATTTTTTAAAAATAAAATTAGAAAAAAACTAACCTGATTCTTCATATTCCATAATTGGTTGATTATTATTTTAAGTACAAGATACTTAGTCACGAGGATTTTGAAAAATTAAAATTCCTACTCCTACAATATTATTATTAGTACATGAGAAATTCAAGATTCCACTTAAAAAAAAAAAAGGAAAATAAAAAGACGTTCTCACCGGAACGAGGACACCGTCAGCACAAGGGGCGGGGATTAATTCAAAATAATCTCGACATTACCAATGACTAAATCAAGAAAGTCGTAGTAATAAAAGGTAATTACATGTCAGCACAAAATTTATCCAAATATTTATTCGGTCGAAATATTTATTTGTCATGCTGGTTTGATTCTCATTTTTTTCTCTTGATATTTTTTTGTTTCAGGAATAAATTCATCTTTAATCTTTTTACTCTGGTAAATTTTCTTGTTGGTTTCGTGTAATTCCTCGGAAATACTCGATTTACAGTATTGCTTCGCTTTCGCGATTAATTTAAAGGTATGGACATTGTCTGTCTGATTCTTAATTCTGTGTATTCAAGGATGAATATACTCTAAATATGTAAATGCATTTGATTCCTTGTAGCTCCCTTGCGTATTCAATCTACGTTGTTCTCGTGATACCCTGTAGCTCCTTAAATCTTATTTGATCTGATTTACGTAATAGATACTTGTTAAGAAAGTCACAATGGAGAATTYTCAGGATCGTTCGTGGGGTTAGTATAAGGTATAAATTTTGGGCGCAAGAACTGTGCGCGGGAAAGAAATGGGAAATTGCCTCTTATCTGGGTGCAAGAAGGATTCCGGTATGATAGCGGCTGATATTCGAACGTACTATTGAAATTATAGACTGTTGAAGATGGTTTCTGGTTTTGTTGGGGTGATGATGTTTTATACATCGAATGATTAATTTGGCTGCTCACTTTTGCATTTTACCATGGCTCAGGGCGTGTCATGAAGAATTCGGCTTCTGTAGAGTTGGAATCCTTTTTCCCTATTAGGCCAGAATGCCAAGCTGATGTCCCCAAGACCCGCTTCAAACCGAGGGTATGTCTTAGTTTTGAATTCTGTGCTTGTCATTTGTTAATTTATTACCTCCTTTCTGATTATCACTTTGTCAATGAAAATGTTCATTGATTAAAAGGGCCAGGGTCCTATGAATTAATACTTTAACATACCTGGTTTTGAGAATTTTTTACTCAAAATTCTTTCAAGTATTTCTGATTGGCAATCCAAGTATAATCAGGAGAAGTTGCTTAATATTAGAACATTAGGAAACTGATGTACACAGTATACTGATGAGATGTTCTCAGTTTAGAAACTTGTTATATGCATGCATGTTCTATATGGGTCTTAAATCCAGAAGTTTTCTTTCTCATTTAGGATGTCGTCTATTTTTTTACCACATGTTCCCTTCCCTTTTCCCATTCTCATCATGTACTTTTGTAAGTTTTTCTCTTGTAAACTTTTGACAGGTAGGCAAAACTCTTAGTCCGAGGAGATGGAGTGCCGCATTCTCAGAGGATGGTACTTTGGATATGGCAGGTGTTCTTAGAAGAATTCAGCGAGGGGTGAAGTCCTCTTATTTCTTTTGTGGTTTTGTCCGCAAAAGCTAACTTATACATACATCTGCATAAATATCCTCATGTTCTTTCTTCTGCAGTTTTAAACTGAAAAATATAATTGTTGATTGATTATGCATGCTTGTTGAGTTGGAGTTTCAATTTGCTAGTAAATCTGCTTATTGGCATTTGTTGACGATACATGTTAGGGAATTCATCCATCAATTAAAGGTGAAGTTTGGGAGTTTCTGCTGGGTTGCTTTGATCCAAACAGCACTTCTGAGGAGCGAAATGAGCTTAGGCAAAGGAGAAGGTAAAATGAGTTATTCGACATGTTTATATGTATTGTTGACTTGATTATGATTCAACCTTTTCATAAAGGAATTTTCATATATTAAGATGAATGACCAGGATGCTACAAATTAAGCATCATCATGACAGAGCAAATGCCATTCTTAATGTGTTTGCTGACGAGCTATATGGGGAAATCGATATTAGATATACATTGATATGTATAATTTCTAAGTTAACGTTCAGATTAATAGTCCGTGTAACTTCCTGTGTCATCATCAGGCCTCAAATAATGGTCGCTCTATCTTCTCATTTTTACCTCCTCTAAATTTTTCTTGCTTGACATTTGAGATTTAATTGAACTGTAGGTTCATTTAGGGATGACGTGGACTTTATCTGTTGGACATATTGATGAGTAAAACTTCAGTTTCTACTCTAGTTGCTTATTGACAGTATATTAACTTGTCTTATCAGGGAGCAATATGCTGCTTGGAAAAGTGAATGCCAAAAGATGGTACCTATTATTGGGAGTGGAAAGTTCATTACTGCACCCATAATTTCCGATGATGTTCTACCAATAGAAGGAACTTGTGTTAGTGGCTTTCCATCTGATATTATGGGGGAAGTGCCAAGTAATGATGGTACTACAGACAAGAAAGTGATTCAGTGGAAGCTTATCTTGCATCAGATTGGTCGGTACTCAATGCAACTTCGTCTCTTGTTGTAGCTTTACCATTAGTTCAGTACCATCTTAGACATTTCAAGTTGATTCTATTTTCTTGTAACACGCTAATAGTTACTCCCTCCTTTCCAGAAGGAATTTTTATGTTTGACTTGGCACATGGATTTAGGTGAACATTTAACCTTTTTATACCAGCTTACCTTGAGGATTTATTAGGGATACATGTGTGATGATACATCTTCTTCCCTTTTTTATATTAAAATTATTTATTAATGTTTTGTTCAAGTGAGGCTAGTGCTGGAAATATTGAGCTTGTTTTTATTTGAAGAAAGTGGATCTTCACTTTTGGACAACCTTAAACTGAAATGAGGTCATTCATTTGAGAAAGAGAGAGTATTTATTTGGATGTAGCTGGCCTGAGTATCATGTATTGCAAGGAAAATTAATTGCTATACTAGCATGCTTTGCTCCCACAGAGTTGAAATAGCACTTCAMATTTGCAAAGCCTTTTTATTATTGATAGATTATCCTCTTGCCTTTTATGCAGCTAGTACCATTATAGGAATGTTCTTAGCTTTTGGGAATTTATCATTGGTAGCAATTGATTTAATATCTTTAGTTAAATTTATTACACATTGTTACAATCTAGGAAAATTTAATTAAATAAGCATACAACCAAAACTAGTGAGAACTTCCTCCTACATACTCATTTCTCAGATAGAGTTGTCTTTTCTTAGAAAGTGACAATTCACTGTAGGAATTTGTGGCCTGGATCAAAAGAAACTGGGGCACTGAAATATAGTCATTGAACTGTAAAGGATTCTACTTCTTTGTTGCAGCCTTCTTTCTTTGTCTCTGTGCCTAAGTTATTCTATTTCCATTATTTTTTGGTGCTACCTGCCTGRGCATGCACTTTGGTGTGTTTGTGGCTTTTGTACAATGCTGCCCCTCCTCACCTTCACAAGATTATTTAAAAGAAAAAAGAAAAAAAGAAAACTCATCTACCACAACCATACAGATCTAGCCCATTGCCATTATCATAACATATACAGTGAATCTGTATAACTTGTTATAGTAGTAACATGAGGTGAGACTCTGTGCTTTCAGGATTAGATGTTGTTCGTACTGATCGTGCTTTGATGTTCTATGAAAACGAAGCTAATCAAGCAAAACTCTGGGATGTTCTGGCTGTGTATGCTTGGGTGGACAATGATATTGGATATGTTCAAGGTAAATAGCTGTTCCTTCTTTTGTCATGATGGTCCTAAAATGTTGTAAGTCAAATTTTAATTTCTGTTTTCCTACAGGAATGAATGATATTTGCTCCCCAATGGTTATCCTTCTTGAAAATGAAGCAGATGCATTTTGGTGCTTTGAACGATCGATGCGTAGGTTGGTAGGTGGTTATTCAGCCTTTTTAATTTTCAATTGCTTTCTGTGTATGCAGTATATTCTGTGCTGGTTTTTTGGTAATCAGTGAAAATTAGTGAATTCGTTTATGTCTGAGTTAGTCAAAGCATCAGCATGGTTCTCCTTCTGGGTAGTTTTATCTTGGAACACTTATCCTTGGGTCTTGTGAACTATATGTACAGAAGGAGAAATAACAAGGAAATAGCATGAATGGACATTTTTAACAGATTTTATACTGGCGAATAGATCTCATGATGTGGAATTTAGACAAGAAGGAAAATTTTCTGGTATAGAATATCATTTTCTCTAGGAAGGAGATGTAAATCCAGCAGTCTGAAACAGTTTATCCATCTAGTGAAACGTCATGCTTTTTGTCAATGTTTGTATACTAGATGCTGCAGAAATTCATGTGTGTAAAGGTCGTATGAGACCTAATCAAATCATTACGAGCAAACYGATGAAATTTCATTCAAGTGGTTTGGTTGCTGCAGTTTTATGACAAACTAATAATCTCGCAGTTTTCTTTGGTTCTTTTGTTCTCTCTTTTCTCCTTTGCTTGAAAGGATTGGTTTAATGTAATCTTTTTCTATTAGATTAGGAATAACTTTTCAATAAGTTACGGTTTTAGAGAAAATCTAGGAAGGTTTTTGCTGATTAGCGATCTCCTCTTCCAGTACCGTTCTTTTTGTACTTACAAAGATGCCGCATTGCTTGATCTGCTGTGTAGAGTTTATTATATTCAATTGGTTTAGAAATTGAATATCTCATAAATGGATAACCAAAATTGTTTCCTCTATTTGTGCGAATCAGATTCGTGCACTTTCTATATTTTGTATATAATAGTTGAAAGATTTTGGCAATATCTATGTCCACATACCAGAATTTCTTGTATTGGATAGAGAACAACTATGCATCCAGCAGACTCAGATAATTGAAGCTATTGCTTGATTATTGACTATCATCTTGTTAATTAGTGAAGTATCTCTTCTTCACTAAAGGAGATTCTTCTATAAGATAACAGTCAATAAATGTTCATCGTTATTCTGTTCCTAAAGGAAATGGATTTTATATGCTGGAGAGGTCTGAATAAATTGCTTTAGTGTGACACAACCTGTCGATCAGTATCTGATGGGTAGGAGAAACTCTGGGTTGTTGTTTACTTTTCAAGCAAAGTGCTCCTGCATACTAATGTGGTTGCAGAAACAAATAGTACGTGCTTTCCGTTGCATATTTTCGTTGGTCTGGTGATTTGGATGGTCAGCATTTCACCTGTTTTATTTACTAAGCACGTTAGAATCAAATACTTGCATTTTTTCCCTTATTTGAGATATGATTAGATTGAAATTCTCATATTTTGCTTCAAGTAATAAGGTACACTGTTGTATTTGTAACCATATCAGTGTCCACCAATAAATATTGTATGCATTTATGGCTTCTTGCCCTTTTCCTTTTGTGCAGAGGGAAAACTTCAGGAGCACCACAACTTCTCTTGGAGTGCAATCTCAACTGAGTACCCTTGGACAAGTAATTAAAGCTATTGACCCAAAGCTACACCAACATTTAGGTATTGGCTACTGATCCGGCATAAATTTGCATTCAGTTTCCGTTTTCTAATTGTGTAATTCAGGTTCTTGATCTCATGGCTATTTTTACTTGAATATCCAGTGTTTGAAAGTTGTCAGTACAAGAAAGATAAGAGAATTCCCATGCGTAAAAGATTTTAGATTAAGGGAGGGAATAACATAACTGAACCTAGTTCATAAAACTGAGGGTTAGAACGTTTATTGCAAATAGGTAAGATATGCCACATGGGTTGCTAATTTATTTGAAAGGTAGACGTTTCCTCTAGTTTAGGTTGGAATAACAAGTAAATAGATTTCACTTACCTTGTGAAAGTTCCGATTTTTATCTTATGCGTGTTAAAGTGAAAGTTCTGATTTTTATCTTATGCGTGTTAATGAGATGTTTATGCCAGAATGTAATCTTATTCTGTTTTCTCTTAGCAGATGTCTCTTCCATTTGATCTTCCTTTTCCCTTTTCTCGCTTTCCTTCTCCACTAGCATAGGGATGCTGTGCTTGTACTTTTTTCATTCTCTTCATATATGGATTTATCCCCCTAGCAATCTTCAATGTGAATCTAATTCCTTTAATGATGGCAAATTAAAAGAGGCAGGGGTCACTGCAAGAATACAATGGGTCAGGTCTGAATCAGGTCTCTAGTCATAGATTTTACTACTGCTGCTGCTGCTGCATCTTTTTGCCTTCTATCTTTGTGTATTCCTTTTGTATTTTTATTTTGAAGTGGGGAGGGGGGGGTGATGTGGTTTTCCTGGGGTGAAGATTGAAGCAGGTAAGTCAGAAATTGCATGTTCAAGCACAAAATTCGTGAAAAGTAGGAAAAACATTGAGGACAATATGCAAAACATCACTAGTCAGTCCATCTGTTCTTTCTCACTGTCAAATGCATACACTCATTGGGGTTTTCTTTTTCTTGGCAGAGGAGCTGGATGGAGGCGAATACTTATTCGCAATTCGGATGCTAATGGTGCTTTTCCGGAGAGAGTTCTCATTTGTTGATGCACTTTACCTTTGGGAGGTCAGGAACACTAACTGTCCAGTTCAAGCTGTTCTTAGAAGTTAGAACTACCTATTCGTTAGTACTAAAWAGTCATTGGTCTGATTTCCTGGGGTTATTAAGCTTCATATGCTTTTTCTTTAAGGGAGCATTTTTATTTGGGCCCTGGAAAGTGGCTGAGGGGGACGGGAAACCTGATAAGCGATTTTCCTTGAGATTTCTCTCAGGAGAAAAAGCTGCTTTTGCCTATCGCATTAGCTTTATGTAAAATATTTTTCACTTGCTGTACTAAATAGTATTTAACATTTAGGTAATGTGGGCCATGGAATACAATCCTAACACATATTTGACATATGAGGAGCCTCGAGACTCAACGTCATCCAGCCTCAAGAATGGTGATATTAAAATGAATTATAAGCAGCTGAAGCAATATGGAAAATTTGAGAGGAAAAATATGAAAACTGGTGGGATAGAGCAGAAAAGCGCTCTTGCTGTTTTTCTTGTTGCTGGTGTTCTTGAGGCCAAGAACAAGCGACTTCTAAAGGAGGCCAAAGGCCTTGATGATGTTGTTCAGGTACGCTGCATGAGTCTATGTATGTACCTTTTACTTGTTGACATCCTCTTCTGCATACGTGCTGGTTCACTGTTGATTGTATTATCTGAAATATCTCCAGATTTTGGGTGAATTAACTGGGAATTTGGATGCAAAAAAGGCCTTGAAGGAGGCACTGAAAGCTCACAGCAAGTATTTGAGTAAGGTAAGCTTTGCCCATATAGTTTTGGCAATCTCTCTCGCGCGCACGCTTACACATATGCTTTCAGATACTTTACAGTTTACCATTTGTGCAGGCCAAGAAACCATAAATGAGTGTCAGCAATCTTGGGGGGTAATTTTCTTAATGAGTTCTTTTTTTTTCTTTTTTTTCTTTTTTGAATCTCTTGAAGCATGGAAAGCCAAGTTTTCTGTAGTGGGTATAGATACATCTCTCTCTTCTCTCCCCACTGCATTAATTTTTTGGTTCTATTTGTTTGTAAAACAAGTTTAAGTGTGTACATAATATTGGCACAACTACAATTGGAAACCCACTTTTACTTTACCATGCAAATTTGCTGTATATTGCAGAATGCTGTAGCCATAGATTTTGGTTTGGTTTTGATGGTCTTTAACATACGCTGAGGGTGAGGAACTGAGGTCAACAGATGGAGAAATTTGCACTGTGGTGCTTAAACAGTTTCATTTACATTTGTAGTATTACTATAACAAAATATCTCTTTTTTTTTTTTTCCAAATAATTTTATTGTTTTTTTTAAATCTAAAGAAACTATAAACTATAAATATGAACCAAAATATAACATTTATTGTTTGGCGTTTTTAATTCATGATAACATTTTTTAAATTTTAAATCAACTTGGTGTGAGGGGCATAAATGAGTTAAGTGTACCTTCATTGTCAAAATTTCTTTTTCAGTCGAATTGATATTAGAGTCTATGTTTAATTAGTAATATTTTTTAAATTTAATTCATATATTTTAAAAAGAGTTATATAAATAAATTATTTAAATATTCACTAAATCAGAATATCATTTTCGATCAAATTTCCTTACAGGCCCAAGCACGATGCTGGTACCATGTGTACCTCTGTCCCCTGTGGAGAACTTTATCAACAAAATACATGTGATGAGAAGGACTTGGTTATTTTGTGATGTCCAAATTAAATTGCTAGAGAGGTTTTAGGTCGGACCAAACAAAACGCCATCTAATTATGCTCCAATTTCTAGGATGTTCATTATTCGATTGTATTGATATTCATTATTTGGTTTGATTTTTTATGAATTTCAATTTGGTTCAAWTTTTAATTAATAATACTAATTCAGTCGTTTTAGTATTTCAAAATTAAAATGGGYCAGAAAAGAATTGCCAATTTAATTTTATTTTTATTCACAAATGAATACAAAAGTCCATTAATAAGTTAGATTTGAGCTGGGCCAAATGATCAAACTATATAGAGATTGCTTTTTAATATTCGTTTTTATTAATGAAAATAATAATGTATTTACCTTTTATTGAGACTAGTTTGAAATTTGGGTTGACCGAACAAGTATAAGGGCCAAAAGTGGGCCGTATGAGTGGAGGCCTCAGACAACTCAAGCCTTCTTGGCTCCCACAGTTCGTTGTGCATTAGTGACTAGTCCCTACAAATTGAATCGCCAGGAAAGTTCGGGGCCGGCCCAAACAAGTACAGAGGCCTGAACGTGGACCGTCGGTGTCAAAGGCCTCAACTTTAAGTCCGAGTCGTCCTACCACTTCTGATTTCTAAAGCATTAGAACTCGCGAGGACGCCGTTTCTTCACCTTTTACAAGAATCAGAATCCGCCGTAGTTTGCGTCTTGATGTAGAAAAAACGTTTGTCATCTTCTTATTGTCAGTTACACTTGCCCGAAGCAAACAAAAATATTCTGAAGCAAAGGTTGCTCTTCTCTCCAAATCTACCTTCAATTCACTTCATAAACATACTCGCAGAGTTCAGGTGCGTTTAGATCTGTACTGCATTTGGATTTCTTATTTGGCATAATTCAATCTGTTATCGAGTAGATTTCATCAGAATTCAGATTGCCTGATCAGTTCGAGATTTTTTCAATTGTGTGTGTGTGTGTGTTTTGCGGTCTATGAACACGTGATATTATGGATTTACGAGTTGCGTGGTGTTGACGATCATCGTGATTAGCATCACTGCAATGCATTCTGACAGTTTTGAGATGATTGCAGTATACTGCTTTGGAATATAATTGATTTTCTTTTTACAAGATTTTACTGCTATGCTTCATTTACTGGTTGTTGTACTGTAGTCTTTTGCTTAGGAGTATGTAGTTTATGTTCGCTCTCTTTGTTATTAATTTCTAACAGTTTACGGACTCGATTTGATTTAAGAATGGACACTAATTGAGCAATTCTAGTCAACTTATAATCATTTGACTTTCCAAGACGATCTGTGTATTAAAGCCTTTGTTTGGTCAAAATCTAGATGGGAGTGTGGGGTTATTTATAGTTGGCAAATTTATAGATCATTGTCCCATCTCCCTCTACTTTGAGCAGAATCTTAGAAATAAAAAGAAAAATGTTTTGGCCAAGTATGCAATGCATAGTCTTGTGGTTAGATTGGGTATTTGGACAAGTTATATGTGAAGAAAGAAGTTAATTCTGTTGATTCCTTGCAGCTAAGTGTGACCATGGAAGGGACAGTATTTGCCCCGGCTTTAGAAGGAATGGAGCATGTCAAGTCTGAACAGGGAGAAATGCTCACAAAGCCATTCTTGGAGGTCTGCAAAATGATTTTACCTGTTATAGGTATAAAATGTTCACTTTGGCTTGAAAGTCTAGAGCTTTCGTTGTCTTTACATCTCAGCGCTTATTAAAAGTTAAACTCATAGAAATGCAAAACCTTTCTTACTTTAACTTACCTAATAAGACAAGAACTGTTTTATATTTACTATAAGAGCTCTCCTTAGTCCCTTTGGGGTGTTTCTTAGTGATCATGATTTCTGACCTACCAATCAATTACTGTTGGCCACCTTTTTCAGCTGACAATTCTTGGTAAAAGATATTCTTCATAATGAATTAAATTGTATTCTCTAAGATATTATAGATTTAACTTCTTTTTGTTTGAAATGCATACTGTTAGCTCCTCCTAGAGTCCATAAACTTTTTGCTTGTTAATAAGAATGTTATCCAGCTTCTCTGATAAGCATAGTCTTGTTTTTTGTATGACGTCAGAAAAGTTCGGAGCTGCCATGACACTTGTCAAATCAGATATTGGCGGTAATATAACGGTAAGACCTCTTTTTTAGCTCTTATCCATTGCTTTTGTTGCTTGAGATGGGTATACCCATGATAAGAATTTAATTGCTCATCACAATTATGTAGCTTTCAGGGTTATGTATGTGCTAATACTTTGCTGAGACAGAGAAGCTTGACATGGAAGAGGCTTCTCTTATTTCATCCTGAAGTTGGGCTATTTCTTCTATTATTGTTTGAAAATGAGAACAGATTGACCAAATCAAATCTGTCATATTTCTCCACAGCTGCAGATGCTATATCCCGTCCAGTTCTGCTCCAAGTCACACTTTAACATTTTGAAGGATAATGCATTTCTTAAAGCTCAAAATAGCAACATTCCTCCTGATGAATCTTTATTGACCCAATATTTTTGTCTTTCGTCATATTTTAGAAATTTTGACCAATGTTGTAGTATATCTTTGTTTGTAGAGGTTAGAAAACAAGTATTTGACCAATCCAACAAAATATAATCACCTATACAGCATGGTACAAGAAGAGGTTGAAGCTAAGACAGCCAAAGGCTCATCCAGCTGTACCAACGGTCTTCTTTGGCTGACAAGGTGAGCAACTAGCTCGTATTCAGTCTTTACTTCTGCCAGTTCATAGATGTTGGTGAATTTTCACACTTATATTAGCACCTAATAAAGTCTTATATATTGTATGGAATTTAATTTGTGGATTGAATGCTAATGTATGTTCTAACTTTTCTAGGGCCATGGATTTCTTGGTGGAATTATTCCGCAACTTGCTGGAGCACCAGGACTGGGCCATGTCGCAAGCTTGCACCGATTCCTACAACAAGACGCTGAAAAAGTGGCACGGGTGGCTAGCAAGTTCCAGTTTTACGGTAAAAGTCCTCTATGCACCAGAGTAAATATAAAATTCTTTACCTTATTTGTTACCCATTTAGAGTTTCTTTGTCTTGAATATATTTGCTCCTCATAGAGAGGCTTCTGTATACATAATGAGTATGTAGGTGCCAGTAAATATTTCTCCCGGTACCTATTGAAAACCTTTGGATACTTAGGTACTAGAAAATTTTACTCATAAATACAGGCAAAAAGAAGGAAGGTGATAGAATTTTAGGACAAGTGGCCTATTTTCGAGGCCTCATAATAAGTTGTGACTGCTAATCTCCACAAAAAGTTGTGTTTTTTACAGGCAAAAGAAGGGTCATCTTCTCTTTAGGACCAGTGGCACTTGGTCTTAGGTCCAATATGTGATAGCAATTAGAATTGGTTTTCTACTGAGGAAGCCGTGCTCTCTTTCGGAAAGGAGCCCTTTTGATATTTTGAGATTTTGGTTTAGGTAACTATCCATGTAACTGAAAATTATAGAGAATAAACCATGGAGTAGTTTCAGTTTGTGCTTATTTATCTCTTTGTTGTACTTCTTTTCTGGTTGAATGGTTATGGTTCATTGTGTGTATTACTCTAGGCAACCCTCATTCTTTTCTGCATTTAACCTAGTTCTTGAGTTGCAACCTATATAGAGAAACTAGTAGCGGTTTCTTAGCTTATCAACTTTTAGAGATATATATTTTCCAATCTAAACTTGGTGGTACCTATACACGTTTGTATAGGTGTCTCATATGAACTTACTCTGAATTAATTTCAGTTTTTCACCTGGTTTCAGTTTTCCTTTCATTTTGTTTTTAGCTCATTAAGGACTAAAATGCAGATCGCTATGAAGCTTGCTCCAGATAGGAAGAAGTTTATGGACGTCTTAGGTGGAACAGGTGATATTAATGCTGACATTGAAAAATTCTGCACAACTTTTCCCCCGTTTCTTGAAGAGAATCACAAGTTCTTGGTAAGAACCCTTTGATAATACTGCAATCAGGTGGTTCAAAACTTTTGTTTTCTTGGCAGCTCTGTATTAAGGTCAATTAGCACAATGAATTTGATTGAATTAGTCAAGGATACAAATAAAGTGATGCACCCTTTCTTCCTTGGCAGGCTAGCGTTGGAATGGATGATCTTAAAGCGTCTTAAAATTTAACTGAAGGTTCATAGCATAGCGTGAGGCATTTTAAAGTAATAGTGAAGTTATGAAGTTTTACATTCCGTTTTCCAGGATGGTCTATCTTGACATGACCCAAGCATTTGGAATGACCAACAAATTCAGCTGCAGTTTTTGCATCTAAAGTATTTGATATTAGCGTTACCCTGAAGGTGATTTCGAGCTCTTTATTTAGAAAAGTATTGTTTTAGTAAATCAGGAACGCATACATGGTTTTTAAGTTGAAGATATGGCATGTCACTGAATTGTATCAGAGTTCAATAAGTTGTACTTTATTCTTCTTCATGTGAATTTTTAGATCAGACTTCTCCGATTACATCAGAGTCCTGTGAGTGACTAACCGAGGAGAAGCTAATCTGTACCCTTCAACTAAACTTGTAAAGTTGGAAGAGAGAATTATCGTCTATGGCTGTAAGGCACGAATGGCCTAGTCCCTTCAGGTGTTTGCCTTGTGGCAAATGATCCGCCCTTTTGAATTTCAATAAAATATGATTTTTTGAAAAACCTTTGCATTATTAGAAAGTTATAATTATTGTTATTAAGAAAAAGTAGTAATAATAATAATAATTTGACTCTCGCTGTTTTGTRCCTCCAATTTCAATTAGTGGCTGGTAAATGATTGGCAGATGTTATTGACGAACGATGCATTGTCATTGAGTGAGTCTCGCGAGATTTGTTTTAACAGCATTTGCATAGGAGTTAAGGTGTTGGGAGAGTTTGTCATTGAGTCTCGAGAGATTTGCTTTAACCGCATTTACAGAGAGAAACTTGCAATCTTCGCCTTGCTATGGATTGATGTGTCCATGGCATCGCCTTGACTAGTTTCCCAACTAGGCACGACGGGGGATGAGTACCAAGATGAAAGGCCTACTCAAGGCCTTTGATACATTTCTCAAATTTTTTGTGAGGTTTAAATTCAATGCATCGTGTAATTATTCCTAATTACTTGACCCGAGGATGTAGCAGCGCATGTTAGGCAAACTAGGTGGATCTTCACTTTATGATTTGTAATTTCTTACAAATGAAGAGAGTCATGAGTTAGCCTTTATCATCAATAGCCATGAATAGTAAATATATTTTTGCTTGAACTAAATTGAAAATTTTACTGTTGCAATAATTATGAGGATAAAAATAAAATGAAACCACGATGCATGCAAGAGGTTGGCCGATCTCGTCTATGCATAGCACACCTATTTTATCTTAATTTTATTCATGTCTTGCATACTTCATTTCAAATTTTCAAGCACTCTTGTCCTATTATTATTTGTCTTCCTCGGTGATTCCAATAATTATTCATAAGTTTCAAGTCAGAATAYCTTTTTACATTCCAGCAATTAGTAGTGATAAGGAGATACAAACAGAAGGTTGTTCCAACCTTTATATCCATCTAAATAGTAATAACAATCCTACTGACTAATCTGTCCAACATTTGGTCGATGAATGACAATAGAGAATGATTTTTCTTTGTTGCTTTATATGACTGTTGATCCACATAAGATGCCACAATAAAGGCTTAAGATGGTAGTAAAATTATTTACTCTAGAATTTGACRCATAGARAGGATTTATATAGAATACGAGTGCYTAGTATCTGTAATACWTATAYCTTGTACAGTCTTATAATGTTCCCAAGGTCCTTAGAATGTTTATAATAATTTATTTTCCTTTTATTATGATTTGTTCGGTTCTTAATTAGAATGTTCCTAATATTCTAAGGTTCTCYGAATGTTTGTAACAATTTATTTTGCTTTTAATTAATGTTTATAAGTAAAAARAAGCTATTTGYATAAACCTCTTAAATTGTTATGTAGTATACGTACATAARAGTATAAGTCCGTTAAAGATATGCATAAAGTGGTCAGAAGCTATTAGGATAAAAGCTCTTACAATTATAAGTAAAATAACTTATTGGGATAAACCTATTGAATAATTGTTATGGAGTYCATGTGCATAACATAAGGCCATAAGTCTGTTAAGACATCTATATAATGGTTCAATGCGGTTAAGATAAAAAACTCACATAATTTGAATTATTTTTATTTTAGTTAGTGTTTATAAGTAAAATAATTTATTTGGATATAACGGTCCAGTTAAGATAAAAAGCTTATACTTTTTAAACTATCTTACTTTTAAGTAATGGTTATAAATGTAAATTTAGGTATTTGGCTAAATTTCTTGCATTGTTATGCTGTAAATGTTCGTAATAATTATGAAAATTTATTAAGGCGTGTACTTATAGTCAGTCGCAATTCAAAAGAAAGGCTCGTACACTTTTTCCTTTTCTCTTTTAATTAATGGTTATAAGTAATTTGATTTCAAGAGCTAAATCAATTTGATTTGAGTAGTAGAACAATTTAAAAATTAAGTTTAGTGGTAATTTGAATCATTTTCTCTTGTTATTTTTACTTATGATTATTTTTCTTTACGTCATATTATTAATCATTTTAAATTTCTCATTCTCTTACTTCTTTAATTTTTATCTAAATAAAGACACACATATTGTATTGTTATTAATTTTATAAATAAGAGTACTTCTATCTCAAAAAAAAAGAACAAAAAAAAATGTGTACTTAAGTATTTCAGCATTTACAAACCTTTCTTTTCATTTAAAAAGAAATTTATCATAAAAATGTTACAATCTTTGTACCTGAAAACTTGCAAAGCTGAATCTGGACTAAATACAGCACCCAACTTTTGTGGAACATCTATAATAAGGTAAGTTCTCTAAATCAAGTTTGATTCGTTTGTGGGCTATAAGGGCCTTCGTTAGTAGTGGAGCCAGAAAATTTGATTTTGGKGGGGGGAGGGAGGGGMAAGCCTGCCACCACGAAGCACTGCTCTTTATTATGACAGTTGGAATTGATTGATGGTACGGGTGAAAAATTGGGAATGGATCTCGATCGCTTCCTCATTATAATAGTTATTTACATGACGATTGGGTTAAAATAATCCCCAGGAAGCATATGCATCCTCGTTTATGGGTGAGCTTACAAGGTTAAGAGTTGTAAAAAACTCTCTGACATGATTCCTCCTCCTCCTATTGTTCCTTCTATGTTCTTACAAAGTGATTGTACCTTCCTATTCAAATAGATGAGCCTTATGTCCTGTAATCTAATACCTTTGTATGGATTACTTGGGCATCAATCAAGTCGCCACTTGACTAATCTTCACACCTAAAGTCTGCTAAAAGGAAGCTTCACTACTGGAGAGGTGAGACGCAGAGGTAGAGGAGAAGAAGAGTGAATTTGTAGAACTTGTACAACAAGCCTTGGACAAATTGAGACTATCACGAAGTCTGCAATGTGGYTGAGGATGATCTACTGAAGATCATTGATGAAACCTAAAAAAGTGAAGTAAGCAACCCGTTAGAAGAGTAAATATAACATTTCTTTTCGAAATTTATACCTTCATAAATCAAAATAAAAATAATACATAGAAGAAAACTCTCTTTACCGTTGAGAAYAAACTAAGGTTTTTTTTTAAACGTTACTGTCGGAGAGTGAGTAGCTCCACTGCTTGAGAGGTGAGATGCAAAGATCGGGGAGAAGAAGAGTGGAAGGCTTTTATAATGTAATGAGATGAGATGTAATGAGAAGAAGAGTCTTAAATAAATTAAAAAGAAAAACAAAAGTGAAACAAAACCTTCTTTTTTATCGACCAATAAATCAGACTAACCATTGCATATTATAATTTTTTTATTTTTTATTAATTTTTTTAAAATCTTTTTATTATTAATTTTTTCAAATTCGTGTTGATCTCGAATTCGACCTGATATCATCTCACACTCAATTTTCCTATATTTTGTTTTGTCTGAGTTTGGGCTTAAGCCAAAACACAAATAATTTAGACGGAGTTCGAGCTTCAGCCTATTCACAACAAATTCGAGTMAAGCTCGYTTTTGAGCCAAAAATAATTGCTAAGCTCGAACTTGACCAAGCTCGACTCACCCAACTCAATTGACATGCCCACTATTAAACATTAATGATCTAGAGACGTATTGGCCATGAAATAGCTGACAATCGACTAACCTGACTRGATAGACACCCTCGTTGTTAAACATTGATGAATATAGAGAACCCTTCAGAGAAACGTCGTATCAGTCATCGAGTTGTTGACAATCGAAATATCATTTAGTGTCGATAAAGTATATGCAGGGAAGATTAATTAAAAAAGTAATTAAAAATTTTAATTATAATAATATAAAAATTGATTATGAATAAGAAATTACATAGTTAAATAATTAGTGAAAATATTATAGTAATACACATCAAACGAATACGTAATTAAAAATTAGTTAATTATGGTAATATATTTAGCCAATGTAATTAAAGATATAATGTAAAATTCAATTAATTGGACACACCAAAATTTATTCTAGCTATCAATAATTTTATGATATTGTGTTCAATTAATCAATAATATCCTTAATTAATTTATACGTTCCTAACCTTAATTAATTAACACGTATATTAGTTATTATAATACCGAAGTTATATCAATTTGAATTACTATAACATCTAATAAGGGGTAATATCATAATTTTTAAAGTATATTATATCTAATTATATAACTAGATATGAATTATTATTTTTAATTAATCTGTACATTCCTAACCTTAATTAATTAACATGTGCATGATTACAAATCAATTTGAAGAGTTACTATAATACCTAATAATGGGTAATATCATAATCTCTAATGTATATTTTCTCTAAATATGTAATTATATAACATAATATTATGAAATACTAAAATAATTGTAGAAAACAGGGCCACCAGAAGTTAGCTAATACAACTATCATTGCATTAGGATAAAAAAATTTATGAAGTGAATGAAGTTACATATTATAAAATCAATACTATAATGAATTTCAAATCTACTAAAGTCCATTAATATTTTTCCATTAAAGATGCATGGACTTCTAAAAATAAATAAAAAAGGAATTTGGCTTGAATATTATATTAAATATTGTCATATTTTTCTCCACGAAAGACAATATTTAATGTATTTTTAAAAAAATAAAAAGAAATAGATTGATGGACAAATTTGGAAGTAATTATATTAAAGATTGAAATGACAAAAAGATATGAAATTACATTTGAAGTGATATTGCAATGATAATGTTTGAAAATTAAAATTTAAAATTTCAAAGTGAATTTCTTGTCAAATTGGTTGAGGATTATTGGGTAATTGCGCCATTCATTGTGAAAAGACAAAAGTATCCCTATTAAAACACATTATTTATGTCTCTAATTGGGATGCCACTCGTTTTTGTAATAAAAATTTGACTCCCGCTGTCTCGTCCCTACAATTTCGACTAGCTTTTGGTAATAATTAGAGGGTGTTATGAACGAAGAATGCATTGCCATTGAGTCTCGAGATATTTGCTTTAACAGCATTTGCATAGGAGTTAGGAGAGTTTAAGCCTTTTCGCACCATTGACACATTTCACATTCAAATCTCAATCAGCATAAGACAGTTATATACCATATTTTCTGCTTTCCTTAAAGAGTTTTTTCACCTTCATCTTCACATTCGAAAGAGGAGAAAACTGAATTTACAGAGAGAAACTCGCAGTCTTCGCCTTGCTATGGATTGATGTGTCCATGGCATTGCCTTGACTAGTTTCCCAATTAGGCACAGCGGGGGATGAGTACCAAGATGAAAGGCCTACTCAAGGGCCTCAGATACATTTCCCAAATTTTTGGTGAGTTTCAAATTGAAGACGTCGAGTGATTGTTGTTGCAGATAGAAATACTCATGAAATTTGACTTTTTGGATTGATGCAGATGAGGAGAAAGAACCAGAAATGCAAATTGGTTTTCCCACAGATGTAAAGCACGTCGCTCATATAGGTTGGGATGGACCATCTGTTGATTCACCTAGCTGGGTAAGTACTCTCTGCCTCCCTTTATTCTTTTTTCTCTTTTCATACATTGAAATTGAGCCCTATATCTATTAATGTTTGTACCTTCTCCTTCATCTTGTTCCAACATCTGAAGCAGATGAAAGAATTCAAGGCACCAGGAGGACATCAGTCAGCACCTTTGGCTGGCCCTGGAGAACCCCAAGAGGGTCCTGAAATTAAATGGGTTTCTGAAGGTCTGGCACAATAATGTTGTATTAGTAGCCCTTTTATGAATTATTCAGATTGAAAATATTATCTCAAACTCAATTTCTATGCCAATTATATATTGTTTACAAGGAGAAATCCCAAGTAACATGCAGTTTTTGGTTCCTAGTAGAAGGGTAAAGCATGAAAAATTCAGTTTGCAGTTATTTTTTAGCTATGATTTCCCCTCATTATCTGATTGTTTCCGTGTAATGCTATGCTGTGATTGACAGATGCAAAGAGTAGCAGCCGAAATTCAAGTTCTTCATCCAGAGACAACCCTGAAGTACCAAGATCATCTAGACGCCATTCATCTGACAATTCATCAACAGCAGACTCCGAAAGGAAGGAATCGTCCAGCAAAAGAGGTTCCAGACGACATTCAAAGGACTCATCTGATAGTGTAAGATCATCGAACCGGCAAAACCAGGATCAAAGCCTCGGTTCTGAATCTCCTTCAGGAGGCCCCCCTGACATCCCAAAGAAGTCGCGACGAAAGAAGTCGAAGGAAGGCATGAATGGTGGATCTACAAGAGCATCAAGATCCAAAGGCACCACTTCTAGTACATATACATCTCCATTTTCTGATCCTGGACCTGACACCGGATTATCAAGGAAAGATGAGATTTCCCAATATTCAAGTTTGAAATTACCTCATATAGCAGAGGACGAGAAGGAAAGTAATAGAGTTTCTTAGACATTTCAATAATTCTTGCCTCTTTTTCTTTCTTTTTTGGTCTTCCTTTTTATGCTTAAAAAGAGTCTTCGTAGCTCTAGAGACTTGCGCAGTTGGATCACACGATTTTCCCTTTAAAGTTCATAGAATCTTGTATAATTCCATCCTTCTTGTACTTCAATGATTGTAGGATTGCTTTCCCTTTGAAGCCCTGTAAGCATCATTGAGCTACCTACAGCTCCAAACGGATGTTTTGCGAGGGGAAAGTCATTGAATTTGAGCATTAATACAGCATAGCATGATATGCATACATAATGATGTTAATCCCAATTTGTATTACTATAATGTTCCCGGAGGGATAGACCTCCCAACACTCTCTTCTCAGATTTACATGTATTGATCCTTTGGATATTGTTCAGGTATGCAACAAAGAGAAGTAGAAATATGATAGTAGCAGATAGGGAAAGTGGCCAGGGATGATATTTTCATTGATGTGGATAATGGAAACCTTAAAAATACATATTTTCTCTGCCTAGTACCTAGTATAGTAGATAACTACCTCAAAATTTTCATATCAACAGAAGTCATTGATTTGTGTTCTCTTGTTGTTTCCTTGCTCTTCCTGCTGTCTGCAAAAGTCTTTCCTATCTACAAAGACAACAAAAGGAGAAGTCCAGTACACATCAAGAAATGAGATGCAGAAGGTTGTCGGTGTGGAGAATTCCCATGGAGGAGGACGGATTGGGGAATGTCTGGTTTGTTGCATAATTTCATTTGCCCCAGCTTTGAACTAACCTTAGCATACCTCAACTCCTCCTCAACACAAAGTTTAGGATTGCCCTCCAACTTCAACTTATCCCCGATTTTGCCAAGAAATTTTGCAGAAAATGGAACCTTGCCAGTGAGATTGTTGTTCTCCAAATTCAGCTCGCTTACAGACTCCAGTAATGCAAACTCTTCAGGTACTGTCCCCTCCAGACTGTTATTGTCAAGGCCCAAATAACACAAGCTTCTCAAATATATCCCCATCGAAGCCGGAATATTCCCAACAAGCCCAGTTCCAGATAATCCTATTCCTAGAATACCCCCGAGCTTTCCCCATATTTCTGGGATTTTCCCCCCCAGCAAATTTCCACTCAAATAAACGTGCCTCAAATTAGGCATTTCTCCCAAAAACAGTGGCACTCCAAAGTTACCGAAACGATTGTGACTCAAATCTAGGAACTCTAATCTCTTCAAACCCTTCAGATTTTCTGGGATTCTCCCAGAAAATTGGTTGAAGCTCAAATCGAGCTTCAAGAGATCGTTCAACCATTTTCCCATTGAATCTGGAACATACCCTTCAAACCCATTTTGGCTCAAGTCAAGAACCTTCAAGTTTTTCAACTTGTCAAAATTTACTGAAACCCAGCCAGTGAGCTTGTTTCTGGAAAGTGTTAGCTGCTCGAGGTTGACTAAATCGCCAAACTCATTTGGGATTTGCCCGGAAGCATTAGTCCCGGTTATAACTAGTCTCCTTAGGCTCGTTAAATTGCCGATGCTGCCACTGAGTGGCCCAACCAGAGATGGATTTTCAATGAAGACAAGCTCTTCGAGAGAAGACCCGAGAGAAGAAAAATCTGGGAAAGTAACGTTGGTTCCAGTGAAGCATTGGTAGAAAAAGAGCTTCTTCAGATGACTAAAAGGCCCGAACAGAAAGGAGTCAAGAGTAGCACTCGAAGAACACGATGGGTTTGGAGAGTAGTCTGAGACGTAGCCGAAGCTAAGCTCGACGATGTGTGCAGAAACACCTGTTTGATCAGTGAAGTAGTCACAGACGACACCGTGCGGTGCGGAGGAGCAGAGGTCATCCGGGAAGAGGGAGCGCCACTCGATATCTGAGCTAACAGACTCAAGCACTCTATAAACCGATTCTTGCTCCTGCTCGTTAAGGGGCTGCTGTGAAACAACGCAAGTAAACAGAACAGAGAAGAAGAAAAGAAGGTAGTAGAAAGTCATGGTGAGAATGGAGGCCATTATAGTTTCCTTGGTTGAACTTTGAGATCAGTGGCACTACTGGAGAGAGGCTTTTAAGGGGACTCCTTGTGTGTGTTCCGTGTGTGAGAGAGAGAATATTAATGGCGGTGAGAAGGAGTGTGAGAGTTGAGGAAGGAATGAAAAGAGGAAGGAGCAAGGGAGACTAAGAGCATGTTTGTCTTAAAAGATGAAAGAGAAGATGAGAGGACAAATTGGTTCAAAGATTTGCTTTACTGTAACCCTACTCACTCCCCCTCAGAGTCCATAGTCCTTCCAAAATGACTTATATGGCCACTGCCCCAACCCCTGATTCATGATCAGAGAGATGATCAGAGCATGAAGATGCCATGCCAACAATATCTCATACTACTTTCTAGTTCAGTTTAACTCTAACGTGTTGCGGGACAGCTTTTGCCTCTGCAACAATGACCATATTTTTTGTATGTTTTTGGTCATATTTGGGTGATTTCCCATGTGGATATTTTTGTGTTTGGTTCATGAAATATTTTCACCATTTGGCAATTTCAAATATTTTCTACTCTGTTGGTGTCCCTATCAAAAAAGGGTCATCCGTACAATGGATATTGGAATTAAGTAAATTATTGGTTCTACTTCTTGTTCCTTAACAGAGTTATTATAATGAAGATGTGCAAGGAAATTAAGTACGATTATAATGTATTAATACGATTTCAAACTTCTTCTGAATAAAATAAATATTATATTATAAAATATTTCTCTTATCAAAATTAAACGTTTATGTTTTTATTTTAGATATCTTGAGATGGGAAGCCCCGTCGCAAAATATTCGAATTCGATATATTACTTTGACTTAATAAGTTATGATATTAAATCTTGTTACTGAATAATTATAATGTGATTATCTAAATATGTTCAAAGTTCAAGGTAAATTTAAATAAATTTAATTTGGAATAAGGTGGGAACAAAACAGAATGGAAGGGCAAAAGAGACATTTGAGAGAAGACCGTACATATAGGCATCTCAGCAGAAGAAACAACAATGTCGGGGTCAATGCCAATGATCAGTCCATCACAGATACCACTTTCATCTCTCTCTCTCTCTCTCTCTCTCTCTCTATGCCCTGCYTTGAAAGCTCCCAACGCCACGCCGAAATATCCGACGGCTCTTCTTCCTTGACCGCTTCCTATGTCTACCTCCGTAGAGTAGAGCTTCTTTATAATCCCTCTGCTAAATCTGTACTGCTCCAATTTTTCTCTCGATTCAATGCTTCTCCCACAAAGCATGTTGAGCTTTCCGGCAGCCGCAGTTAAAAAAAGGAAAAAGAATCAGGAAAGGAGAGTTTAAAACCTAAAAAAAGTTGAGCGGGCTGAGTAAGCCCAAGCAAATAATCAAACGGGTGGTGAACCTGTGGACAAAAGCAGCCGCGAAGCCGACCGCAACCCGCCGGCAGCCGCCGACTTGTCGCCACTAGTAATTGTCCTATTATTGAAAGCGACGCCTAGCCGCAGGAGAGCATCTTCCGCGACGCGTGTCAACGTCTCAGTGGATCGATCTGAACAGGTACGGAAGATCATTTCCTAAAATGACAGAGCATGCGAATTCCGTTTCCAGGTTACACATTCGCCCAACCGATTTACGTTTCTTCCGGTGTGACCCCATCGTTGTTTTTACCTTTAGTTACCATTTTCTCTCTCGAAGAATTTACCTTTCTTCGAGCTTTTTCTCTCAGCACGGTAATTCCATCAGAACTGGAAATCAATAAACACCCAATGAATACTCCAGAGGTTTGTATTATATTACTTGTTCAACAAGTAAACAAAGCCTGCCCTGTTACTTTTACTTTTGCGTCCCTGAGTACTATTTGGCAGCGCTTATTTATATTCCTATTTTTCTTATTAATGTGTATAAATTTTATTTTTAATTAATACTATCTCTATTTTAAAATATAGATCATTRTYYACCCGTGTACATACCAATGTTCTTYCCTTTTATWTTCTTAAATTTTTCTYAAATCAAGATCAATTAATTATCATTTCCTCTCTTTTTTATCTCTACATAAACTCTCGATCTCATTTAATATCTGCATAAAAATATAAAAATGAGTCAAATAAATCAATTTTTAATACATARAAATAGAAATAAAATTGAGATGTTTCTTAATCTTGTAGTATGATTTACACGTAAAAAGAGACCTTCTCCTAAAATGACCTAAAACAGATATAATAATATTTAGATTGTAAATTCAGATTGAAGAAGTCTGTTGTTGAGCAAAAATCTAAAATAAAATGTTTAATTAAATTATTTTGAGATTTGATTTAATAAGTAATGGATAAATTTGTAGGAAGTTTCTTTTTATCAAATTGTCATTTGCGAAAATATGTCTGAATGCTACGAATTTGCAACTGTTAGGACTTTCATTCTCTTTCTTAGGGGTCTTGAGAATCATTCAAGTGTTGAGGGTTCATTTACTTTTATTTATTTATATAAGAGTTCTCAACCGACATTTTATTATAACCTATCATTGTAAAGTAATATAAATAAGATTTTGGATCTTTTAGCATACATCTTTTACTATTACACTAAGGTCTCGTTTAATTATCAAGTATTTTGCACCGAGAAAGTAACGTGATTCTTTATTATTAAATTATTAAATTTTGACATTTGAAAAGGACTCGCTTTCTAATTACTTTTCTGAGGATTTTAAAAGAAATACGTGTAATCAATTTTAAAGACCTTAATAACCTTCATTTTATTTTCTTCCCTCCTTCCTATTGTTCTTTTCCTCCTCAACTAAACTCTTTACCAAAATATCCTCTACTCCTATACATTATAAGCAAATTTAGGATTTGGTTTCTTTTATGGTTGAGTTTAAAATATTCATTATATGAGATGGAATTTTGATTTATTAATCCTAATATTTTGAAAAAAAATGTCTTCATTCTTTCTCAAAGTTTATATAAAAATTTTAAAATATTTTTTTTACTGTCTAGCAAAACTATGATATTTGATTTAATATAAATTAAATAGTTAGATTTATTTACTTAATGGAAATAATTGTACATTTAATTCATCATATTTTAATAATATTTTATTAACATTTAATTTTTTAAATTATTATATCCACTCGTAAAGCTAATTCAGAAAATTTGATACAAGTATAAATTACATTGTCATTTATATTCAATTGCTTTCTAAGCAAGATAAGTGAATCTCTACTGATTTTAATTCATTGAATTTTAATTTCGAGGAGTGACGATGTGATTATAATTTTACTTTCCCGTCAACAAACAAGACCAAGTAAATTCTACTTATATTATTCAAGAAATTAAAATACTTGGAGATTCATTTATTTTATTTGGGAAGGCAAGTGAATGTAGGTGAGAAGGGAATATATATATATATATTAAATTGTCCAAATTAGCCTCACTAGTGGATATAATACTCAGTCATGTTGAACCACCATTTGTTTATTAAGATAGAACTTGTCCAAATTAACCACCATTTGTTTATCAATGAAGCCTTAAATTCTGCAATATTAAGTCATTATTTGTTTATTAAGATAGAATGAACTAAAAATAGGTTTATTTCATTAAGCAAATAAATCTAACTACTAATAAAGAATAAAATTACTTTCTCATTAAGATACATTTGAACCAAAATAGTTATTCATTAGCAATAACATAACTACTAATAAAGAATAAATCTTACTCTTCTCAATAGAAAATGTATCAACAATCAATTAGGCTTCAAAGGTGTAATATATTATCATAACTTCACGCTAAAATAAATAGGAGAAGAAGAGGATTTAACCGATGAATATATATATATATACATAACTCTATCAAGAATATATCATCATTGGTACTTATATCTTAATAGATATAAAAAACTAAAAAATAAGTACAGATTTCCGTGTCATACTTTGGTTGTTGGAGTTCCTTGTTATACTTTGGTTGTTCGAATAGTTATTTCAGTTAATAGATTGTTTAAAGAAAAAGATTTTTTTTTTTTTTTTTTTGAAGAAAAAGAAAAAGAAGTTTGATAGTAGCAGATAATTTCTCTTTCACTGTTGGTCAGCAAACTTCTCCTTCTGGATGTGTGGTGGGCGTTAAGTATAATGTTCCTTTTTCTTTTCTCTTTTCCTTCCGTAAATAAAGTGTATTCAATGTGTTGAAGCCCATCGAGATATGAAAGAATGTGGGCCGAGTCACTAAATCCACCACAGAAGTTTTGTCCCGATTTGACCGCCGACCCATAATACACAAGTTGGGCATTTGTTCTTTCCCAATTCCTCAGCAACATTTCATAATCTTTTTGGTAAAAAATAAAATAATGSCAATTTAGCTCATTTTTTAATTCTCAACGAATTTTATTACTTTATTTTTATTCATAGATTTTTTTAAATTCTCAAACTGATTCTAAGGTACTTCATAGAATTATCTTTACAATTATACACCTAAAAGCTAAAAATTCAAAAATATCAAAACGTGAAGAATTGAATTATGTGTTTATAATATATAATATATTAAAATATCACATGATATTTAAATATTTTTATTCCATATCCTACTTTTGCTTTAATAATAATAATCTTATTTTAAGTATTTAAAGAGACATTAAATACGTGTTAAATTTATTAAAATGAATAGATTTACTAAATTAAGTTTCAAGTATTTTATAAATCTAATGATTCTCAAATAAATAAATAAAAGTGAGTTACAATGTTATGCTAAATAATAAAAATGAGGGTTCCCCTATTATGATGACACAAAGATGATGTATAAACAATTATTTAAATGTAAATAAACAACTCATCTTGTTAACTGGATTAAGACCAATCCAAAATTCTATGAATTGAATTATTAATAATAATAAAATCAAGCCTAATATGATCATAATAAATTAAAAATTAAAATTGCTGAGGGCTTCTGTTATAATATTTGGAAGGTATATTATAATAGTAGTAATTTATTCTTGTAATATTGTAATTTTCGTCAAATATGAAAAGAAAAATGGGAAAAGGACGATAATTGATCAAAATCAATTATGCCCCTCGGGGAAAGGAAAGTTGTAAGGGAGAGTGGGGCAGTGGGCGAGAGAAACTTATCAACGCGCGACCTTACCTTATTTGAAACGGGTAACTTACGCGGCTATGTATGGCGCATTTTCCTAGTTCCCAGAAAAATCTGTAAAGCCTAGAGTCCTCATATTTGTAAATTGGTCGGCTTCTTATGTTGTGAAGGTAACGGCTGGAGAAATGGCAATGGCTGGTTTGTATAGGCGCATCCTCCCTTCTCCACCCGCAATCGATTTTGCTTCTTCTGAAGGAAAGGTTACTTTCTTCATACTTCTTCTCGTAGTCGTTGATAGCTAGGGTTTTTAAGTAGGAAACTGCACTGTTTTAGTCTGTGAGGTGTTTTTGCCGTCGTTTTACATCATCGATTATTATGTCATTCTTTTTCCCCGTTCTACTTTGTTTAAACATGTGACTTTGCGCTCTCTTGTGATCTTTCGTGGTATGCTAATGGATACATGATACGGCTGTCAAATTTGTATATGCTGTTTTGAAATTTTTATGTTCAGACGATGTTGAAATGTGGTCTCGGAATGTTGTTATCCTCAAATTGATTGGATGTCCTGGCTTTGGGATTTTATTGTTTTATTTTCATTTTGATTCATTGCATAGAACATTTAGAATGTTCTTTGCTCTTACTTACCACTGTTAAGCTMACAATTGACATGGAATTGCAGCAACTTTTTCTGGAAGCTATTCAGAATGGAACAATGGAAGGGTTTTTCAAATTGATTTCTTACTTTCAGACACAATCTGAACCTGCATATTGTGGTTTGGCTAGCCTTTCCATGGTCTTGAATGCCCTTGCTATTGATCCGGGTAGAAAATGGAAAGGTAACTTTTATTTTCACAAGCATGTCGCATTATCATATTTCTTTGCTACTGCACTAGTTAATGGTTTAGCAATGGATGTTTCTAATTATTATTGATTTTTGGGTCCTTGGGATTTCCTTTAGTCTTTTTGCTTAGCATTCGCTGTTCTAAACTAATATGGAAAAAAAAAAAAAATGCTATTCGCTGTCTTAATCTACGTTTAGTATGATGCAGCCTGTTCTGTTGTCTTTTCTCTTTGGTCTCACTTTCTGGTTTCACAGAGCTAGAGTCACCATATAAAATTAATTGCGTTGACACCAAAAACTGTTAGCTGGTATGTCTCGTTTGGACACAATGTGACTAGGAAACAATGGTCATAGACTTGTCAGTGGAGGCATAAAGCATTTATGAAGTTGTTTTTGATTTCCTTATGATATGCATCTACTGAATATAACTATTGACGGTTCATAAAATTGACCTTACTTGGAGCTGCTTCTTACCTTTTGAAAATYTTGCATCCAAAATGGTAATAGTTCCTAATTGCTGAGCTTGGGACTGTAACGCTACTTAAAACAAATTTTAAGTTGTAATTTATTTCTTGATATTGTTYTTTATGAATTATTTGGAGGCGTCTTTAAACTTTTGGTTTTCATTAGATCAGAATAAATTGATGATTCTTCTCTATACGTGACGTCTTTTAGTTAGAAGGTTTCTTTGCTGGTTTTTATTTATTTATTTTTTCTTATCATCAGCTCATTAGACTGCAATGACAGGGCCCTGGAGATGGTTTGATGAATCTATGTTGGACTGTTGTGAGCCATTGGAAAAGGTGAAAGCTGAAGGCATTGCCTTTGGGAAGGTAGTATGCTTGGCTCGTTGTGCTGGAGCAAAAGTTGAAGCTTTTCGTGCTAATCAGACTACTATTGATGAGTTTCGAAAATATGTCATGGCATGTTCTACTTCTGATAATTGTCACGTGATCTCATCATATCATAGAGGGACCTTCCAGCAGGTACCTATCAAGTCCTCTTAATATTTATCTGTCATTTAAGGCAACAAAAGGTTTCCTGATCGCTTTCAGAGAATCACTTCTAATCTACATCAAAACCTTTATTTAGAAATTTGCGCTTCATAGTCCCATTTCCCTCCTTTTACTTAAATCTTTATTTGAACTGTGACTCATTTATGCAGTAACACCTAAGCATAGCAGATAAGATTTGGATATCTTTACTTAAGGCTTTATGGGAACATTTCTGAGGTGCTTTTATGAAAAATTGAAAGACTACTACTTTCCAAACGAGTTATTTATGCATTACAAGAGAGTAAATCCAGAGGTTGCTCTTCTGTGGATTAGTGCTTGATGGTTTACTTTGTAAAGTCTTCCGATTTTTCCTGTTAGTTAGTTAGGAATAAGTTTGGTTAGGTAGTCAGTTCTTCACTTGTTATGCTTTCACGGGGATAATTTCAGATACATATACACTAATATTACTGCTCTTTTATAGTATGAGCTTTTAAATTATCTGGAAATTCAAGGTATTTGTTTTATTGGCTTAAAATGTTTTTTAAGTATCATTCTTTTGATGTGAATGAGGTTTAGCTTCAGTATTTCCTTTTTCCTTCTTTCTGTTTCTTTGCATCAATTAGTTGCAAAAGTAAATATTATTGCCATGAACTTGAAAGAAGCTTTCCCTTAATGTTGTCGATTTGATTATTAACTATAAATAGAGTCCTATGGTTTGACTTGGTTTTTTCTCACTTTAGGACATTAAAGTAAATGTTTGCTTTTAGTTAAAGAAAGAATGAGTAGAAAATAATATGTGCTACTTTACAAGTATAATCTTGTATATTGAAGGGCATAACTTATAGGCTAATTAGGTCCTTTTAGATTTTTTTTAAATTTTTTATTTCCTTCTCCAGTCTTGTTCCTATAGTGAATGAGGAGTGTGCAATTTTCCATCTTTTCTCATGTTCTTGAAACCTTTTTGATAAAAACCGTTTTGAACTCTGGAATCCACCAAATTTACCATGACGGGACTCAATAGTTTGAGTAGGTGTCTATTTCCATGCTTCCTTTTTCAGGTACTTCATAAGTGACTGATGTTCTTATCTGATCTTTGTTTCAGACTGGATCAGGTCATTTCTCGCCTATTGGTGGCTACCATGCTGGAAGTGATATGGCGTTGATTCTAGATGTTGCACGGTTTAAATATCCTCCTCACTGGGTTCCACTCTCTCTCCTATGGGAAGCAATGGATACAGTGGATGAAGCAACTGGATTCRGCAGGGGGTAAATAGAATTAATRCAAATTAATATCCAAAAGTATATAATTTTGTATGAGATTGATTAATGCATTATTTTATGACAAACATGTGTCAGAAGTTTGGCAAGGCTACATGAGAAACTCATTTAGATAATGGATAAATGCATGAAGAGTTGTTAACAAGACTAGAAGTTCTCATAATGAGACTTCATGCCAACATAAGCATTTGAATGTCAAGATCCTGAGATATATTAATTGAAAGACATTTGTACATYAAGACTAAAACCTCCTGATGTCTATAGCCGTTATAACTACCATTCCATCRCTTTCCATCTCATTATCTGTGTTATAGATCTAAAAGAAGATGACATTCTCCATCAATTTTACTTTTTTATGTTTGTACTTTCTGGTGCTGGTGTAGTACCTTGTCTGCTAATTCTTTGGTACCAGTTCTGCTTTTTCATATTCTGAGTTCTTCTGTGAATTCAATTGGTTACTAATTATGTATTTTGTTGTCTATGTTATTCAATACACTTATTGAGGGTTCTGAATTTCCAGGTTCATGCTGATATCTAGGCTTCACAGAGCTCCAGCATTGCTTTATACTCTGGTAAGTTGAGTGGCTGCTATGAGATGCTTTGTTGGTAACTTATCTTATACGAACAAGCGTATTTCGGAGGGAGTAAGGCTCCATTCGGATTATTTTTTGGGGAAGAAAAAAATTTTGTTGTAGAAAGATTTTTTTGTTTAGAAAAGGTGGGAACAATGAAAAAAATTGAAATTTGATTGTTTGATTGAAAAAAATACTTGTTATCAGTTGGTGTTCATCAGTTAGTGTGTTCATTTATTTTGCTTCTCTGATTGTGTTGTATATAACAATATTGATTTCTGCTAAATTAACAATTTTCAAGAGTATAAAGAAAGTGGGTGTTTCTAATTTTTTTACCTTGCTTTTGCATAGAGTATTTTTCTTGTCTCAAATAGTTCTTCAGACTCCTGGTTTACCGAGTTTTAGAGCTCTTAGATTTGGGTGTAATAGATGACCTCCAAGACATATTATCCTGTTGCTCTTCCTGCATTTCCAGATTCCAAACCATAAAATTTTTCATGCATCTTCAAAAACCACTAACTTTTATTCTGTTAGCTAATACAATAAATTCCAGAGATGTGCATTGTTGCGAACTGAAGCATTATTCAGATGTCTCTTATAGATATTCTACTTTGTGGCGTCACTCCTTCAGTTGTTATCAATTGTCATCCTAAGTATATTGGTTAGCCATTTAGGTTGGAGCTAAAAATTAAAACTCTGGAAGAGACTCCTCCTTTTCATGACTACTATTCAAAAGACTTCTGTTATTAATACAAACAGAACCAGGATAGAGTTTATCCTTTCCTACATGGTGGAGGGTTTCATGTAGCACTGAATTAATATGCACACTTTCTATGTTATTGTTCTGTTGATTGTGAAGATGAAACTATATTTTCTATCCTTGGTTTCTGACCCTTAAGCAGCTGGCTAGCTTATACTTCATAATACTTGCAGAGCTGTAAACATGAGAGTTGGGTCACTATTGCAAAGTTCTTAATGGAAGAGGTTCCAGTGCTGCTGAGTTCAGATAYTGTGAAGGACATAAAAGATGTCCTCTCTACTGTGTTCTCATCCCTGCCATCTAACTTTTCAGAGTTCATTAAGTGGGTAGCAGAAGTTCGTAGACAAGAGGATGGTGTTACTCAATTGTTGAGTGAAGAAGAGAAAGGACGGCTTGCTGTTAAGGTCCCCGGCTTTCACTGTATCCATACTTTCTGGCTATCTTTTCCCCCTCTGGAGTTGGGGTTGGGGTTTGGCGTTTGGGTTTTTGATGTTCCAATTTTTGGTCAATGTCTCTTCTTGGCCTCATGTATTGTTCATTGACAGACATTTGAACTCATCTGCTGATTTCTTATCTCGTAGGAAGAGGTGCTCAAACAAGTTCAGGAGACTCATCTTTACAAGCATGTTAGTGATATTTTATCTTTGGAGAAATCAATCTGCAAAATCAATCCAACATTGAGTCATGTAGATAATTTGCCTCGTATAGCAGCAAGTGTTTGTTGCCAAGGGGCAGGTCTTTTGGCCAGGAAATCTAGCTTGTCAGAGAGATTTTGCTGTCTAGAAACATGTATTAGATGCTACAGAGCTAACGGCGACAGGCCTGTCACGGTAGTTTCTGGGGTGGTGGCCAATGGCAGTGGAGAGCAAGGGTTTGATATGTTAGTACCTCTGTCTCAAGCAAAGCTTAACTGCTGTAATTCCAGTTCAGATAGTTGCAGCAGAATGCACCCAGCTAGTAATGATATTCTGACGGCTCTTTTACTGGCATTGCCCCCTGAAACATGGTTGGGAATAAAAGAGATGAAGGTTRTGCAGGATGTATACAGCCTTGTCTCTATTGAGAATCTCCCTCTTATGCTTCAAGAAGAGGTAACCTTTTCTTACCTGTTCCAATAATATCTGCATGCTACATGATTATTTTGTTCTGTTTCTTTTGCCATTTTTGAGAAGGGGATTTAGTTCTTTAAAGTAAGCCAATATCTTGACATTATATCAATTAACTGTGACCTCCTACTAAGCTAGTTTAATTTCCAAACTGTAGTAGGATAAGGGAAATGTGTTATATTTGTTCGTTTACATTTCTGATTTGCATCTTGTTGTTAAAATAAAAATTCTACTGCTGTAAATGTTTTACATAAGCAACATTTCTGATATGCACAGTTAAGATGGTCTACTTTCATTGTAGTACACGTTTATGCATATGAAGTTTGGTCTCTAATTTAATAATTGCAACACTCTGTGTTTGGAAGTTCTATTTATGAAGTATTTTGTAACAAAAAATGGATCTTTGTGTTTCATTGCTTTATTGAAGTAATTTTTTGGAGTATTTTTCTGCATATATAGAGTACAGAAGCCGAACAACTACTCACATCTGAGAACTGAACCGGAGGAACTTTTTGATGAAATTGTTGTGATATTTAAATGATAGATAGTACAGTGAGACAGTCCTTGGCAAGCAGAGATAGGTTGCATTATTAAGCACAAGGAACATTATTGGTCCGCATGAAATGCTAGAATTATAATGTGCATTACATTTTCATTTTGCCTCTTGTTCAAGTGCATATAAAGAAATTCATTTAGTAGGAACATACTTTTAAAAACTATTCTGTGAATAATGAGTTATGCTATTGATTGGATTTCATTATCAAGCCAAATGGACTCGTGGAGCTGTTTGTATGTGCACTTTCCAGAGTTTTCGGTTGTTTCACCATTGTTGTCAAATGGCAGATTTTGCATTTGCGAGATCAGCTTCTTTTTCTCAAGAGGTGCAAGGATAACAAGGTAGAAGAGGATATTGAGGCACCTCCTTTTTAGCATCCTTTCCTTTAACATAGTAAAACTGCTATGATGCGGAGAAGAGGTGGATTTTGTTTTGTTTCAATGAGWATGTAAAATATTTGTGTACCAAAACTTGCTCAAGGCATACTGCAAAAGTCAACTGTCTTACCTTTTTATATGATTTACAGCATGAAGGGGCGGTTGCTATCTGCAAAAAAAGAAACTAGAGTTGTGTGGCAGATATTAAGTTGCTGTTCCAAAAATCTCTCTGTAATGAAGAATGGTTCTGTGATGACTTGTGCCAGCACTCTACCTTTGTTGGTTGAATGCGGAAAACTATATCATGGGATTGGCATGTCGAGGAAGGAGTAAACATATTTATCTGACTAATTMACTCGGTGCTGCGGCTAGAATCAGATGCTATCTCTTCCAGTTTCAGAATCCAGATGCCATGTAACTAATTATCCCGCTTTTCCACTGTCTCCTTATAGTGTTCTCTAGGCTGATATATGTTAAGAAAGAACAATTTGTGATAGATGTCATAAAATGTGCCAATAGTTTCCTCTCATGACTGACCTTTAGATGATTGTTGTTCTTATCTAAGTGCATGCTTAACTTCTTTGTACGTCTAACGAGTACCTCTCTGGGGTCTGAGACCCAATGACTATTAGTAGAATACTACAATTGATATGAACTTTTCCAAGGGAGAAAACTACTTGAGAAAAGTGGTTCCGTGCGTGTGAACAAGTCGTTTCTTTAGTTCATTTGATTCTGAAATTGGAAAGCTCTGATAAGTCATCATCTCTGGCGACCTAGTGCTATTTTTTTATTTGCACATTATCAAGCTCCCAGATGTATAATTTRCCTTGTAGGAGGTTGGGACTCTTTGTTCTGGATGTGGCTGTGGGGTATACATCTCCATCTCGAGGTAGGACAGCTCACGCAAGTCTACCGACCACGAGATGATGTTCAACTCGGGCCTATATGACATGATTGATTAATAGAAACATTGTATTTTTGTCGTGTATTTTATATATCACACTATATAAATAATATATTCATTTTCAAAATATCTTGATGATAAAATGATAGACACATAAGATTCAAAATCTCATGTTGAGGAARGCATAAATTTGAATCCTTTTCAAAACATAATACGAAGAATGTTTATTGAATGAGTAGTTTAATAAGCGCACGGATTGAATCGGTATATCAATAAGTTTTATTTGCACGTTATCAGAAAGGCATTACTATTAACTACTATTATTATGTTTATTTAACATGTAGCAAGAGATTCGCAAATTCTCCGCCGACATTGGAATCATGACTTGTACATTCCAGGAAGAGCCAGAAGGTTGGCGTACAAACCAATGGGTCCACGAGTGACGTGTCAATTCGGAACGGTTGCAAATTCGAGATTGGACATAGTCAAGGGAGTTAGGAGTTTATGCCCATCTATCAATACGTCGTATTATCAAGGGAATTGGAATATTTCAAAAAAAWATATATAATATCAAGGGAATTGGAACTATGCCTGCCTATGTAAGGTTGGACACGTGGACTCAACAAATTATTATTGCAATCTTGAAATAAAAATCCCTCCTAATTTAGTGAAGTGCTGACTTGATTTGTTTTAAATGTATATTAGAAGAATGAGATTTGCAATGAAAATTAGGGTCAGATTTGAGAGGATGTAAAAGGGAAAAAAAAAAAAAAAGAGAAAAATCATTTATTAAAACTATTGAGAGGTGAAGTGACTATTCGGCAAGGCTGAAATTGACATATACTTATCTCGAGCAAATTTTGGAAAAGTAAGATGGTTAAGAAAAGTTTGAAGACTTAAAAGTAATTTAGAAATACTTTATTCGTTTTAAGATAATTATTAATTTTATTTATTTATATTAGTKTTCGAACAATTGGCCTAATTAATCCGTGAAATCAACTAATTGGCCAAATTGCTAATTCATGCGCCTGAGTAGGAATTTGATCCTCAACCTTTGATCGTGAGATCAATAATTGTCACTTGGGCAAGGCCTCTCAAGTAAAATAACAATTCATTTGAACATTTTTTTTCAAATTATTTATCATTGAAACGTATTAAATGTCATTTTTTTATATTTTACCCCTTATTAATTAGCCTTATCCAACTCTACAATATTATTTTCACCAACGAATAGAGATTGATGTAGGGTAGCGTGTGCTAGGAATATAATAAAATAAAATCCGTTCATCATTTCAATCCAATATGATATCATCCTTATTAGGATTCAATTCTCTGGTGCTCCTTGTTTGATAATGACTTTGGCGTTGGCTTCATTATGTAATAGAGTATTACAGTTTCACAGTCATTTGAGAGAATACAGGAGGGCTGCCTTAACCCCCTCCCTGTATAGTGTTTTCGTTTCGTTGTTTACTAAATATTTATCTACTTTCAGTTCCTCAAAAAAATTATATGATAATACATTATCTTCTCTTTTKTCAAGTAYGGGCTRGTTAATAATCAAAATTCATATTTTACATAGTTGATAGACGAATTTTTTAAAGTCAAATGATATAATTATGATGCAATGCATAAAAAACGTTGGATTAGATTTTACGAGTGTAATTTGAATTAATCAAAGAATATTAGGTCTATAATTAATAAAAAATAACCAAATCAAATGAAGAATAATACATGCGCCATCTCGAACCAAATAATTGAAACACCATCCTAAGTAAAGACAAAGTCGATCATGACATGTCCTTGAATGTCGAGCAGCGGCAGAGATTTCTTCACGGATTGATCCGTTAAAGTGCAACCAAAGAAGAAGAAACTACATGACAACGTTCAGCTTAAAGTTAAATATTGGATGAACGGACGATGATGAACTCGTTCAAGGATCGTCCGTTTCTGGGCTGTTACTATTCTACCCAATGAATCCAATTTGCTTTTGCCATCTTGTTCATCGGAGGAAGAAAATAATGAATTTCCTTGAATCATTGGAAACCAATGGTCACTGGATGTAGGAGTATCTGTATAATAATTCAATACAATCTCGACACCTGGATTCCAAAGCGAATACCGATATATTGCAGTTGGGACTTTTAGATTGATGGCTACTCTCACCATACTGTTACTGTAATCCAAAGAGCAGCAAACAAAGTAGAAAGAAAATCTCAACAATGATAAGTCCAAGATAGATAAGATTGCCTCGTGACTCGTGAAAAAGCACAAAAAGTGACATTTTCTCTTTTCACGCTAGAAGGATCTCCAAGGGAAGACTTATAAATAGCAAGTTGGGTGTGTTTGATCAGTAAGGAGAAGTAGATTCAGCAAGAGAAACTTCAAGAATACAATTGCTGTAAATTAAAGAAGATGGAGGGAAAAGAAACCCATTATCATTTTCATCCTTTGTTGTCCAAAACAATCCAAGAAGGCAGCAGCTATAGTCATGGATTCTCTTCTGGTCAGATCCAAGTGCTAGCTGCTGCATGTGATGCTTTCCTACCTTCCATTTCAATCGATGCTGTCAGCAATGGAGACCAGGCCCTTCAATCTTTCTACAAGTCTTCTGGGGGTCATCCTCCTTTACCAGATGAGGTGGGATTTTTATCTGAGCCTCTTATATTCGCATTAAATTACTTAGATACGACCTAGTGATAAACTTCAGTGCAGTTCATAATCAAGATTCGCATTTCCATTTCGAGTTTACCTATGTGTCTTTTTTGGTTTGTGATAGGTAGCAGAGGTGATAAAAAAAAGATGTTTACCCGAAGGAGTTTCCCTGGTGAGGTTAGTCCTAAGGTTATTATCAACCAGACTGGGAACTCTTTTGATTTGTGGACGTGTTTGTTTAGACTCCAAGTGGCCATTTGTTCACAAGTTCTCAGACTTGTCCTTAAAGGCTAGAGAAGGCATTCTCCAGAATTGGTCAAGAGGAACTTTGCTTCCGCTGAGAATGGTGTTCGCGATGCTTAAATTTATGTGTTGCTATGTCTTTTTCTCTTGGGTACTCTTCTCACCTCCTCTAGCACTTCAAGTTTTTTTTACGTCTTTTCTTCTTGTGCATTTTAGTTTTGCATTTACGTCCAGTTACCAACATTGGCATGAAAAAGAAGGAATGGATAAATAACACTTAAATCGAGGGCTGTTAGGATCCTCAGACATATATGAAAAGAATATTAAAGATGTATGGCCTCACTGGAAGTCTGAGGAGGATAAATTGTTTAGGCAGTTTGCGAWTYTGAGCACCATCATCTTTTAGAGATTAGGAATTTCATGCCTGTTCTCACTCGCTCAGAAAATGGTCAGAGTTGAATTCCCAAAAGGAAATCTATTCTGTGCGCTAAGGGATAATAAACGGTACATTGCATGTCTATAATACGATAAAATGGTTAATGCATAGACTGAAGACAATGGTCTCAGGTATATTATTTTCTTGTGGAGAAGCAGTGGTAGTAAGCAATATTTCCAGTGCCAAGAGTGCAGTGAATTCTGTTGTGTGTCAATTTTCATTTTAGTGATGCTTCYAAAAGTATGTTCCTTACTTCTAAATTGTCTCCTGGATTGATGCAGCTTAARGAGAGCTTGCGAAATCCAGCATGTGATGCAATTGGATACCGTATAGATTCAGAAAAGAAAATTTCTGAACCCRGGAAGGAAAGACCTCTTGAGAAGGGTATAATTGAAACCCTGCAAGAAAATGATTCAACTTTAAAGGAATCCCTCATCTACAAAGGTCTTTATGTGTTCGAGGAACCAAATGATAACGTATACAAGATAAAGTGTGATGTTGTAATTGTTGGTTCTGGTTGTGGAGGTGGCGTTGCAGCAGCAGTGCTTGCATCCTCCGGACAGAAAGTAGTCGTCCTTGAGAAGGGTCACTACTTTGTCCCGGAAGATTATTCTGGCATTGAGGGACCGTCTCTAGATGAACTATATGAATCAGGTTGTAAGATAACAACTCTAGATGGTAAAATCATGCTTATGGCAGGATCCACAGTTGGGGGTGGTTCTGCTGTGAATTGGTCTGCTTCAATTAGAACTCCTGATCATGTTCTGCAGGATTGGTCTGTGAAACAGAATATTCCATTTTATGGAAGTTCTGCATATCAATCTGCTATGGATGCTGTGTGCAAGAGGATTGGAGTAACAGAGAATTGCACTGAGCAAAGTTTTCAGAATCAGGTAATACTAAAAGGCTGTGAAAATCTTGGTCTGAAAGCTGTGAACGTGGCAAGGAATTCCTCAGAGAACCACTATTGTGGTTCCTGTGGTTACGGTTGCAGAACTGGAGATAAGAAGGGGACTGATTCAACATGGCTTGTTGATGCTGTTAGGAATGGCGCAGTCATCATAACCGGTTGCAAAGCAAATAAATTCATACTGGCGAATGAGAGAGATGGAAATTTGAGAAAAAGATGCCGGGGAGTGATTGCAACTATTGAAGGTAAAAACACCACAAAGAAGCTTCAAGTTGAAGCCCGAGTATCAATTTCAGCTTGTGGAGCTCTTTCCACTCCCCCTTTACTGGTAACCAGTGGGCTGCAGAACAAACACATTGGAAGGAATCTTCACCTCCATCCTGTTATTTTAGCCTGGGGGTACTTTCCTGAATCTAGTTCAGATATTAAGGGCAAAAGTTATGAAGGTGGAATCATTACCTCTCTCCATAAGGTGGAGTCGGTCCCAGCTATTATAGAGTCTGCTGCACTAGGACCTGCTTCTTTCGCCTCTCTGATTCCATGGGTTTCAGGACATGACCTGAAGGACAGGATGACAAAATATCCAAGAACAGCAACAATATTTGCTTTACTCAAAGACCAGGGTTCAGGAGAAGTGAGAGAGCAGGGACGGATAAAATATCGTATGGATGAAGTCGACAAACAGAACCTTAAGGTTGGATTGAGAACAGCTCTAAGGATCTTAATTGCAGCAGGAGCTGCTGAAGTGGGAACTTACCGGAGTGATGGACAGAGAATAAGTTGTGAAGGGCTTAAGAATGAGGACATGGAGGAGTTTCTGGACACAGTTACACCCCCAGGGGGCCCAAAATCCAAGGGAGAGTATTGGACTACTTATGCTTCAGCTCATCAGATGAGCAGCTGCAAGATGGGTGCTACTGAAGAGGATGGTGCAGTCAATGAGAATGGAGAATCTTGGGAAGCAGAAGGATTATTTGTTTGTGATGGCAGTCTGCTTCCCACTGCGATTGGTGCTAACCCCATGATTACCATAGAATCAACTGCTTATTGCATCTCGAGAGGAATAGCTGAAGCTTTGAAGCAAGGAAAGTTCCCTTCCCGTGATTTCTCGAAGTTGTGAAGGATTTTACCATCTCTTTTTTCCCCAAAATAACGGGGTACATCATTTTATTGGTCGTATTCAGCGATCAAGAATCAACTGGTAATTCATTGCTAATTCTAACTAGATTAGAAGATGATCTAGTATGAGCCAATACTGGTTACTTGCAACTTCTTATATTGTCCGTTTGATGTATGGTTCACCAAACTGAAACTTCAATTTTTCTTTCCTCAATTTAGAACAATCACACAGTAAGACGAGATGACAGCAATCAAATTCTACCTTCTAAGACAAGATGACATCTTACCGTTCTCTCATGTTTTAAATGCAAAGAAAGCATAGAATAAAATCGGAATACCGGCACAAGACAGTAAAACAACATAAGAATATCCAAAATACTGAGTGACAAAATCACAAGCTTATTTGAAATTTGCAGGGGGAAACTGGAACTCAAAAGATTCCAGCAATGCTTTCATTGTATACATCGGATAATGGTTTGTGTCTCAATGCCAGTCCGGATGCATGACCCCCACCCTTCAGGGGAAAACAAATGGGGAAAAAAAGGGATATGAAACAAAAAAGGATGCAAAAGTTCTCTAAACTAGTGAATAGATTTGACAGCTTTCTCAGCTGCGTCATCCAAATCTTCAGCGGTAATTAGTGTCATACCACTTTCCTGGAATAAATAACCACAAGAATAAGTACATAGGAACTAATAAAGACACCATGACAKTGCGTTGTTTTCTTCAAGACAAACTAGGAACTTGGTCAGATTGATTTTGCTTGGCTTATAATGTAAAAGCAAATTAATTTACCTTGAGAATTCTCTTCCCTTGATCAACATTAGTACCCTCAAGACGAACAACTACTGGCACTTTCAGTTGAACCTGAAAAAGTCAAGTGCAGGTTAAACATTAGTTTTAATTTAGCACAACATTAGCTACTACTGAGAGCGAAACCTGCAAGATTATTAGCACCATTCACATCTTTATCCAAGAAAAAAACAATATTGTTTAGTAGAAAACATGCTTCACCCACTGGTTACCTTTTGTTATTTTATTTTATAGAATTTATCAATTTTCTAGCACATTTTATTACCTAATTATTAAAAGCAAATCATATCAAATCAAATTATATTTTTATCCTGTGTAGTTGTTCAAATTTTATATGACGGGCAAATTTGTCCATCCAAAAAGGAACAAACATTTTAGCATTAATCATGGTACTCATCCTTGACACTTTTGGAATAGTATTAGAATATTAAATTAGATTCGATTAGATTTATAGATTATATTAGAACTAGACAGATATTAGATTAGATAAGATTGATATTATATTACAAAACAAGCATTATTTGTTGTAAACATACTTCAGATGGATGTAGCACACTAAACAGAAAGATCATTACAGGAAAGAGAAAGTAAAATAATAACTTTCTGCACCTCAGCAATGGCACTATTAACATAGCAGGATTCTAAAGGAGCCGGTTTCAATATGATGTGAGAAAGCTCAAAACTAACCTGTTTAGCGGCATTCACAATTCCACTAGCTATAACATCACATTTCATTATGCCTCCAAAAATGTTCACCAGAATTGCTTTCACCTTGTCATCTGATGTTAAAATTTTAAAAGCCTCCACAACCTATTTACATATTCAGCAACAGAAGCAGTAAATATTTGAGGCGTCTGGTTGTAAAACACCAATTATTCAATAGTCATTTTCTTATATTTAAAAGAAAAAAGTAGCCACAGCCAAACTCACTTTTGTGCATAAAATTTAATAGACTGTCTTGCATTAACATTCAATATCTGAAACTGCCAATACCTGGCCTTCAGAAGCATTTCCACCAACATCAAGGAAATTGGCAGGAGTTCCGCCATGTAGTTTAATTATGTCCATCGTAGCCATAGCCAGTCCAGCACCATTTACCATGCAACCAATTTCTCCATCTAAGCCAATGTAATTCAAGTCAGCTTTTGAAGCAGCAACCTGCCAGGAAAAAAGACCAATCACTACAAATTCAAGTGCATAATCAACCACAAGAGCAGGTCGAGACTATAGAGCACAACAGATACCTCACGAGGATCTTCCTGAGTTGGATCTCGAAGAGCAAATAGCTCTTTTTGACGGAAAGCGGCATTATCATCAAAGTTAAGCTTTGCATCAGCAGCTACCAACTTCTTATCAGAAGTCTCTGCAAGCGGATTGATCTGTTGAAAGGTCAAAACATCAGAGTCAGAGAGAAAAGAGAGCCGTTAATTAAGTCCTTCTTTCCTACATATCTAGATTCAAGCCAGCAACTTAAAGTTTCACATAGTAATGATAAATAAAAATATGTGAACATTCTTACTTCCAACAAAGTGCAGTCACATTCGCAGAAAAGTTTGTACAACTTCTTCACTTGATCAATTGAAGAATTTCTATCAGCCACAGTAGGGGCCAGACCATCAACGACTTTAGCAGCATCCTCATCAGTTATTCCCTTGAAAACATCAATTGGTACCTGGGACAAATAAAGATTGGAATACTTTACGTGACTAAAGAAGCAAATACCGATGTTCCAATATTCCTCAGCAAGATATGGTGAAATGGTAACCTTTATGATCATATCAGGAAACTTCTCRGCTAGGTCTTCAATACTAGTTCCTCCCTTTCTGCAGGCGATGATAAGCTACAGGGAGAGAATTTGAAGTTTAGCTAAATGCAACACTCCAGACAAATGAACATACATAGCAAAGGACCCAGCCTCTAATTCTAGCAAAAAGCTCTCTCAGGCACGTATACCTGAAAACAGATTCGTCACACATTTCTTAGGACACTCCATAAGTTTCGAACATCATTTTGTAGTCCATACACAACTTGGTCTTGACATTTAGAACAAAAGGCAAACTTTTGACATTCCAGAAGATGAATTTCAGCACACTCAATCTAAAGAAGTGAAGCAGGTTTATACAAGTCCTGAGCCGAAGGGGGTATGTTGAGATGCCATATCGGCTAGAACTATGGGCAAAATGCCCCTTATGTTGGGCAATCCTCCCATACGAGCTAGCTTTTTGGTGGAATAAGGCTCAGGTCCATTTTCAACATAGCACCATAGCGTCATTAAACAACTGCAGAACAGGAACTTTCTTCTTTAGTAGATTTAAGATTTATATCTTTAAATCTTTTTCTTCTTTTCTTTCTTTTGTTATTTAATTTGATATCAAACTGGTGGCTCTCCTTTTGGTGGCTGTTTATGATTGTAACAATGGTTAAGCCAACAGGGACAGTTGCTTGCTAAGTATGAGCGTATGTGCAATATTTAAAGGAAACTTCACTTATCTTTGACTTTTGTTATTGTTATTCAACAAAGTGGAAATTGAAGTGCAAGGACTATGAACTTACAGGACCAGCTGTTGCACGATCAAGAATAATGGAAAAGTACATCTCATTGACTAGTGATAATTTTTCACACAAATAAACCTGAAAGAAAACAAAAGATGCCATATTGCAGGAATCAATCACGGTATACGCAAGGCAATGATTAAAACATAAAATTTGTAGTATCAGATGAAGAGCAGGCAAAAGATAGATAGAGAAATAATATCTTCAATAACATTTGGATTCATTTTGGACTAACATTTCGTTTTCAATGTATATGGTAGAAGAAAAGCCATCATTAAAGCATGTCATTTTATCGGCTAACCAGCTAAGCTGCACCATCATTCAACAAAATTCTGCAGGAACCAAAACCTATGCATCTTTCCTAGTTCTAATCCACCTCGGAGATGAAACAAAGAGTACATGAAACCACGTTCCTGGCCTATATAAGTTACACATGGTACAACCAAGACAACTCAGGACATCTTGATACATTTCTAATGTAAGAAATAACAGCAAGGATACAATGATAAGAACAAAGCACTGTCACTTGCCATTGGATCAGTGGAATAGATGAAAGGATAGCACTCTATCTAACAAGGAAGAGATACAGTGAAAAAAGAGCCTAACTGAGCTTAAACTGTGTTAAAAATCACAAGCAGTTGAACAACATCCATGAATGAGCATGTATCTCCCTCCTTCCGTGTCCCCAAACAGCAGATACACACTCACTCTATGAATTCCAAGTCCAAAGACTACATATATGCTTTATCAACATATAAACTATACGAGAACAAATGTATAAAGTTTGTAGCTAAACCTTGCTGACAATCTTTCCTTGAGGTCCAGTTTGTTTAGTAACAAGTATCTGTCCAAGCATCTGTCCTGAAAGCAATATCATAAGTTCAAGAAGTGAGAAAAAGTTAGCACATTTTCATCAAACAACTACCAGAAGTGTTAATTCCCAGGAAGTCATTCCCGTTGGAATATTGTCTTTTCAAAGTATAACCAGCAAACAAATGCAATTCTCAGCTGATGCTGAACTTAAACAAAAACGCACTTCATATTCTCTGAGGAGATTGTTCTGCCACAGTGCTTTCCTATCATAGAGCAGTTATTTCAGTTGTGGCAAAAGACATCCTCATCATTTACCCCACATATCACTTATCACCCGGGAAAACTTTTTTTAAAACATTTATTGTATTCGAAAATAGCTCTTCCCTCTTTTAACAACATGATAACATAGATATGTATTCTTAACAAAGTGAGAGAGTCTAATTTGAGATTGCCAGTCATGTCATATGGCGGGATGACCGAGTGACCAATCTGCTCAATCGTTACCGGGAAAAGAAAGCATTATATCAAAGCTCTGATGACACTTTAAGCACAATGAATGAAAGAAACAGATTCAGTTCCACCATGACCACTTCAAGGCTAAATTTTAGGAATCATTAAGAGGCATAAGACCAGAATATAATAGTACAGCAAACCAGTAAGATATTAACAGCAGCTCTAACTGTCAAACACTACCATAAAAGCTAAACACTATGTTTTTRGGTGAATAGATCCTTAGAAACTCACGGAGAGATGCACAAATATATCGGATTTCTCATTTTACAGGGAGAAAGTTAATAAGAATACTATGAAAGCAATTAAAGATGATAAATAGCAGCATGCTCCGACATAAAATAAAAATCCAGATGATGCAAAGATTGAACCAACTGCCATAACGGGTAATACGGAGTGGTCTAGAATACCAGCTTTCTCTTCAACCTCTTCGGCCTTGACTATGTGAACTCCACCCTTTAAACCATTTTTGAAGGTTCCTAAGCCACGTCCACCCGCAAGGATTTGAGACTTCACCACAATCTGCACGCAAGAAAAATGAGTAGAATCAGTAAGATTAAAAGTATAATGAATAGAGGTTTCCAGTTTTATGTACCTGAGAGGATAATTAAACACTCAAACTTCAAATATGGTAAGATTTTGCTACCTTGTTCTTTTGATGGGCAAAAGTAAACAAAGAAATAAATAAGTTTTTGCTCCCTTATTGAGGTTCATATTCTTAAACAGGATCCTATAGAACTATCCCTCAATTTCCACAAGTTATTGTTGAAAATATTGTTTTACCTCGCTGTGGTTGGGGAAAGCTGACGTAATAGCCTCTTTAGCTTCTTGAACGGAAGTAACAGCTACACCTTTTGGAACGTTGATTCCATACTTGGACATCAGCTCAGCTCCCTGATATCATCACAAACACTTAAATATCATAGCATCATTGACGGCTGGAAACGCATATAACTCATTAAGAAAATTTGCAGAGCAAAGAAATATCCCCTTCACAAAAATAAGAACCTCACTGATTTCATAACATATACAACAGCATGAATGAAAGTAAAATATGGAGACAACCTGATACTCATGCACGTTCAGGCGTCGGAGCTGTTGCTGCTGCCATATTCCGGCCACGGATAGAGAGCGACTGGCGAGCTTCCCCAGCAATCCTCTCACCATTTTTCCGATCTTCTTTAGACAGAGGAGATTTAAGTAAATATGAATAATCCGAATAGATCAAATGAAACCCTAACCTCCTGCAGTGCTAACAAAGCAGAAAATGAAAACGCCGGTGGCTCAGTCTCACTGTTAAGAGCGGCTACGCCGGAAAGTCAAAAAACAAAAATAAAAGTCGAACCTATATAAATTCTTTTTAAAAAATAATGAAATTGGTTTTAACCACTGTCCCTTTAATTATGCACCCGCACTAATTGTGTCAAGATCACGCTAGGCTTGTGTTGGGCTTTCATCGGTCTTGACTTTTGAGGCCCTCTTAGCGGCCTAAATAAATTATTTTYAGCCCACAAAGCAAGTAAAAGCCTTAGTTGGCTTTTATCGGCCCATTGAACCCCATTTTATCCTATTAATATTTTTACATTTTAYTTGAGAATAGTTTCAAAATCGTCCAGCTATTTATGATTATTCAAAATWATCTGAATAAATTATTCTTTTTATCCTTTTATCTCATCCATTTTTTTTAAAATTCTTCTCGTCCATCACTGTTCCAAGCAATTTTTTTTTTTTATCTCTTGCAAAGTCACATGAATTATTAGTTTATTTGAAACAATCGTATAAATAAATGGTAAAATATAAATAAAAAAGAATATAATCAGATGTGAAAAAATAAAAAAATTAATTAATAATTCAATTACCATCCGAAATCAATTATCTCAATCTCATGATACTTTTATAATAAATGAATTATCAATGACTATCTCATTATTAATCACTCTTCTTTTTTAAAATAAAACATAACTCTTTTAACTCTTTAAATATAAAGCTCCTTAATTTAATCATCTACTCGAAGTCCCGTGTTACTTCCTAGCTATGACGCATATTAAGAACACTCATAGTCATGCTTTTCTCCGAATRAAGAATCATCACAAGCACAATTGAATTGAAATCAAGTTAGTGGAAAGGGGAAAAGTGGAACATTCGGCCAGCTATTTAGTTCAAATGGTAAACGGTTGAAACTAGGTTGAGCAAGTATTATATTGTTTTGCCTGTGCCATGGACATCATGATAATTTCCATTAACAAGCTCATAAGCTGGCAATACGTACTTGTACAAGAGGATGATATGCATCTCAGAGTTTCCCAACTGTTAAAATCATGAATGCACAGCTTGGCCAGTGCCTAGATGCATCCCTGCTTCCAGATGYAAGCTTATGGAAAATTTGGGACCAGGAGGACTCCCAAAAGTTAAACCAGAAGAAGACAAAGGCCCTTGTATATATAGCTATCAATGGGTGCTTCTAGTTTGACAAGCACCATTTGCATCAAGTGCTTGATAACGTTCCATCTCTGACCTCTAATCTTCGTAAAATTGAAGGTAGAAACTTCACTTAGGAATGGCCTGAGTCCTCCGTGTCATAATTTTGGAATGAAATGGATCACATTTCACGCGTTTGTAGTTAATCAATACTTTCTCACTCATCCCAACTGCAAARAAAGTCCATCAGAGAAACTTTTTCAGTCCAAATCTTGTGCAATCAATCCTCAAGAAAAGTGCATTTTCTGGTTTGAGAATTGAGAAGAGGGCCCTGTATGTGCCGGTAGCAAAATGCATCTTGAAAGCTTTCACCAAAACTAAACAACAGAGAGAAAATCCTACAACTATACTATTAGCAAAATATTTCTCCTTTTATCTAGTTCAACTTAGAGAAGCCTAAGATGATACATATTGAATGCTTCAGTTAACAGTAGCAACTTCCTCATTTCTCCTTTTCCTCTGTAAAGAGTGGAAACAATTTGGTACTGGTGTTGTGTAGGACAGGAATATGGCCAACGAAACCAAAGATCAGGTTAGCGTGCTCAGATGACCAAGCAATAGGTGTTTTACATGCAAAAATACAGAAGAATGCAATAATCAACAAGGTCCAGAGCTCAGTATAAAAATGTGTTCCAGAATCTATAGTTGATCAAGTAAAGGAACATCAGGGCTTAGCCTCACTAGAATGCTTCTGCTGACGTACTTGCTAGATTTAATACTTATTTGCATAACATAATATAAATCTTATCAATATCAAATGAGTTCATGAATATATTACAAAGCTGCTTGCATCACTGCACTAGAGCTAAAAGGAACTGAAAAACAAAAAAGCAGAGGCAGCAATTGCAAGCAGATGCTCTACTTCCATTTGCCTGTCAAGTGAACATGACCATATTGCAAATGGTACTAAACCAAAACGAAAAAAGAGCAAATACTATTTCATAAACAACGTAGAACTAATCCTTCGAAAGAAATTACTTACACTGATTAAGATAGCAGAAAACCARGAAGAATCAATGAAAATTTTCACCAGTCACGACTTTCCTCTTCCCATAGCACCTTCCCGCAGGGTTCGGAAGTGACTGAGCAGCTGTTGTGCCTGCATAGATATAAGAAAAACAACATTAACAAATCTCTTCTCCGCCTCCATCTTGTCACATTCCCCCGACATTCATCAATCCCAACCCAAGATATGGTAGCAAAACATAATATGGCCCTCCTCAAATTATAAAACTAAATCCAAAACTCCTTTAAATCTCAATATTGCTCTCTTATCATTAGACCTGCAGTGGTGCAGACTATTTTCTCGTGCAATTGTACTAAGCTCCCTACTATTGGGAGAATAATGAAAACAGCATCTACGAAAGACTAAGGCAGACATGTCTGGTAGATCCAATCATCTWGATACAGTAAACATAACAAGTMTACTGATTTTCTTATTATAGGTAAGTGGCAAAGGAATCTTGCAGTTTACAGTCAACAAAGTCTGTTAGTTACTCGGCATTCTTTTCAATCATAATGAGAGGGTCAAAATAAAAACTCTTAAAACTGTTGTACTAGGCGTGGCATTATTTTAAATCACACATTACCTGATAAGAATACAAGGTATGGTACAAGTAGAAATACCAACAGAAGAAAAGAAAGGAAGCAAGTATGCAAACCTTCTCCTTTGCTCTTGGAGTGCCACACTGAGACAATGCAACAAGAGGAGGGACAGCTCCTTCTTGGAGAACAAGCCGACAATATTTGGAATTATTTATGCACAATTGCAAAAGAATCGAGGCAGCATTTTCCTTTCCCCGTTGAGTTCCTGTCTCAACAACCTCAACCAGTGATGGTATACCCCCTTCACGAGCTATGGCTGATGATCCCTCTGTAATGGTCGATAAATTTGCAAGAAGAGCTACAGCTTTGTCAACCATCTCTTTTCCAGGGTTCAACAACTCCACTAAGTGCTTCACAGCTCCTGCTTGTACTATATGAGCCTTGTTTTCATGAAAGATTGACAGGTTAAACAAGGCAGTGGCAGCATCTTTCTTTCCTCTGATAGTACCAGAACCTAGAAGATCAACCAGTGCTTTAACTGCACCAGAACGACCAATCTTTACTCTGCACTCTTCCAAAATAGAGAGGCTAAAGAGGCATGCAGCAGCATTCTCTTTTGCCCCGTCATTTCCTGTCCTCAAGACATGAATTAACGGTTCAAGTGCACCCCCTTCTGCAATCATGGCTTTAATGTTTTCATTGATTGACATGTTCAACAGTGCAGTGACAGCATGCTCTTGGATTGGCTTCACGTCTGAATGTAACAGCTCAATCAATGGTGCAATAGCTCCACAGTTTCCCATAATGATACGATTCTCCATGTTGTGCTTTGCAAGAAACCGCAGTTCAGCTGCAGCTGCAGTTTGCAATTCATATGACTGACTCCTCAAATCTACAATGAGTTTTTCAACATGAGAAGTTGTAGTTAGATCATTAAACCTACATTCAGTAGGAAATGATTGTGTTCTAGAATGGTTATGATTTCCATTAGCAGCAATTTCAGCCATTGTTTTAGAGCTCCGATATTGTCTTCCAAGCATGGAAGAAGAATGTCCAGGGTTCTTATTGAGAACTGGGGCATTGGAATCAGATGCAAAATCTGCAGATGTATCACTTATATTCTCGTGACTGTCTGATTTCCTTGATACATCAGATGACGCCGAAGGGACATAGTCAATACTAGAGACAGCACTTGATGTTGATTCACTCCTACTGTGAACATAAGAATGAGTAGAGGAAAGGTCAGATTTTTCACCCTCTCTGACGTGYCCAAGAGGGAATTCCTCTTCGTGAAATCTGTCAGCACTATTAACCTTTTCACCAGAATCATGTRGAACTTCAACAGAAGATCCTGATACCGAATTCCCATTCTGTGCATTATTATGTTGAAAATTTTCCTCATGAATGGCATTCTCCAWAATGGAGGAAGTTGACATCGAATTAGGGCATTCAGGTGTTTTGAGCAGTTTTATTTTCTTCTCCTCACACCAATTTGCTATCATAGCCTTAACTGTATAGTTGGGAATAAGATTCATATGTAATAGCTTCTGACGWGTTAGAGGACATATACTTAATCCCTGATCTAGCCATCTCTGTATGGAAGCCCTCTCATAGGTTTGCCCAGATGCCACAATCACTGGATCCAACATTAGTTCCAAAGATAAAGGACAGCGGAAATATGGCGGGATGTTAATTCCATTAATGGACTTAAAGCTCTCAAGTGCAATCATGCAATCACGAATCTGTGGCATAAGGTTGATAATATGATTGATTTGATCTATCTCTCCTTTCAGTTTATTTTCTTCAGCCTTCATTCTCTCCTTCTCCAGTGCAATACACTCATTCAACAGTTCTTGATTTGATGCCAACCTAAGTGACTCGATCATTGGAATAAGATGTTCYGAGCAAAAACCATTCCCTTCTCTGCGACTTCCAAGAGCCTCTTCTATAGGGAGTGATACTTTTTCCAGCTTCATGTGCTCAAATTTCTGCATGAACTGCTCGAACAGAGTAAATCAAATATGTCAAACCCTTGAGAACCAAACAGCCAAAAGAAAAGTGATATGTAGCAATCTGGAAGTTTGATGTTGGGAGAAGCAAAGAAAACTAAGAAGCTCATCAATGGTTAAAGATTATTGATAATTAAGACATGAATATTAAAAAAAATGTACTGTACCCCCGTACCTGAGCCTCAGATAGATCCTTAAAACATGGCAATGATTCTGAAGATCTACATAGAATTTGAGAAATCTTTTGTGAGGAATTGTGTATTTTTAGCACCAAAGGCTCACTCTGCAAAACCTGGGATAGCAATGGCACATCATAAGTTTTTGTTCGTTCTACTTAGTTTTCTTGTATTAGTGGCATACTTCATCTGACAAAAAAATCTTATCCACAAATATATATATGTARGCCAGGCACAGAGTATGCGCATGAGTTTCGCTATACAAAAGCCCCATCCATGCCAATATTAAGTTCACTCTGAATGGTGCACATATGATGTCTCTCTTTCTCGGCAAACTTTTAAAGGGCATGCCACTGCCTTAAAATTGATTCAAGACTAGTCTAAGCCAAATGCTCAAAGGTGTTCAAAGTCTAGAAGAATTAAGATAAATAACGGCAGCAAATAAAGTCTTTATGATGATACATTATGTTTAGTATGGACCCCTTATTCCTTTTCTGGTCTTGCCCATGTACAATGAGGAATATTTGAATTGTTTGCAGCCTATTACTATAACTCGGGTTTAATCAATTTAACCTGCCATTAGGGTTCCTACAAGTTCTTAGGTRACCTTTGATGATCTGCTGATCAAATGGTGCTTTTTTCTTTTCTCTAAATAAATAAGAATAACAGTCTCTCAGATATCAAAATTTGCACGTTATAAGGTTAAGCAACTTAGCAATGTTACAATGTCAGCCTCTGTTTTCCTCACTTTAGGAGTGAACCTTAACCCAAATATTAGTTTTCCTATTTCTTGAATTTGTCATTTCATTTTGTTTTACAAGAGATTCCTGTGTGCAGAAAGAKAAAGGATACATTCAATTATCTGTATATTTACTCATTTTTCTACGTCCACTTCTTTTTCATTCCACTTGCCTAAGAACAATGGTAGAAGCACTCATAACAAGATATCAGTTCAAGATCAATATGAGGAACTCACACAAAGAATTTTGCTCATCTTGGGTGACCATTTCTCGAGAAATTCCCTAGCCTCATTGATGGCTATATCCAGTTCTTCACACTCTTTACAGAGAATTGCATCTGCAGGTACGTCGCAGTTGACAACACTGTCAAGTAGTAGTTTCAGATGCTTCAAAAGAGGAACTAAATCTTTGTAGTCCTTCTGAGTGGGCATAGTCTTCAAAGTAGAACAGGTCACTAGATGAATAAATCGAGATATGCTGTTTATAAGGCATCTTATAGCTGTTAGGTCCATTGACCTGTCCATACAAGTTGACATAAAACACTATGAATACAGCAAAAACTCAAGCCAGGAACGGGAGAAAAGAAGAAGAAGAAAAGAAAAGGAATCAGTTTSTAAAGGTAAAGTTGATTTCTTGTCATTTTAATGCCAAGACCTTATGAATTGCTGGTGAACCTTCTGGTAAACTTAAGTTACACAGCATACAATTAGCTAATTGTTAATAAGCAAAATAAGTTTTCCCAGAAGAACCAATATTTGGCCTTTGCTTTCCTCCTTACCAATTTCCAAATGACTCCAGGGGATTCTGGCTAAGGTGCATTTTATTAGATTGATCAAGTTCTCTCAAAGGAGAGAAAAATTGGTCCTGTACCTCTGTTCTTGCAAGATGTCTGCTCCAAAACTAAAGCAGGCAGGAATGCTTTTTTCTGTTTCAGGGCCAATCTCAAAAGAACTACTCCTCAATTCTGACTACTGATCATTCCTCTTGCACATAAGGAAAAGACCCTCTACAAAAAAATTTAGCCTTCGTTACAACAAGCTTCATTGTTTGTGGTTCTTAGCTACTGAGACATTTTGTGCACAGCTCTCACAAAGATTGTGCCTCTCTTCTTATGCACACCAGAGCGTGTTTTGGGATACCTTTTTCTTCTCCGCCATTTGCAAAGCAGAAGAGAATTTAGATGTTAACATATCTCCCATCATTTCCCATCCTCCCCCTAAGGCTAAGGTGCTTTGGCTTGATCTTAGAAAGAAGCCTACCCCTGCCGTGCCCCCCAGTCCGCTAGAACAAAATTTAATATTTAAAAAATCAAAAACTGCAGAGAATGGAAATAATGAAAGAAAGCTGCAAATATTGGGCAGACAATACGAAAAATAATAAAGGTTAACCATTCAAAAGGATGTAACAATCATCTGAGCAGAAAGTTGTGGTGATTGGTGAAGGAAAAATAATGTCCCTGTTACCAGTTTACTTACTAAAACTGGATCACGAAATATCTGAATTTATATTAAAACAGAAACAGCTTAATTTAGAATCGAACAGGACATGTTGCAGCATAAGCAATAAAATAGCAAGTGCGTGCTTTCAAACAGGAGGTGTTGCGGGGAAGAATCAATGACAGAAACAAGCAACTTGTCTCTCTATTACGTTATTAATTGCCCAAACTAACAAGAGTTTTAACAACAAGAATACATGTAAAAGTTTTTCCCTAAACAACGCATGCCACCAATTATAATGAGCTAATTCACAGGAAATAAACTTCCCAACTAGTAATACAAGGTTGAAAGCTAAATTTTCCAAACTAGGAAAACTGCAGRATCAAAACCCTGCATTGAAGAGTGAATTCTATGCAGTTATCGAACAGACAAACACTTCAATTTATGACAACCACTAGTCAATTCATTACCTTATTGAAGAATTACAACAAGAAGGATAACGAATGCAAAAAATTAGCGAGGCTTAATGAGCTCAGATGTTTGATATAAATTCTTATTGACATAAGATGCTGTAATTCGAATAGAACCCAGAAAATTCCACCACRTGAAAGAGCAAAAGGGAAACAAGCTGATATTATCTCCTAGCCATTAAATTATAACCGAGAATTGCAAAAGACAATCAAATATCAACAAACACTGAGGTTGAATAGACAACACCTTACCTGAAACTAGGAGGAGAATTCATAAAATTTAGATCTTGATGCAACCCAGAAAAGCTAAGAGCTTTAACATAAAAATTTGCAATGCTAAGATCATCAATCTTCGAGAATTAGAAAGACCCTTCTCTTAGAGAATTCTTGCAAGCCTCCTTCAGAATGCTTCGTTGCAAAGGAGAGAGAGTGTGTCCGGGTTGCCAGGACTAAAGATGGTGGAGAAAAAAGGAAAGAAAATGAAAAAGAAATAGAGAGGTTGAATCGGTGGGACCTTATGGTTGCATATTGGCTGCAGGTGGCTTTCTTGAATTTAATTAATGCGGATGGTTGGTAAAAAATGAGAAAATGATGATTAGAGATGAAAAATATAATGAGGAATCTAAAATCATGGTTAGGAGAAGCAAAAGAGTAAGAACTTTTTCCTAATGAACTGATAAAGGTGGATGATATCCAAGAACTTTGCTCTGAAACCATGATTGGCTTTTTCGACATTTTATCAAGTAAAATGGCCGACAAACCCCAACCCTTCCGATCTCAGAGCAAAAATTCTTGGGCTTCATTAATAAAAAGGGTAAATAACTTTATACTTCTAATGATTGAAAATTATAAAGAGATCTATTTAATGGTATAAACAAGACAGGAAGTATAAGTAAATTGCTGCTGCTGCCCCCTGGTGAAAGCACAACAGCGAAGTGCATGGGAAGGTACAAAAGCTTCACCTTCACGTGGTGAATTTCAGCATTTTCTCAGTGATACCCTACCGTCGACAAAAGACTCTATCTTCTCACAGCGACTCATTAAACGACCACTCTGATCATTCTCTCAAGGCCTCAAAGGTGAAAATGTCCTCTACCTTGTTTATGACTTTGCCCCACAGAACAGCCCAACCATTACAAATCAAGTCAGTGTTTAACTTGATATTAGGACGCACGAGGGGTCAACTCATCAATTCTAGGCAAGAGAGGAGTAGATAAGAACCCCACCTTCTTGTTTTGGCAGGAGTAAAGATCTTGAGAATCATCTCCTTATCAATTTTCTTTATAAATGACAAGTTCATAAGAACTATAGTTCAATTTTTCCTTTTTACTTTTATAAGAAATAATAATCAAGTTGATAATATAGATAAACTGGCTCAAAAGTATTCGATCACGATATATTTGTCCACAAATATGCAGTGAAATTTGCACTTCCTTCCCTTTGCAATTACATATTCAGCTCACGTGACCCTACCAATCAACCCTGTTACTTGCTAACATTATTATAATCAACATTATTACTAACTTCTCCAACAGCTTCATTAAAAAAATCKCAACATTCTGCTCTTACAAGGTCAGTGTCATTAATGATTTACTATTTGGTAGGAGAGATCACTAAGCATCCTCTTCCCTTCTGGTTTACTAAGCACATATCAAAATGAATCAGTGATAGGCAACTCACTAAATATTATATTTATTTCGTAACATAGATTATTGTAAAAAGAAAAATCTTCTTAAAATATGTATCATTTTATACATTTTAATTATTTTTTTAGTATTCATTTATCAACAAAAAATATCGTTTACATTAAAATCAAAATATTTTCATTATGATGATTAATTGCTTTTGACTAGAACTTTAACTATCTATTTTTTAAGAGATCTTTAATCTTTTAAGAGAAAAGAGAAAACGGAATACTTGGATGATGAGTAAAGAAGAAATAAAGAGAAAGGATATTTTAAATTATTTTGATTAAAAATATTTTAATTTTAGGATCCCTTAATTTATATACATGAATTTAAAATGATTTATATTATAAAGTGAAGGTCATAATAATTTACTTTTTAAATATGCATATGTATTAATAATTAGACCAAGCATTTATAAGTTTTAAAGAACATCTGTCGTTGAAGACCAACCATCCAGTTGATGGATCTAATTTTCCAACCAACCCCTCCTTCCCCCCAAAAACCAATAAACAGTTTTAGGGCTTCTTTTTTCTGTATTTCGTGACTCATATGAAATTGTAGATAACGGTGAATCAGATAGAATCAGGTAGGTGCACAAAAACTATATACAGTACATGCATTGCAGTTGCCGAAAGAGGTATTTCAACTAAACTAATTAGTATTTTGGTCATTTCTCGACCACTGATATTCGATGAGAGGAGGAGAAGAGCACCAAACAATGTTTGAGTCAATCTGTTAACGCGTTTCCGTTGAGGTTGGCGCCCAAAAGCCAACTCATATCAACGACAGTGATTGGAATTGTAATGAAAATGAAGGCYCGAAATTGTTATTCGGTCAGGGCTCACAACTAAATTTTGAAGTGGTTTTGCCTACTCATTCGTGCGTGCCAACAGCAATCCTTCTTGAATATCTTATTTGTAGATCAAAGTTAAATCTAATTGTATCGAAACAAATCAAGAAGTCATGCCGGCAAGTCGTTTTCTTGCAACCAGAGATCAGCGAGAAGAAGACCTCATGAGAGGGCTGCTCCCGGTATGCAACTGGGGAGACCATAAGGGGAAATGTGTTGGTTTGATACTTTAAATGGGAAGGACAAGAAAAGCTATTTGGGGTTTGATATCTCAATTCACCAGAAAAATATTGTAAAGAGAACAAAAGCAGGTACGATGAAGTACACTGTAAGAACAAAAACCATTAATAACTAAACATTGTGCTGTTTGTTCCTGCTAAAAGGGATCAAAATTTTATCACTTCCTCCACYAAGAAAGTCAGATTGGATCCCCATTCAGCAACTCAATAAGCTCATGTTTCTTCAACTTGGAGAATCCTTTCAAACCTCGAGACTTCGCAAGGGCTTTCAGTTCAGTTAGCTTCATTTTACTCAAGTTGCTATTTTCACTTGCATTCAAATGCAACGCACTAGTATTGTCATCCTCATAAACTTCAGAAATTTCATCATCTTGCAGATCATCAAACACATCCTCATCTGAGAATGTTGGTTCATTTTCAGGTTCAGGCTCAGATTCAACCTCAAGTTCAGGCTCCAAAGTRATGTTTTTCCCTTTTCCATCAAAACCAGTCGGCGAGATGGAATTAGCAGGTTCTTCAACGTATTCTGTGTACATTGGCTGCACTTTCGCTCGAGCCACTGGAGATCTGCGCTGGAAGTTTGACCTTGGTCGACTAGCACCTGGGGCTTCATTTCCTCGCCCATCATGTTTCACACTGCTGTTTGAGTTAAATATGCTTGTGCTTCTCTCTTCAGAAAGCAGGCCACCCCTATCTGGTGGGTCCAAGATGAAGTCTCTGCTGCTGTCTGCATCAGTGCTTCTTTTTCCCTGTTGAACTGAGTGTTTCCTTAAAAGCTTGAGTAGAGAATCAACGGTTTCACTTTCTTTGCCTTTTTTCTGTGACTCCTCAATCTTTCTCTCTTCCTTGACCGCTGCTCTTTGTCGGAGCTGAGCCTGGACCTTTCTGAAGAGTTCAACAATTTCCTTCTCTCTTGGACCTGGTGTTGCAGTCGCCTGAAACTTTGGGGAGCCAGAGGAAGTAAGAAGTGGTCCATTTTTTGAAGAAAACATCTCAGATTCTTCAAAGTTCTGAAAGTTGTCTCTCTCTTCATTTTGCCTGTTCCTGCTCCGGGAAAAACCATGCTTATTTTGCCTCGAAAAATCTGAGTTTCTCCTGTGACTACCAGAACTTGCACTACACATAGGTGCGTTCCTCGAAGAGCATTGCAAAGAGAGAATCTTGACCTTTGGTGAGTGCCTGTATTTACAATGTGAAGTACATCGTGATACACAAACAGCACTTCCAGGAACTTCTGAACGAGGGAGACATCTTCCATCACTAGGTCCATGCCCTGAAATAAAAAAAGGACTTGYGTATGGASTTCACACTCTTCCTCCATGTTCCATCAAAGGAAGTAGGTATGGAACAATATACCAGGTATATCTATGTTTCTCAAAATAATTCTAGTGGGCAAAGTTCATGCAGTTTACATGTTTGTCTACCGCCAAATTCACAGCATTTACATGGTACAATAATATTGACATCAATAGGGGAACCCTAAAAGAGATACTTACAGCAGACAGAAAGAAGGATAGGTTAAGGATCCAATATATTTCGAACAATAACAGAAAAAGAAAAAAATAAGTGATAGTTTGAAGTGCAAAATCTCATAAGGAAGCACTCATTCTCCACCCAATCAAACATCATTATTGAGTAAAGATTATATTTCCTTCTAAAGTTGCTGCAATATCTCTTCAAATTTCAGTTCACAAATCAGATACCATAGACCGTTCAAAGAGAGAGGAGAAAAGAATGTAAATATGCAATGAGAGGAAAACATAGAGAATTTGCTATAATATTCACTAAATATAAGATCGAAGAGGCAGATGATCTGATACAAATGCRTCAKCATTAAGACTACTTAAAACCATTTTTCTGGTTTTCTTCTTTTTCCATTTCAAGTGCACATTTCCTTCACGCTAGCAAGAGAAAGGCAACCTTCAGATAAAAGAAACCCGAGAATTTAAAGCATTTCAGCCAAAGCATTTCTTTGTATTAGCTTACCGAAATGGAAATCATGCTAAACTCTGCTTGTCTGGATTGTCATAATCTTAGGAGACACTCCTTTAGTAAGAACATTTAGTTTTCAAAGAAACAAATGTAATGAGAAGAATTAATCTCTCAAGGCACAAGTAAAACCTACCATCATTTATAAGTCCATATTTACATCTCCTAAAACATCAAACCATCTTCAAACATTGCTTTTACATGACCATTTTCTTGAAACATTAGGAAGCATTCTAATTATACCCAAAAGCCCATGGTTTCAAGGTCCGGCGCAACCTCATGGGACTCTGAGGCAATGGATGACAATAACTGATATACACCATAAGGGGCACATTAGCACTGGACGGTTCACCCGGTGCGCTCGTAGACATTTTATCAAACACATAGCAAACGCACCGCAGAAATCAAGACTTCCACAAACCACTCGTCCCATTGCCCACTCCCAGCAACAAGTAATCATACAGATATCAGTAATATGTATATCAGTAATATGTATTGGCCTATTTGCTTCTAAATCTGCATATGTATACAACACATACTCCACGGATATGAGAGTATCTCATACGGGAAGAAACAAAATACTAATAAACAAAAACAAAAAGACATAAACCGAAGGTTACAGTTTCTACTACCTGGAACGCATTTGCAAACGAAATGAATGGCCCGGGACATTGTTGCTGGGGAATCGTATACAGATATTCAGTGTCTTCTTTGCATTTTCGGGAKGCTTTTCGACTCGGAAACGAAGGTCACTAGACCGCCAACAGCATTATATATTTCTCACCGATAAGGGGAAGTTTATTACTACGGAAGTAACTGACCCCTTCAGACAGTATTTTTCTATTTACTCCTAATTAATTAATTTTATTTAATTCTAAAATATTATTTTAATATTTTTTAATCACATTTCTAATATGTTGAATATACATATTAGTCAAAATATTAAATATTTAAAAAATTAAAAGAATATGAGTAACATTTAAAATTTTACAAGAATAATGCTTTCATTATATGTTTAAACTTGTTCGAAAGCACGYATAATTTGCACAGAAGAAGTARTATTTAAAATTYAAAGCAAATTCGAAATAAAGTACGAACTCCAAAATAAATATTTGAAAAYAGTAATATTACAAAACACACCCAATTGAAATTCTCTCCARAACAAATGCTCATTGTTTTCTTTTTCGCTTTTCTGGTTAGGGATTCATACACATTGCATATCAAACACTCAATTATCATTTGTCAATTTAGGCCCTGTTTATGAAAGTATTGTCCCGTAGTGTGAGGAAATGTGGTGCTTATAAAAATTAATTAATGTTTGTAAAAGTAATTTTACTCAACCTATTATTTATTTTTTTTACTAGCAATAAACGTCACTTTTCTTTTCTATTTCACCTTACACTCAACTATGCAAATACGAAAATTTGTGATTTAAATTTTTATTTTAAATTTTCCGTTTTAAATGTATTTTTCGAAATTACTTGAAAAGCAACATTTTTATTATTTAGAAAACAAAAAAATAAAATTAATCTCGACTGTTGGACTATTACCATAAAGAATTTCACAAGAATATGTGGTAWTTGAAAAAACAGAAGTAATTTCAACGATAACCYGCTAGGAAGGCCAACGGACGGCCCGATGGCTTTTGTCCGCATTGTTGGCTTTCACCTTCGTCTCTCGGAGGGATGACAAGAAGACTACGTCCGATGCCAAAACGCTCCGAAAGACCGCATGCAATTAAACCAAGGTGCCAACTAACTGATTTTCTAGGAAAAGGGTAATAGAGTTTAATACTTGCAAGATCTAAAAGATTGGAAACCTTCTCCAGTAAATCGGAAAAATCAAAACTATCCAAAATCAAAGAACAAACTACTCAATATCAGCTACGAACCGATTCATGAGATAGGCAGGATCGAGAGAGAGGGAGAATTGTTTGTAAATGTAACAAGCAATTCTCACAGAAGATAATAAACCAGCCACCATCCTCCAAAAAGATTATGAATTCGTAACCAAAGGTGCAGCAGGGCATACCCACCATTAGCACGAGCAGAACATTCAGAAGAACAGATACCCTTTATTTTATATTGTGCTCTGACGCAGAGAGGTCCAGCAGGAAAAGTGGACAAGCTACGAGTGCATCAAATTAGTCGAACCAGAGCTACATAAACTATGTCAGATTCTATGTCTTGTGATTTTTGGCCATCTCATCAACATCCAGTTCAAATTCCAGGATAGCCGAATCCTTTTGCGCGCTGAAATGACTGGTAAGAGAGAGGCARAGAAATATAATTAATCAGTCTCTCTGCAGATGCATCATCAGATCCAATTTAGGTTCATAAGAAAAAGCAGCTAACCTGTTGCTTACGGGACCATGATCAACTGCAGTTCTCAGGCAATATATAACTCTACCTACTATATTTGACATGGAAATAGGACCAAATGTTCGGCTATCATTCGCATCCTGCTATAAAAGAGTAGAAAAAAATAAAGCCAAAGATAAATATCATCAGCTTTTCAAGCATATAACAAGTTGTACGAAATATGCATCCTTACATAAAGTTATGAACAGCTTATTGCTAACAGGCTGCAGGTTTCAGTTAGCTTACACAATGAAGCGATGCTCATCGTACATGGATAATTCACACAGCATCGAGGTGCTTTGCTAGCAATGATTTGGATAACAGGCAAGGTAATAACAATGGTTTCTTTTTTTCCTTGATAGGTAAAACCATCTGAGCATTAAACAACCAGAAATCTGGACCACTTGATTAGTACTAGCCAAACATTTATGACAAATCATACTATCCAAGTAACTCTAATGCTGGTTATCTACWGCAACTTCAACAATGATATAAGAGAACAYGTATATGCATCAGATATAAATGACAAGATTTCACCATATAATGCTACATTAATATTTTCTTAGGAAATACATTAAATTAGTTCTCAAAGATTTGGCAGAATTGGTGCAACTCCGCCTGCCCAACCACTGTCTGTACCAACCAAATAACATGAGACGCAGGACATAAAGGTTAAAAATGACACTTTAAGCTGCCTACCAAAGCATCATGCATCACCGAGCCGATGATTTGAAGCATCTGTTATCAAGTTACATAGAGGGAATCTTTAACAAAACTAGAATTCACTCTTTGAACATACAATTGATCCTATGCCAGCAATCAACATGAAGCTCCTCTTGGAAAAGTAAAAAATGGTGAGCAGCAAATGTATCTAAGAGTAAAAGAATGTATAAAATTCACATGAGCAAACAATTTTCAGGATCATAATGAAGATGAAAACATGCACCCCTCAGTGATGCTGCAGAATCATTTAAAATGAAACTAAATCCACTGTGCAAATTAAAAAAAGAAGGGAAAATAAAAGGAAAAACAAGAAAAAAGGCTTCAGTTAGTCGATGCAGATATTCACATACAATATAAATTATCTTGTCATATACTACTTTTTAACAAAAAGTATTCTTGAAAGAGAGCACTTGACATCATATCCTGGTTCAGTAAATCATCAGCAGCTAGAACATTATTTCTCCATAGACTCCAAACTTCAAATTCTCCAGAAAGCTGCTATCTGGAGTGCCCCTGGGAAAAGACAGTTGTACAGGCCCATATACCACGGAGTATATAATCCTCTCAATATGTAATTGCAGAGAACAATGCTCMCTTGTAATGAAAACACACACCAATATATTACCATGCTTTATCAGTCCATCTCTATATGAATCACTAGATGAACCTAAACTATTGAAGACAAATAAATGATCTAAAAGTAACAGAAAAAGCAAAAAAGTTTAAAATGCCAAAGGGGAAACCGTATATACCTTGGCCTTTATGTTTTCATTGTCAGCCACCACCCAGCACTGATCCTTTTCGAGAACAAAAGGCTCATCCTTTTCATCAGTAGATACCATCTCATAACCTTCAGTGGCTGCCAACCTCCGGACAAGATAATTATCTGAATTTACAGGATCCTTAAGGACTACAACGTCCCCAACAAAAACCCGACTGTGAAACAAACACAAGTATGCTAAGCAAATGATGCAAGTGCATACAAAAACTTGTAGATGCTGATAATATCACAGCCAAAAGGAAAATCTTAAATCAGGAAATAAATCGTAAATATATAAGGAAAATGTGTAAGCTTCATGTAAAACACAAATATTAACCAAAAGACTGAATGGACTAGAGAAAAATTGAGTACATATCAATTCATTCACTTCTGATACTGAAGAATCCACCAGGAACTGGTACTGGTTAACTCTAACATCATTTTCCCCAAGATTCAGGACAATTTCTAGGTCAGGACATCCTTTAAAATTTATCCTTGCATAGTTACTTTCAACTATTGACTCTGGGAAATTAAAGGCTTGACTTCCATGAGCTAAAATGATGTTACTCTGTATGAAACGTGGGAGTAATAACGTCTAATGAACAGTGGCTGCACAAATTTTGGCAAAACAATACCAGTCAAGAAAATATTCAATTTTGGTTCTTAGAAACCATATATAACCTTTGACCTGGCCAGTTACCAGATTCTAATGAGTTTCAAAGAATGGTCAGCGGGATAAGGTATAACTTAGTCCTTTCTAGCGTTATGCTCCAATTTGATAAAGAACCTCATAGTTGTCTGGTCAAGCTATGATCACATTCCCCCAACTGGAAGACTTAGGTTCCATGCAAATTTGTTACCTTAAAGATCTAACATGAGCTGAGGCACAAATGAAAAGGCAGATAATTCAACATGATCTGGCATGAAACTCTTTAATAATCAAGATAGTTATACAATCCTGATTTCACATGCAATCCAAATGATAAAGTGGAACCTCAGAGAAGGCAGAAAGCAATTTCAGAATCCAACCCAGATGGAAAGCATGATTCCTCTTAAAAGTTATGGTTGATGCACAGAAAGAATCAGTTTCCATGTCTCCCGTTCCTAAAGCAACCTCTACATAAGCATTGAGCATTTACCACCACACTAATTTTGACCTACTTTGCAGAAATAGAAAATAATTTATTTCAAGTCATTTGGATATGAAAATACAAATTTCCAAAGCATTTGTAGCTAAAAATAGAAGTTCGAAATTGACAATGTCGCATGTCATAACAGCCTTAACAAGTCAATTCATATTTTATCTCTAGAGATGTTGTAATTGAAGAAGAAGTAGGGGAATAGACATCCATTGATCACATCTGATACTCARTTTGAGAGGTGAAAATTCCACTCCATTGCATTAACTATCAAGAGTGCATATCAGGACTTACTCTCATGAGTTCAATAGGATTATTCCTACTGTAGATTGACAATTTATAAACATAAACTTCTTCCAAACAAGTATAAGTTTATTCCTATATAAAGGAAATAGTAAAAACAAACATAACTAAGTATAGGAGTTTTTAGTCTGGGATTACGTTGGAGCAGGTGCTGGTATTTTTCTCACGAGAAGTGTTCCACCCTGATCTCCTATTGTTGGAGCCATCTCCACTCCTTTATTCCAGTGCAGATACGTCATTTTTTCTTGAAAGAAATGTTTCCAGGCGGTGTCAATCAATTTTGTTTCTGGTATTTGACCTTGTTTGTAGTACTGTGTCAATTAAAAAATCTATCAGGGAAATATATAAGGAACACGAAATCTTTCATACATCCYCATAATAAGCAATGTATGTGAAATACAAAATGCAAAAGAAGTCCGTGAACGAAAAGGCTATTCAAGCAGCCTAAAAAGCTCAGGAAAAGAACAATTTTGTTATGCATTTCCAAGAGCCTTAAAAGTATATCTTTCACTATGCTAGTGTTCAAGTAAATCTAAAATGAATGCTAATTCCTCTTTTCTTCATACAAATTATGTCGCACATTCATGAAAAATTAAAAATTATACAGAATTTTGCTATGCAACTTTGTCAATTAATTACATCCATTTGACATTAGCTGGCAAAGCAGCCATCCATATGGGAAAATCAACTTAATTGCATGACCTGCATGACATTTAAATTCTTAAAGTTTGTGTCATAGATTAATCATGAAAGCCATGGAATTATTTCTCAAATTTTAGATGCACAGACAAATATAATGGTGGGACTATAGCAGGATCAAATAAAGTCAACCTATCTTAATGTGCATTTGCCTGGATTATACTCCAAAAGCATCACCAGGTACACAGAGATATAGGAACCTTTAATATTTAAAGAAAGATAAATGCAATAAATAAAGAATTGGAATTATTTTACATGAAAAATCAAAGTTCCTTTTGTTTGAAATTCATAACAGCATTGCATTTGAAAACATAAAACATACATGTAAGGCAAAATTTAAGACAACACAGCTGCCAATAAAGATTTCAGCAGATGAATGACTATACAAGATGATACAGTGTGATAGACGGACCAGAAAAAAATAAACATTCCTAATTGGAGTTGCCACAGTATGATGGCGGACAAAAGTTTGTTACCAAAGCCACAAATAAATTGAAGTTTAAACAGATGGATGGAAAATAATGGGGAAAGCATGAAATGAATCTCAGAATCCCAGCAAAACTTTCACRCTTCCAAAATTAAATCTGCAGTATTTAGCTCTAAAACTGAAAATGATATTCCATCGCAAACTTCAGAAACATTTCTATGAAGTACAGCATTCTTCCTAAATCCTAATAAATGCAGGGCAAGGTTCTGATTGCTGTTTTCATAGACCTAGTTTCATACGCCTGATTCTAGTAAAGATAACTCCTTGATGTGTAAAAGGAACTCTAGTGACAAGGTATTTAGAAAAAGGAAACATATAACCTCGGATTAACAAAGAAAACGGTATCAGCTGATAAAAGACCTATGATAAGCAGTAATTAAGAATTTTTCTTGAGGAATACCACAGTACAGGAACTAGGCGCGACCCTCAACCAACGAGAATGATGTTGCAAGAACGAAGGAAATGAAACAAGAGGCTTCTAATACAAGACTTGTCTCCTAATCAAGAATATCATTTTACCATTCCAAAGATCAAATCCTCGGACGGGAAGTTTCTGTAAAGTTAAAAAAATAAAAATTGAATCTTGAAAATACCATATACCTAAAGATTAACGATATCAAAAAATGGACCCAGAAAATGAACACAAAAATGCAATAAGGAATAGAAAAAACGAAGTGGAGAAGGAAATGGAATGTTACCTTACTGCTAACAGAAGTAGCGTATTCGACTCTGCTGCCTATGTATCGGAAGAGAGTAGAGAGGGAAACCATTGCTATATCTGTCTGTTCAGTTACTATCAGATTTTCTTCTCCTCTCCGATGAATTGAAGGCTTCCTTAAACCCTCATTTTTTTTTTCTTTTTCTTTTTTCCTCTTTTCCTTTTTCCTTCTTCTTTTTTCTTTTCTTCTTTTCTTAAAAGCCTTCTTCTTCAATAAATGAGATTTATTGAGTCCCGTGGGATTTTGGGTGCGTACACCTACCCATTACATGGTTGGAAGATGTCCGTTTATGCTAAGTGCGGGTGTATTTTTTCAATTTTTTATTTTATTTTTTGACAATTTTACTCCACTGATTATAATAACATCGGATATATATTCAACGAATGATAAATTTCAGTATTATTTTTTTGCACAAGAAAAAATAATAACGATTGGAATACAATTTATCTCTTTAACGTACATATATGAACATTAATCATTAACGTGTTACAACAATTAATTATTAATTRATGATAAATTATTATTTTAAATTATCTAATTTTTTCAAATATTAATCTTCACAATCGAAACATCTTACACGGTTTTGCTTGATATAATATTTGTAAAATCACATAGTTGTTTGGACCAGAACAATTAATGTTATTTTTCTTGATAATTACTCAATCTTTGGATATATATTCACATCCGAAATAGATGATATACATACTACCATTAACTTTTAATTATTTCATAAAAAATCTAATTAAAACACAATTTAATTATTCCGATTATATAAGTTGATCAAATTGATTTTTTATAAAACTACGGTTGAGTATTTATTTTTTTTGTTGTGAACATAATTTTATATTGCAGAAAAAAGTAAAAAATTATGATAAAAATGATTCGTGTTCAATCTATTTAATAATATTGGATCCTAAATATAACTTTTAATTTGCTTTTGCTTAAATTTTTAAGTTACTTTTCTTCCCAACAAAATACTCAAAGACCTTAGTAGTATTGAATGTAATTATTGAAATTAAATGTAATGTGATGATATATTTAAAACAACATATGAACTAATTTTTCAAAAGAATTATATTATGTATATAAAATAAAAGACAATAGCAAAATATATTATTTGAAAAAAATAAGAAAATTTATTATTTTTTTATGCACGTGTATCTTAAATGCGCATTATGCAAAGGTTCAAATGCCAGAAGGGGAACAAAGCTAGTTGGTGACCAGCCTCAAGGCAATACGAACATGAAACCTTGTCAGCAAATTGGCTCACATGCGCACAATCCCTTGGCTTGATTAGCCTCGATATCCACACCTTCCCAGAAGACAAGACACAATTAGCTTTAGTTTCTACATTTATCCATGAAATTCATGCACTTTATAAGTTGACTTTATTCAGAACAAGCCTTTTATCTCAAAATGTCAAATTAAAACATCATCACAAGGGCTCATAAGAAGGGTAATTTTCGGTACCTCCTCGGCATCTGACAAAGGCCCCCAAGGCAACCGTATTCCCTAATTTCATGGCTGCCGGAACCAAAGAGAACATCGAGACAACCTTGAAGTCATATGGTGTATGGAGCCAAGGGGCGTCCAATATATTAATTTTTTTGTCTTATGGCTTAGAAATTTTGAATTGTAATAGTATTTAGCTCTCAAAGCACAGCTCCTTACCCCCTTCTTCCCTTTCACACTAGAAAATCTCTAATAAAATATGTGAATTTTGACTTAATTTTTTAATATTACGTGAGTTTGTATCACTTTGATGAGAACGTTTTTCATACCTAGCAATATAATTTAACCTTTCATTTATAAACTTTACTATATCCTTAATATATAAAAAAATTATCTCTTTCAATTTTATTATCGTATATAAAAAATTCAAATATTTATACCCTCTCTTGTCTTTTCACGTACCTAATACATCACATTTATCCTCTTTTTAACTTCTAAGATGTTCGAATATCAAATACATTCGAAAAAGATTTATGAAAATTGATTGCCTGTCACGAATCCTGGTAGAATATTCTTAATGATTATTGCATAATGAACCCAGCGTGAGATCTCAGGACCTCCTCTTCCTAGCTCAAGTCCGCTGAGGCTGCCCATTTGTGTACCTGAAAAGAAAAGCAAAAAAGGAAATTTTTTTTTTTTTAAACTCAAAAGCCAATAGGAAATTAAAAAATTAATAAAGACGCAAAGAGAAAGGAGTAGATAATTAGCTGGGTGGTCCAGTGGGGCGCCACTAGATGCGAAAGGAGGCCACGCGTATCTTGCTCCACAGTGCACTCCTATTAAATTCCTCCATCTCCCCGGTCCTCAGTCCTTACCTCCGGAGGGCCAGTTCAAACTTCGACTTCAAAACCAGCGAACCCCGCCGCCCCGATTCTTTGTATCTTTACTGCTTCACAGTAATCCGGAACTAAGAAAAACAATCAAAGGCTGAAGTCTAGAGCCAGAGGGAGAAAGTGATTGAGTGAGAGAAATGGACAAATTGGATAAACTGAAAATGGCTTCATCCTCGTTCGGCGAGAGATTGAGAACCGGCGGAGCTGAAATGGGAAGAATCGTCGGCACGAAAATGAAGGAGATTCTCCAAGCACCTACACCTGAATCCAAGATGGTGGATGAGGCCACTTTGGAGACCATGGAGGAACCCAACTGGGGTCTCAACCTTCGTATTTGTGCCATGATTAATAGCGAGGAGCTTAATGGGACCGAGGTAGTCAAGGCCATCAAGAAGAAATTATTGGGTAAGAGCCAATCGGGTCAGCGTTTAGCCCTCGACTTATTGGAGACGTGTACCTCGAATTGTGAGAAGGTTTTCTCGGAGGTGGCGTCTGAGAAGGTGCTCGATGACATGATGAAGATGATCGACGATCCCAAAACAGACCACGAGAATCGCGTGAAGGCGATGCAGCTGATTAGGGCTTGGGGCGAGTCCGAGGATCTCGCGTACTTGCCTGTGTTTCAACAAACTTATATGGTAGTGTTACATAATTTAGGATCAGATGCATTTATTTTTAAATTTTGCAGGTCATGATTTCTATCTCCGTGCTTTTCAATTTCAATTTCTATTTTTCAACATATTTTGAGTTGTTAACAGCTCATTCAAAGGTTTCCGAGCAGACGAACAAAGCAAAAGCAGGAATATGATAGTTTTGATCTGTCTCGTGTATTTCTTTGATTGCTTAATAGTTCGTTTCTGTTAGAAGATATGGCTTAGAAAGCTCTATGGACATGCCGAAAGTTGCCTTTCAGTTCAAACTGATGGTTATTGGGCTATTTCCGAGCAAATAGACTGTTAAAGATCTTCCTTTTTTTAATATTTTGTTTTTCCCCTTTTTTGATTTTTTTGTTACAGGATGTTGATATTACTTTATTCAAGTATATTTTTGCTGCATAAAAGTGTCTTTAGTGAGGTGAAATAAAACTTGACCCAGCTGGCAACAACATTGACCATCTTGCCTAAAAATCCCTTCAAATGCAAAAATATACTTACTGCTTGGTGTTGATATGCAAAAGAACAGGGGCTTGCAAGTTAAACAGCTGCATGCTGAACAATTGGTTAGTTTTGGAGTAAAATTAATTACACCAACATTGCCAATGGGATTGAAATGTAATGCATAGAGGGAAAGAAAGAGCTTGGGTTCTTGAGAAAAAACTTAAAAGTTGGTTGTCATTGAAAACTAAAATGGACTATTGGAGAGAGAGGAATAGAAATAGATTGTGATAGCTTAGATACTCCACCAGGCAAAATTATCAATATCAATCTGGATATGTTTTACTTTTTCTCTTCTTTTTGTTAGGGTTTGGGTGTGGGTGGAGGGGGGGGGGGTGTTTCATCTTTGAGTCACTTCTATATGAGAGGACATTTAAGGAACACTATGAGCAAAGTTTGCTTGTAATGTGCATTGTTTGAAGCAACAAAATGTTGTTAATTATTAAAGCATGTTAGAGAAATCCACAAAATGGGGAAAAGGAGCATGCCAGCACACAAAGCAAGATTTCAAGTCTACATGGATCCTGATCATGTTTCTGGAATGCCCTTTTATCCTTTTAGCTATAGTTGCCTTGAAGCTCATTTTTAAGCATGTGAAGTTGCAAGCTGTTCCCACTGAAACTTGTGGCATTCTCACTTATTCTAGGGCTTCTTGTATCTTTGTAAATTTGAAGTAAATGTATGTCATTTTCTTGTTTCTGTAGGAGTTTGGCCTCTTATTCGGCTATGCTCGGAATCTTCCTTGTTATTTAGCTTAGATTAAGTAATTCAATGTTTAAACCATGATATAGGTTGTTTGGTAGTGAACTCTAGCATGGCTAGATCATCAATTCTGGTACCTCACTTTGCCCTCCTTGGGAAGGGTTGGTGATGGCAGGAGGCGTCTTGTCTAGAGTTCATTGAAAGGACCTGTTTATTTGATGAGTAAATTCATAATTAATTAATTTCGAAGAGCATCCACAAGGAGTAGATTAGTAGTTGTTACCAGAGCAGTTGCCATATTTTTGTTATAGTGGAGAAAGGCCAATATGTCTTATTTCTGTTTACAATCTCATGTAATCAAGCAAATCTTGGGAAATGTTAGGTTAGGATACGACTCATTTATTAGTGTGGGATGTGAGATGAAGTCAGTCTGCTTTTGCCTGCAGATTTTAAAGCTGGTGGAAAACATATCGATTGGAGTTCTTTCTTTCTTAAAAGTATTTTTCTGTTTAAGAATCAGTATGTTATTTCAGTCCTTAAAAGTATAGTAAAACATCTTTAGACTTTTTCATAAAAATTTAAGCTTCTAGGTGATTTATTCTAAGAAACCAATATCTAAAGTGAAAAAAATAAATAAAAAGCTCAAATCAAGCTTTTTCCAAAGAAATGAAATAGTACTACCCACAGTGGAGTTGATGAACTGAAATCATGTAGCTACTCTTACAGCTTTATAGATGGATGAATTACTATGTTGGAAATCTCTTTCTGCTTGGACTGGTAATTTGGAATTTCATGTGCAATGACATGAATGTTTGACCTTTTACGCCCTGGTTTCATGTTTTTGTGTTTTAAACTAAAGTGAGAATAGATATATAATTGTAGGTGGAGATTTTAAGTATGGGTTTGGCATGAGTAGCAACATTGTACTTTTCTTAAATGTACGTCTTTTGTGAAATTTCAGCAACAGAGAATTGTAAATTGAAGCTTTGGGATGGAAATGGTTGCTATAAATTATTCTTATTCTGTATGGCATGTCTAGATTTTTTGGAGGATCGAGTGCTTAAACTTTTTCTTAATTCACTTTACAGAACATGAAGACAAGGGCTGTACATCCAGTAATGCAACATGGTGACAGGCTCCCCATGCAGTATCCCTTGGAGACATATATCAATGAGGACCTGCTGTCACCTCCTCAAAGATACCTCATACCTGAAATGGGTTCGAACAATACAGAAGATGCTACTTTTATTAGTTACAACAGCCAATCAGTTGAAGAAAAGAGAGAGTTTCTCATGGTAACTCGTAATAGTCTTGACGTTCTCTCCAGCATATTGAACTCTGACGGTGAAAGAAAACCAATAAAGGTAAAACTTTTGGAATTAGTTCTCCTTTTTCTATCTCTTATTGCTGCTTTATTTTGCTTGCGGTTTTGTGTTCTGTTCCTGTTATGGGGTAATTGTTCGTGTTCTTCTTGTTTCATATTTCATCTCTTTGCATCTTAATCTTATAACTTTTTAACATAGCGTCTTCCATTGTTATCTAGGATTCCTGTGTTAAACTCCTATTGATGTTAAAAGTTCTTAAACTTTGGAACAAAAATGTTGTTGGCAATATCTAGATCTTTTGTCAAGTTTGACAAACTTGGTTTAAGTGTGAAAAGCACAACAATTGATTGAAGTTRGTTAAATATTTGCAGAATGAATTGACGGTGAGCCTGCTCGATAAATGCAAAAAATCTTTGCCTGTCGTCCAAGGAATAATAGAGAGCACCATAGATGATGAGGGAATGCTGTTCGAAGCTCTAAGTCTTAATGATGAACTTCGACTAGTAATTAGTGAATGCGAAAAAATGGAAGCTGCCCCAGAGGATTGCAATCTGATGGGTCTGAAACTATCTGATGCAGGAGGATTGCAATCTGGTGGGTCTGAAACTAAAGAAATTAAATCCTTAGTACAGGCTGAAAGTTTTTCTGCCTCTCCACCAATAGATCCTTCAAAAGTTGAGAAGACCGACTCCAGCAGGGCATCCGGAAGGACTAGTCCTCCAGAGAAGGAGGTCAAAGAGGGTGAGGAGCTAAAGAGGCCTAACTGAAAATTGATTCCGAGCTTGAATTTCCAAATTTGGTAGTGCAATCCTTTATTTTAACCTAAAAGGAAAAAAAAAAAAAAAAAGACACTGGTAGTCAAGAGCAACCATAATTATTCACGTGCTGCATGGAATGATGGATATTTTGAGCTGTAATTATGGAATATTTCCAAGTTTATTTAGTAAAATAAAGCTCTTAGCAGGATTAGAAGCATGATGTTATGTAGGGATGTTTCTTTGTCTTAGTCCTCCAAGAACTAATGGCAAACTTACAGCAAACCTTTTGTAATTATACGATTCTGGTGTTTGAAGAATTCGAAGAGATGCTCAAAACTATAAGCTTTAAAACATGTTATTACTCAAACTCTAAGCTGTGGATCGTGTTTTTTCGTGTTTTTTTAATGTGTGGTAAATTGTGATAGGTCGTTTTATTAGTTCAATACAATAGGCTGGTAAATGCATAGTATAGCTCAGGAGGTTCTACCGCTTTATAGCAGAGGAAAACTGACGGGGTAGATAATCTATTCCCTGCAAGGAAAATACCGGTAATCAATGATGGGAATCTGGGTTTCCTTGAGATGGTAATAGTCTCAGTCTTTCCCTGCCATAAGCAATTGAAGGACTTGTTGAAACCGTTAGGTCCAGAGAAAGCTCCAATAGTTTATACTGCTCGTAGTGATCTCCCAATTGTCAAGCAGACAACACCACCACCTTATGATAAGATGGTAAGCCTTTTCAAGAACATTCGACAGAGGGCATTCACAGTTCCAAGCTCCTGATTCTATTTAGTGTTTCGTGACAACTGCAGTGTTTTATTCTCTTGAAATGTTTTTCATCTTCCATGTCTTGATTATGCAACAATATATGTTCACCGAAGGTGACACTGAAACTCAGAGTCTCAAAGTTCTTACTAATTATCTTTGTAGCCTTTTAGGATAGGACAGATTATYATTGCTTGCAGCGTTAACATACTACTATTATCATTAAGACTTCATTCATTATTGAAAGCTTACCCAATTAGACATTCTTGAGTATCAGTGATTAAACCATTCTTTTCGTTTTCCTATCTAATCCAATTCCCTAACGTTTGGTCAATGGTTTTGATCTTTTCAACCTTCCTGAAAGTCTAATCATATAGTTCAAATCTTCCCAGATTTGCATCCTTCTTGACTAGTGGTTTTCTTCTTAAAGATCAGACAAAAGCCATCCTGAGCTCCAAGAAATCTGAGATCAAGTTCATCATGGTGAAGTCATGGCTTTGTCATCAACTTTGAATACACGTTTTAAACGCAAGAGATTCTAATAATTTAATGCTTCGTCTCTGATTATTCATTGCAATGGTCCTTGGAGAATGAAGAAATCCAAACAAACTCTTCCTGCATTGTTCTCTTTGGCAAAATTTAAGATAATTAACCTGCTCCATACTCCATAAACAAGCACAAAATCCATGGACTTCGAAACCAATGATTCAGAAGACCAAAGAGAAGGAAAGATGGGAGAGGAAAACAAAGTAACTCTACATGGGACGTGGTCAAGTTCCCACGGCAAGAGAGTGGAAATGGCTCTGAAAATCAAAGGCCTACCCTTTGAACATGTGGAGGAAAATCTGAAGAACAAGAGTCCATTGCTCCTCAAATATAATCCAGTTCACAAGTTCCCTGTACGTGTCCATAATGGGAAACCCTTGTCATCATCGAGTACATTGATGAAACCCGGAAAAATGAACCTCGACTCCTTCCTGAGGATCCATATGAAAGAGCCGAAGCTCGTTTATGGGCTGGTTACATCCAATTGGTAAGGTACCTGATCATTATAATTTAAGAATCCCTTTTTTCCTCATTTGATTTTTTTTCTCTAATTAAGATTCATCAAATTTGTTTATGCAGATAATAGGAACCACGGGAAAATTCTTCAACTCTGTTATAGAAGGAGAAGAGAAAGGCCTTGAAGAATTGTACCAAAAACAGAGAATACTGGAAGATGGAATGAAAGATTTGTTTCCAGGGGGAGTTCCTAGGTGAGCACTGAAAAGCTTGGCCTSCTAGATACCATGATGGTTGCCGCTTTTTGTTCTCACACAGCACTCGAAGAAGTTCTTRGGGTGAAGATTTTAGATCCTGAGAGAAATCCATTGTTGTTCTCATGGGTGGAATCTCTAATGAAGTTGCCGTTGYGGAAGGAGATAAGCCCTCCTCATGAGGTGCTTGTTGGACTCCTTCAGCGTCTCATGCAAAATGGCACCAACTTCCAACCAATTGATTGTGGCTATGTAGCATTGCTGCCTACTTGTAGTATAATATGAGAGTCAACAATTATAACTCTATCTACCAACCCAGCACGATTATATATTTTTTTTATTTTTTAATAGATTTCCTCTTCAATTTGAATTTGAAGAGTTAAAAAGATATATAATATTCTATTCTAATTAATATAACGAAAAAATATATTAAAAACTTATAGTTAATATTTTGTATTTACAAACYAAATGTTTTTAATATACTCATATTTATATGCTTTGAAATTAGTTTTGTTTAAATGTATTTCTTCCACATACTTCAAATGGGTTTATTTGAAGATAAAGAAGAGAGGAAGGAAAAAGTTATTAATTAATCTTGATGCAAGAATATAGGAGAAAAGTATATTATGTAATTTATATAAAAAATAATATTATTCTTAGTAACATTAATCTCGATTTACAAGTCTATATCTTGAGATGAATATTGTATTAATTTGATATTGTTGTTAGCAAAAGTATGATGACGAAAGCGTTATTTGTATTAATTGATTAATGTTTGATATTATATGACCAAAGTAGAAAATTATTTTAAATTAATTTGTAAAGTGTTTGAAAATAGTATTGATTAAACTTATTTTAACATATAAAATGATYCGAAAYGACATCTTATAATATATTTTTATTTATTTATAACGAAGAATATAAATTACTTTTCTATTTAATTTATTTTAATTGGTTAATATTTTGAATTAATTTTGTAAAGTTCAAATATTTTGTAGGATTACACTAGTTAATAAATTAATAAAATGATCATTGAATCTGTTCAAAAAATACAATAACTTAAATTGTCGAATGATCATTCTAAAGTTGGAAATGAAACGAATGAAAAAAAAATATATTTTCTTTTGTAATTTGGATTAGAGTCTAAGGTTAATTTTGTCAATTCATAAATTAAATAATTATTTTATTTTCATTTTTTAATTTTTTCTAAAAATATTTTCTCCAATCAAACAATTTTTTAGGTCCGAAAAAATAATTTTGAACACCTTTAATAAAAGTCAATACCTGTAATTGGTTAATACACATAATAAGACCGTTGATCTCCAATCTGGAGTCAGAATTAATTCTTATAACATGAGCAAAAATTGAAAATAGAACTCGCATCTCGAGTACGGCAACTCTCACACCGTCACCTTCCCAACGCACAAATAGTAGTAGAGAGGTCCAGTCTCTAGCCCTGAGTTCTCCCACTATATCCCAATCCCGCCAAAATTCACCCCCCTTTTGTTCACTCATCTTTTCTTCTAAACCCTAAAAATTTAATTCCCATTTCAAATCCGATCACGAAGGAAGAATTAAATACCTTTCGCGTCAAATAATTATTTCTTTTCTGAGGCTCTAGAATTCCAATATTGAAATTTACGATGCCACCGGAAAAAGTCCCGCCGGGCAAAATCCTTCGTCTGGAGCTCGAAAACTTCAAGTCTTACAAAGGTCTTCAAACTATTGGCCCGTTTTACGACTTCACTGCCATTATAGGACCCAATGGTGCCGGCAAGTCCAACCTCATGGACGCCATCAGCTTCGTCCTGGGGGTCCGTACTGGCCATCTCCGTGGCGCTCAATTAAAGGACCTCATTTACGCTTTTGATGACCGGGAGAAGGACCAGAGAGGTCGTAAAGCTTTCGTGCGCCTGGTCTACCGATTGGATAGCGGAGCCGAATTCCACTTTACCCGTACAATCACTAGTACTGGACCTACTGGTGGTAGCGAGTATCGTGTAAATGGCGATACAGTGAACTGGAACGAGTATGATAGAAAATTGAGGGAGCTCGGGATTCTCGTTAAAGCACGAAATTTCCTGGTTTTTCAGGTTGACTTCAGTACTTCACTTCGCTGTTATTTTCTCTGGGTTGATTCCTCTCTGTTATAATGCACATGCAGCTTCTATGTCTGTATCGAGCAGTTGAATTTTACTGCATATGCATGTTGAATTTAAAGTGGACATTTAATTGCAATATGTTGGACAAAGCGTATGCAGTTATTCGAGTGGTTTTTTGAGTTGAGAAAGAGGTGAGAAGGCAGACACCTGAGCGACATGCGTGTATCAAGTAACTAGGTGGTTGCATTTAACTTTGTAATTGCATTGCAATAAGGAGTTATCAAGATATGAAATTTGTAAAGACTGAGGTGCAATAAATGTTTTCTTTGTATGAACAGGCATTTTATGAATGTCAAATTTTTTAAGTTTTTTAATCTGGTATATCCTTAGCCATCTGCTGTGCTAGGGTTTGCATTTATTTTGTCATCTAAAACGTCTAGCTTGAAATTTGGTCTGTCTTCCGTGGAAACAAAACAGGAAAGGTTGCAATTATTGTTATTATTGTTATTTTCTTCTTAAACTGTTCATTATTACAGGGGGATGTGGAGTCAATTGCATCAAAAAACCCAAAAGAACTGACAGTGCTACTTGAGCAAATCTCTGGGTCTGAAGAGCTTAAGAGAAAGTACGAGGAGTTGGAAGAAGAAAAAGCCAAAGCTGAGGAGAAGTCAGCACTGGCTTATCAAAAGAAAAAGACCATCAAAATGGAAGTTAAGCAGAAGAAGGAACAAAAAGAAGAGGCTGAAAAGCATCTTCGCTTGCAAGAGCAGTTGGTATGTCTTAAACTTCTAATCCAGCACATCTTCCTTCCATGCTAATATATCTTTTGTTTTACATCAGCGCTAGTAATAACTTCTTAATTACGGAATAGTGGACTTATATATCTCAAATGACTGTCAGAATTCATGTTTTTGTTAGAACTCCTTGCCAAAAAAGGGATAAAGTGCAACTTATAAACTATTCGATGCTACTATATTTTGTTCTATCTCCTGTCCTTACTTACTTTCCTTCCGCCACAGAAATCTTTGAAGCAAGAGCATTTTTTGTGGCAATTATTCAACATAGAGAAGGATATTGCAAAAGCTAATGAGGATCTCGAAGCTGAGGAGAGAAGTCGTAAAGATATTGTCGATGAACTGAGCAATTATGAAAGTGAAACAAGCAAAAAGAAGAAAGAGCAGAGTGGATATTTGAAAGAGATTGCACAATGTGAAAGGAGAATTGCAGAAAAAAAGATGAGACTTGATAAGAATGTAAGACTCAATCTTGGTCTTTGTTTCTCTGTCTTAAGTTTGTTGTTACTGTGGTTCCTCTTTGGTGCTTCTCTCGAATTGCCTGTGAAGTAAAATTGATCTTTCACGCTAGGTTTTCCATGTAAAGTACCTGCATTTGATGATTTCACCTTCATCAAGCTAACTGGAACACCTTTACAACGCCAAGACTCATGACAATCCCTTGGAGCTAGTTAGTTAATTTGGGGTCCATTTGGATTTGCTTTTGATTGAAGAAAAGTTGTGGTTGTAGAAAAAAAGTTTTGGAAGGAGGACGAAAAGTAAAAGAATTTGAAACTTGAATTTATTTGTTAAGTCAAGAAGTTTTTTGGTTAAGATGTTTGAATTAGAAGGGTGAAAAGAAGTGTTAAAATAATGAAAATTTTATTTTGATTGGTGAGTTGATGTGATTAGAAAGTGAATAGTGAATATTCTTTCACTGTTCACTTTGTCTTTTAGAGTAGGTTGTGAAAAGAAAAGATTGGGTGAAGAGGAGAATTTTTGGGTTAAGAAGTAAAACAAATGAATTCTTGTCTCAAGAAGTAAAAGAAAAAAAAAATGATAGAAAGGTAAAACAAATTATTTTTTGATCCAAGAAGCAAAAATCTTCTGGATCAGTATGTAAGCCAAATGAAGCTTTGATCTCTTGGCTGAAACCATATACATTAGACATCAAAATGGTTAGAGGATTATTGGCTTATTAGAAAGCATGATGGTCCTTAATGAGAGATGCACTTTATGCTATCAGAGGATGTCAGAATTCTACAGGCTATGAATTGTGGTACCAGGCTTGAAACTGAATCTGTGATTGGATGGTACCCACGGCTGCTGGTGAAATTTTTAGGGTCTGTTTGGTTTAGTTCTCAATTTTCTGTTCTCAAGAAGAATACAAAAAAACTCTGTTTATGAACTATTCTCCAGACGAGCATGGCTAAGAATCTTTTCTTTTTAGTTTTGTTTTTAATTATTTTCAGTCATATTACACCTCGGGGAGGGATGGAGAGAGGGGTCTGCATCTATGGGCCGGAGTAGCAAAAGTTGGGTTCAGCAGCTGGTAGGTGACTGTTGGTTGCAACTTGGGGGAGGGGGTGAGAGGGACAGTGGCAGGAAGAGGAGAAAAAGAAGAAGAGTGGGGTAGGGTGTGAAGAGAGAAGTCAGGGCTGAGTGGGAGAAGAGTGAAAAGAGAAGAAGAGGGACCGTGGGCAGTAGGTGGGTCAAGAAGGGAGCATTTGCCTGGAGATGGCTGGCAGGGTGGCAGCGAGATGGTATTAGGAGCAGGAGGAAGAGAACTACAGGAATTTTGGGAGACACAGTAAAGTGAGAAAATAACTTAGAAAACAGGTCCTACTAATGCTAGTCTTTTGTGGTTTTGTGCTAATAAAGAATCTCTCTTAATTGATTTTGGACTCTAATCCAATCCAAACAGACCCTTAACTTCAACTTCTTTATGGTCCATAATTACTGAAAGATTTGCACTCGCATGGATGTAGTAGGAGGAGATAAGGATTTTGGGAGGAAACAGTGGATGAGATAATCTGGAGGTTCAAGTGTAACCCTGCCAGGGTCCTATGGACTTGCTTCTTGATTTTCTAATCTGCTTATTGAGGTACCTCATTTTAAATTTGCTGCATATTGATGAGCTTGATCATCGACTCTGTGAGTAACTTTTGGGGGCTTAGTGCTGCTGTTCATGTCTGCTTGTTTCTTCAGTAACAGTTTTTCACTAAGCTGCTTGAAATAGTTCTTGTTTTGTAATTTTGTTGCTCACGCTGGGGTTTTACTAATGTGGAGTTTAAATTAAACTTTGATGTTAACTGCTTTTATTTCTCTGTACAGCAACCTGAGATTCTAAAACTAAAGGAGGAGATAACTCGCTTAACTATGAAGATTAAGAATAGCAGTAAAGAGCTTAACAAAAAGAAAGACGAGAAGCATAAGCATGCGGAAGAAGTCAAGAAACTTCAGAATAATTTACAAGATTTGACTAAACAACTGGATGACTTGCGTGAAAAGGGGCAAGATGCTGGTGAGAAGCTTCAGTTGGCCGATAGTCAGTTGGAGATGTATCACCAAATGTGAGTCATATTATGTATTTATCTGCATAATTTTTGCATCTTTATAATACCAATTAAAAACCTCTATTTGTTAAAAGCAGCACTCAAGCTTAAGTGCYCTTGGTTTTCTGTTAGATATGACTACTTGTGCGTTGTAGAATATTGAATACCTTCAAAAAATCTTGTGAAGAAGTTCTCGTGCTTGTTATGAGGCTGCTTTAGGTTTTTTGAGGCCTCAATCTGTCGCCACAATATTGAGCCCGGTTTTCTAATCTCTCTCTCTATATCACTCACTCACACATTGACACAAACACACAGACACGCACACGCTCAAACTCAAACACACTCGCATGCTTACCACACGCTTATACAGAATACATGCATSCATGTGCTTTTTATTTATTTATTTCCTTTTTGCAGTTTCATATTGTCGTTGAAGATGTGAATAAACTAAGCTTCTGAAACAGTATTTGATGTCCATTCTGCAGGAAAGAGAAGGCTGGGATGAAAACTGCAAAACTGAGGGATGAGAAGGAGGTATTAGATAGGCAACAACATGCTGATATTGAAGCTAAAAAGAATTTGGAAGAAAATCGTCAACAGTTGGAAAATAGAAAGCAAGAGCTGGAGGCACAGGAGAAGCAAATGCAAACAAGATTAAAAAAGATTCTTCACACTGTTGAAAAACACAAGGAAGAACTCACAAGAGTGAGAAAGGATCAGCGAGATATGAAAGATAAACTTGATCAATCCCGGTTAGTGAGCTTGGCCTCTCAACTCTTTGAAGAGAATTTCACACTTTGATTTCTTCATGGAGTGACATACAGATGCATTTGCTAACCATTTTCTTGCACATATCCTTCATTTAACTGGACATTGGACTTGGAGTTTCTTTTGGTTGATGACAAGATGCGTTTTCTGTCTGTAGACGCAAGTATGATATGTTGAAGACAAAAATTGATGACCTAGAAAACCAACTACGTGAACTGAAGGCTGAGAGACATGAAAATGAGAGGGATGCCAGGTTTTCTCAAGCGGTTGAAACTCTCAAGCGCCTCTTTCCTGGGGTTCATGGTCGCATGACTGACCTTTGCAGGCCAACACAAAAGAAGTATAACCTTGCTGTTACTGTTGCTATGGGCAAATTTATGGATGCAGTTGTAGTTGAGGATGAACATACAGGAAAAGAATGCATCAAGGTATCAGACATAAATAATTGAATTTTCTATTCATTAATTTCTCGTTTGAGATCATCAATTCTTTTCCTTTTACCCAATATAGTTCCTATGAACTTCTCTGGTGGTGACTACTCATACTATTCTTGAAATGGCAACTAGAAATTGTTGCTTTTCCTTCTCTTTCTTTCTTTTCTCGATGGCAATCCTGTAAACAACTTCTGACGCTGCAAGCTTGTTTGTTTACAGTATTTGAAAGAACAAAGGCTTCCTCCCCAGACATTTATACCTCTTAAGTCGGTCCGTGTAAAGCCAATTATTGAGAAGTTGCGCATCTTAGGGGGGACGGCAAAGCTGGTTTTTGATGTTATACAATATCCTTGTGCAGATTCTTTGTTTGTTAATTAATATGCCTTTGAAGCTCATTTGAATGTGTGGTTACCTGGGTTCTCAATCTGTCCATGTTGTGATATATTTATTGGATATTTATTTCCCTTAAATCTCTTGTAGTTAGCAGGTTTTTTCTTTCTTTTTATATTAAAAAAATAAATAAGTAGTGTAACCGAATTTATTGTTTTTGTTTTATGAAAATGTCCATTTCTCGAAAATCTCGAAACCCCCACGTTCTTTTTCAGTTGATGACTTTGTGCTACCTTTTTTTTTTTCTTGTTGGCATTTTTTTTTTTTGGTCAATTTGCTCCTCTCCTTCACTTTATAGGCTGTCGTAATTTGGGAAATTTTGAGGAACATCCTGTTTCTGCATGCTCTCCAATTAAAATAGAATGAAACTATAGAAAAATATGCTTGTGATTTCAATATCTAATTTCGGGTCAGCATACATCAATGACCCTCTGAGGCATGTATTGCGTGGGTGAAGATATGTTAACTTTGGCGGTTGATGACTCAAATGGTACTTAATTAGTACTTGGAAGGGGTTTGAGCATGATTTTATATTGAAGTTCCCACCTTCTCTCCACCTCCACAGCTCCACTCTTCACCCCTTCCACATCAAAAGTAAAAAGGATGAAATAACCAAGACAAAGACGAAAACAAATGTTGCAGCCAATAGAAAAGGGAAAAAAGGAAAAACTAACTTRTGGAGACTGATATAGATGACCTTGGAGTTGATCCCTTTRACCGTTGTTTGCTACCAGTATATGCATGTATGGCAAACCCCAACCACATAATTTGTTTGTGCTTAACAATCACAAATTTGATCCAGCACTAGAAAAGGCTGTTTTATTTGCTGTTGGAAATACCTTAGTTTGTGATGACCTCAATGAAGCAAAGCGTCTTAGTTGGAGCGGAGAGAGATTTAAAGGTAAATCATAAATTTTGAAGTTTCCTATCATACAGTTGTTCTAAAAGTTTGATGGTGATTGTAGTTGTGACAACTGATGGTATCCTGTTAACAAAATCTGGCACAATGACTGGTGGTACAAGTGGTGGAATGGAAGCACGCTCTCATAAATGGGATGACAAGAAAATTGAAGGTCTAGTGAGCAATTTTTCAACTCTTTTTAGATTTTTTTTTTTCCTTTTTCAATTCTTTCTGGGAAGAGGGGGAGGGATGTCTCTGTGGGGGTATTAAGGCTTACTTTTTTATGTGAAGGGCTTAAGAAGAAAAAAGAAGGTTATGAGTCAGAGTTGGAAGAGCTTGGATCCATAAGAGAGATGCAGCTTAGAGAATCTGAAGCATCAGGAAAAATAAGTGGACTTGAAAAGAAGATCCAGTATGCTGAAATTGAGAAGGTGAATGGACGCCTAAATTTGTTACATTGATACAAATAATTCTTCACTTGGTATTTTGGCCCATGAATTTTGTTCTTGACATGTGGTTTTAGTATTATGCTTCTTCTGCACTTGAAAAACGTAGTTTTGAAAAATTATTGTTTACTCCAGCCAATTGGAGTTAAGGAAAATTGGATGTCTTCTTATCGGATGTCAGAAGTTCATGTTTTATTTGTGCAATCAGCTGACGTTTCTATCAAGACGATGCCTTGGGCTGTGACTATATATACTCAGCAGTCAGTTTGATGAATATTATTTGCGAGATAGTTTTTCATATATAATATACTCGTCTTTCATTTGGTCAATAGGACTAAGGATTTTAGAATTTTATTTTCATGAAAGTAGGAAAGCACAAGGATCTAGCAATCTGAATTGAGGGTGTGGGAATCAGGAAAGAGTAGACACCTTATCTCGGAACCTTGTAAACGGAAAAATCCATGAGCCACCTTAATGCATGATAATAGGTAAAAAGGAAATTGTGTAATTTACAGTACACATGGATGGAGAAACTGAATGAAAACAAGGGAATTAGCATCTTCCCTTTTGAGCACAACTGATAGTAAACTAGAGTCTTAAAAGATGAATCCTTGAAGGGCTACCATTCTATTTTTATTTGTCTTGTTATTGTAAATATTTCAATGATAAGAGTATCTTGGTGAACTTGTTGCAGTTAAGTAGTAGCAGTTATTAAATCGTGATGCTAGAAGAGTATACAGTACCTGTATTCATAACTTTACAGCTAATAGGCCAGCCATGATTCTAATTTAACTTTTTAAAATAGCAACTGGTTCCAGTGCTTGACAACTTGTTGGTTCTTGGATACAACAAGCTTACTGTTATTACATTCTAGCTTAAGATGGAATTTGGCGTTAGAATGAGAAATAAATGAAAATGATCTGAAATGGTTATTTGGAGATTTACCCAAAAGGGTGGGTAGTTTGATAGAAGGTGCCAAAGCATGGCTTTAGAAAAGGTGCCGATCCCGTCTGTCTTCTCTTAATCTATTTCTAGTGGGAATGACTTCGGTGAGGAAGAAAGCAATTGCCATGTTTCTGGTTTTTTATAGAGTCTAATTCCTTTCCTTCTCCTGTCCTATTGTCACACAAGTCCTCTTTAAGGCAAGTGATAGAGCATTATATTAGTTAAGGAGATTATCATGCTTAGGAAAGTAGGGATCTTTTTCAATAAGGCAAGCACGTGCAGTCACTCAACGCCTTTCATGCTATTTCTTAGTTAAGCTGGCATCTTAGGTTAGCAAGGAAAGCATAACTCTGTTCCTCATATGAGAATTGCCTTTTTTGAGTTTGAATTTTAAAGCCTTTCTCAAGCAGGAAAAGGAAAGTGAGCAGGGGCCTTTCCATTAGTCCCTGTCCCTCTACAAGGCCAAGGAGTCGTATTGGGTTTGAAATTAGATAGCATGAATGTTTGATAGAGACAAATAAATGTACCATTGAGGAAGCAGTTATAGCTCCTTTAATTTGGAGGAAAAGCAAAACGAGATCAGGCTAAACATGTTGATTCTGAGTAGACACAGTGAGTCTTTTTGACATTGCTGATGTAGTAAAAGTTCTGGAGAAGATCAATGTAGTGTTTTGATTTGATTTTCTTCCTCTCCTGATACTACTTATATCTCCTTTTTTCTACTCGTTGCAATTTGATTAGTTTTCTTGTTTACTGATCTGTCTAAGCCAAATAATTATTTCCCCACTTCTACAGAAAAGTATTGTGGACAAACTTGCCAGTTTAAAGGCGGAAAAGTCCAACCTTGGTGCTCAACTTGATCATCTGACTCCTGAGATTCTGAAGGTTCTGTAACACTAGTTGCTGTAATACATGTATGCTGCATTTATGCTTCACATAACTGATTTTCTCCTCTTTCTTTTTTTGCTAGCTGGATAAAGTTATTGATTCAAGAAGTAAAGAGATCTCAGCACGGGAGAGCAGAATCAATAATATTGTTGACCAAATCTACAAGAACTTTAGTGAGTCTGTCGGGGTGAAAAACATTCGAGAGTATGAAGAAAACCAGCTGAAGGCTGTTCAACTGATGGCTAACCAAAAGCTCGATTTGCTTAATCAGCAGTCCAAGCTAAAGTACCAGTATGTACTTGGTGCTTAACTCTGTTTCTTATTTGTGCTCCAATTCTTGTTCTCTTGAATTGAAAATTTCCAGTAGAATATTGTTTGAACTTAAAATCTTGTTGGGCATTAAAACTCTGGTGTGCAATTTTTCCAACTTGAGCATCATTTTTCTTCTGCAAATTTCTTTGATGCAGCATCACTTGGATGTATGTCGGAGTATGTTTTGGTTGAGCAGGAGCTGCTTATAGGAATGATACATTTCATTACTTTGCATTCTTTTGTTTGGGTTAATGGATACCAATCACTCCCCTTGTTTTAAACAGGGAACTGTGTCTAGAAGACATTTCTTGTCTCTGTTGTTTCTTCCTGAGTGCTTATCTATCTCTTCATTTTTCTTTGCTTTTTTCAACTTCTCTGCTTTGTTCAAAATATATGTTATACCTTCCTGAATTGCATTGTTATTGGATTTTTTTTTTCTGAGGTTCCTAGTATTGTTATGTTCAGTTTCCAGCCTCTTAAGGTGATCAGATATCATTATGTATCAGGTACTGAGCTGTCACATTTTGGTTTTATTCATGCATGTTCCTTTCATGTGGGCAGGTTGGAATATGAGCACAAGCGTGGTTCTGACATTTCATCACGAATCACCAAATTGGAAACCACACTTACTAACTTAAGAAGCGCTCTGAAAGAGGTTGAGAAAAGAGAGACTGAATTGAAGTCTGCTACTGACAAATATGGCACTGAAATTGATCATCTGAAGGAAGAAGTTCTAGGTAATTACTACTTGAGATTTATTCAGAGGATCCTTGTTTAGAAACTAGCTCGTTCTTTCACAAGACATAAGTACCATTCCTTGAGTTTCTGTGCAGCATCCATATGCTACATTTCAATGAAATAGCTCACACATGATTTCCTTGAACGCATTCAGATGTTGCATTCCAGTTAAATAGCTTGAATGAATACTTTATGTGCATCTTTGAATGGTTTCCCATACTGATGTAGGACATTTAAGGTTGCATTTCCTTGGGCTTAAAAGTTCAAATTGAGATAGCAGAATTGCAGATTTCTATTTTTTCATTTTGGTATAAACTAATACTTAAAAAGATTAAAGCAAGATGGCTTTCATGCTTCTCAGATGGGTATCAAAGCAATTCAGGTATAGATATAAGATAATAATTGAGGCATCAAAATTCGTCTTAATCCTTTCTGAAATTTTTATGCCTGTTTAAAAATCTGAAATCCTTGGAGTTTAATTTTAGCTACTTGCCTAAGGATCAATTGTACCTCTGAAATTAATCTTCTTGGTTAGTGCTAAATCTTGTTTTTGTTTTTCCTTTCATTATTATTGAAAGAATGCAAAAAAGCACCTTGAAATTAGATTGGCTATAGGAGTTTGAATGAGATATGGTTTTGAGCAAAATGGTTAATACAGCATCTGTGGTTGTTCCTTCGCCCTCTGATGGTAATACTTTCTATAAATGTAACCAATAAACCGAAGATGAGATCTTTTAATGTGGTTAAAGAACTCTAGAAGTTAGACTGGTTTAGAGTGTACAACGTTGATGGCTCTGAAGGAGCAATAGGAAGCCACAAGGCATTTCGGTTTTCCATGCTGATGACCTCTGAGTTTGTCATAACTCGATAGCAATAATATTTTCCCCTCTGACTGTGGTTATGAACTTCACATTTCCTTGTAAGGGGTTAAAGTTACAAGGATTAACGGCTCTCTAATACACGCGTGTGGTCTTTTAATTTTATTTTTCTCCATCAAGATAGATACTGGCTCATTATTCAGCAGAGACTGTAGAAGCTTATCAAGTGTGACATTTTTTTGGTGAATTAGGACGGAGAAATGTCTATTTACATCCTCAAGGAAAATTTCAACTGACTTCAACTGTTGTTGATGGTATCTTCTTCAGATAATGGACATGCAGACAAATTGTATTCTCTGATCTGTATTGAGAACTGCATCTTTTTATTTGCCTTTAGTTATTAGATTTTTGCCTCTAATCCAGCATTGCATGATTATTGTTGAAAAGAGAAAAAGGGAAGGATCAGTCATTATCCTGGTCAAGCACATTCATTTTAATGGTATGCGTTCCAAATGTTGAACTTTCTCCAAGTGATTTATTAGTTTGGCTCACCAGGCACTATCTCGTTCCTCTGTTTGCAGAGTGGAAGTCCAAATCTGAAGAGTGTGAAAAGGATATACAGGAGTGGAAGAGAAAAATCTCTGCAGCTACAACAAACATAAGTAAACATAATCGTCAAATAAAATCAAAGGTTTGTGATATCTAGTTTTGTACTACATCTTTGTGGACCAACATCTCAGATTAGTAAACCATTATATTACAACCAACACCAATTCCCAAGCCCCGAAACAAAAAGAAACAGAAGAAGAGGGGAGGGGAAATTCTTAAGAAATCAAATGCAACCAAATAAATGAATAATGTCATTTTCAATGTATGAGCATATGAAACAAAATAACTTAACATAAATTTATTTCTTTTACAGGAAGCACAAATTGAGCAGCTTAATTCACGGAAGCAAGAGATATTGGAGAAATGTGAATTAGAGAGTATAACCATTCCAACTATATCTGATCCAGTGGATGCCGAAATGTTGACACCTGGACCAGTTTTTGATTTTAGCAGACTGAGTAGATCTCACCAACAAAACATGAGACAATCTGAGAGGGAGAAGCTTGAGGCAGAATTCATACAAAAAATTGCCAACTTAATGTCTGAAATTGAAAGGACGGCTCCAAATCTGAAGGCATTGGATCAATATGAGGCCCTGCGAGAGAAGGAAAAGCTAATACTTAAAGAATTTGAAGAAGCAAGACAGGCAGAGTCAAAAGTTGCTGCAGAATTCAACAATGTGAAGCAAACTAGGTACAGATCTTCTTCGTATAATCTTTAGACCTTTCCATTATGATGACCATGATGTTTCTCTTCAAGGTGTTCTTTTCTTTATTCTTTTAAATTGTACGAGAATTTTCTAGAGACATAGTGAATTTCTTCACTAAGTCCAAAGCAAGTAGAAATTAGAGACTCTTTATGGCCTTCTTTGTTTGTAAGATTATGACTGGCGAATGACATGGTACTAGAAGAGTCCAGCATATATATGTGCAGCATGATGATTGAGCCATTACTCTGATATCAGATGATATCATTGGTGTTTGATAAACAGAAGGTGATGAGCAGTTAGTTTCTGTAAATTGTTGGCTATTAGGCCTTAAGCAATGTGATGGAATTCAAGAATAAGAATGAAAGAAGAGTGTGCTGTTCTTAAGGTCCTAGACAAAATTGGGGTGATCCTCTTCTGTTGCAGTGGGTTTAACATAGACATGTAATGATGAAAGTGAGAGACTGCAGTATGCATCTTTTGCTTATTTCAAAATTCTGTCACAGGGCTCCCATCATCATAATAGTCTTGTTGCTTGCTTTGTCACTTAAGCTGTGGCCAAAGCTAGAAAGGGTTCTCATGAATTGTAATACATACTTGCATTTCTCTTGAATTTTTGTGGATGGGTATGACCTAGTTTTGTATTTGAGAGTTACTTGCATGTATTTAGAAATCCTTTTGAGGATATGCTGAATTGAAATTTGTCATGTCATTCTTGAGTTATCCTTACATCTCGATATCCTTTTCTCTCTCTCTCTCTCTCTTTTCTCTTTCTTCTTCTTCTTCTTCTTCTTCTTCTTCTTCTCTCTTTTAATAAAAGATTTAGTAAATCTCCTCATTATTTATTTGTTTATTGGGTGTTTGGGGTGAAGGTTCCCTCAGACAAAGTTGGTCTTGACATTTTACTGAATATAATATACTTCTCTTCATCCTATTGGAGATGCACGTAAATGTTTTACTCTAATGCTATTTATTTGAGGTTTGGTTGCAGGTACGGAAGATTTATGGAGGCTTTCAATCACATCTCTGGTAATATTGACAAAATTTACAAACAACTCACAAAGAGCAATACTCATCCACTCGGTGGGACAGCGTACTTGAACTTAGACAACGAGGATGAGCCATTTTTACATGGAATTAAGTACACTACCATGCCCCCAACAAAGCGCTTTCGTGATATGGAACAGCTATCTGGGGGAGAAAAAACTGTTGCTGCGCTTGCATTGTTGTTCTCCATCCATAGGTATGTTTGAGATGGTGCATCCTCTATTCTTCTCATCCTAATCTGGAAACCATCGCCTCAATTAATTGCAGAAATCCTGTTTTGGAAGGTTTGCATAAGCAAGCATCCATTCCTTTCATGGATACTTGATTAAGTTTGAAAACTTAAGCAGCCGGATTATGGCGTGCAGTGTCTGCAACTCTTTATTAGCAGGTGGTCTGATGTCTTTCAGATTGGATTTSAGCAAGTACCCTTGTTTCTAATTCTTGAACTTGTTCTTTGGGTTTCTACTCTACTACCACCTTCCATAGTTGAATGTCCACATATTGGACTGTAACAAATGAGCTTCCACTAAAATGAATGTATTTTTCATCTAAACTTCGAGAAGTAGCCCTCTTAATTTTTAGGAATATGAGGTCAACTAACACTAGTCCTATTACTGACCTCAATGATTAGTAAGGTTAATGTTGTAGCTTACATATGTTCAGATGCTCTCTTAAACTTTTGTGCCCAACTAGATGCCGACATTTAATTCCTAATGGACGGAATTATTTATGTTGCCAGCTCTTCCCCTTAATCTATGGTTGCAGGATGCTCCATCCTTTAGTCTGTTTGCTGAGCTCATTTTATTTGCAGGAAACATTAATTTGTTAAATTTGTCTGAAATGGAAAGAAATATTTCGTTGTTTTTTTTTTTTTTTTTTTTTAATGTTTACATCCTTTTTCCTGCAAGAACTGCCCTAACCTCAGTGTATTTGGAATTTTCAGTTACAAGGCGTCACCATTTTTCATATTGGATGAAGTGGATGCTGCACTAGATAATTTAAATGTTGCTAAGGTTGCTGGATTTATCAGATCAAAATCGTGTGGAGGAGCCAGATTGAATCAGGACATGAATGGAGGAAGTGGCTTTCAAAGTATAGTGATTTCTCTTAAGGATACCTTTTATGATAAGGCTGAAGCTTTAATTGGTGTTTATAGGGACACCGATAGAAGGTGAGATTCATTCATCTGTATATTACTATTCTAGTTCATAATTTCATTGGTACGTTTTGGCATGCTAACCTAACTTTTCTTTTCCTTTTCCTTTTGTGCTGCTCAGCTGCTCAAGGACATTGACATTTGATTTGAGCAAATATAGGGAGTTGTGAGCTTCTGACTCCAGACTGCGGTTGTCCCTGAACACTTTCCAGGTTTGGACCATGTCACCTGTGAATACAAAAGTGGTTTGTTAAAGGAGAGAAAAGGCATAGAATTATCTTCTTAGGGGGAGACTATATGATAGAGAAATAGCTTGGCTCCTGTATATTAGTTTGGTGCTTTTTTGTTTCTTTCGTTGCAACTAATGTAAATTAATGTATCATTTATAAAAGTGGTGGTGCAATATTGCAGTTTGTTTGATCTAACATGCCTGGGTCTTCTGTTCCTGTATTAAGATTCTTTTACCTAATATCGCAGTTTGTTTGGAAGCATGAAACCCTAGTCACCATCACCATGGTCCTCTTTTCTCTTTCTTCTATTTCCCAGTCAGACTGTTAGTATATATGTGCTCTAGTTTGCAGCTGAAGTTATATTGGCCAGGTGATGATTGATAATACGCATTGTAGGATTATATAGGTTTTCTGTTATAGAGACGATAGATATGGTTGGTAATCAGGCCTGGAGTTTTGGGTCTGACTCAGTGATGAGGCCGGGTAGTTTGGGAGCAGAGGGACGAAGCTCAGCAACTTGGGTTAGAACGAGAGCAATTTATCATTCAAGGTGAGAAAATTAAGAATGAAATCTTTGGTGTAAAACGATAACAAAGCATGACCGCAATTTTAGCTCGATACATCCCATTGGAGGTGACAAATGAAGCAAAACTACTGCCAGCAAATTTTGTTATTTTTATATTTTTGTCCAACGGTCAACCAATGTTCGTGTGACATCGAAATGCAAGTGTAGACWGTAGAAGGAAGAGCCCCATATTTGGCTCCAGCTATGCAAAACCAACGGTAATTTGGACATAAGCTAAAACTGAAGTAAAATCGATCCCATTCATCAAGCTGGTCCTTTTTCCATACTTGAACGCCTTTGTTTAGGCTGCCTGGTGGGAGGAAGAATGCAAAGAAGTTGGTATATGCTACGTATCTGTCTGCTTCCCGAAATCATCTAGCTTTCAGGTCCTCACGACCTCGGTTTTTGGGTCACCGGCAAGTACTATTTTCTATTGCCGGAACTCTGGCCGGGGGCTTCAAAATGCCTGAGGGAAGAGTGTTCCCGCGTCCCATCCGGGACTACAGCACCCAAGATGAATATGATTCCTCAGAAGCAGAATCCTTTGAGGAGTGCCCTTCACACGATGAGGCCTCTGAAATTGAATTGAAGCTCACAAGATCAAAGGCTTTGAACGAATTCAGGTGCAGAGTTGAAGATGCGATTCTCAGCAATTACCTTTTAGAGCTCAGAGAAAATGCTAGGATTCGGGAAGAAGATTCAAAAGACATAACCTTATGGGGTGTTCCCTTATTACCTAGTAGAGGTCATCCCGGCACGGATAATGTCCTAATGAAATTCTTGGAGGCCAAAAAATACAAAGTTTTCGAGGCATTCCACATGCTTCGCAAGACGATGAGATGGAGAAGAGAATACCGAGTSGATCAAATTCTTGATGAAAAATTCAGCCCTGAGCTTCAATCCATGTGGTGCACCAATGGCGTGGATAAGGAAGGCCGACCCATATGTTACCACGCCTTGGGGGACTTCAAGAACAGGGAGTTGAGAAAGAAATCTTGGCGGGCTGATGAGAACTTACAAGAGTTCCTCAGGTGGAGGATACACTGTGTTGAAAAAGAAATCAAAATGCTTGATTTCACTCCTGGTGGGACAAGTTCGCTTGTCCACATTATAGATATGAAGAACACGTCTAGACCGGCCATCAAGGATATCCGCGGGTTTTTCAGGAAAATGGTGACCACGGTTTACGAAAATTACCCTGGTGTCATATACAAGACTGTAAGTCCATCAAATTATATAAACATATGACTACATGATACGTGGTAATTTTGGGCAATTTATGGATTTTTTTGCAGCTTGTTGTGAATATTTCCCTCTGGTTTTCTGCTCTGAGTGCTATAAATTTGATGCAAATCATGCAAAGAAGCACACAAAAGGCCATCTTTGTGAGGTCCCCAAAAGTCACCAAGACTCTTCTCAAGTAAGCATTTCCAGTTGTTCTGATTTTGTTTTCTTGTTGGACTTGTTATCTTCACGGTTAATTAAGCTCGAGCACAGGTCTATCACACCGGAGAACTTGCTGGCTCGATATGGAGGTCTCAAGAGAGAGATCAATGACATGGAGTTCTCAAGCGACGACAAAGTTTTAGAGTTAAATGTCCGAGCAAATACCGTCGAGCACATTCAGATACCTGCCAACGAGGTAGCCTAATTATCCGAGGTTCTAATTCATTGATGTTTTGGGATTGTCTTCTAACTTGTTTCCTTGCCTTGACTTAAATGTGATGAAATCATGAGCAGGCTGAGATGACAATAACTTGGGATGTGACAGTGGTGACTTCAGATGTGACCTATAAAGAAGAATTTGTCCCAAAAGATGATTGTTCATACAAGGTTTTGCTTCAAAAGGAAAAGAAAATGAGAAGAAATTCAGTCAGAAATTCCTTCTATATCAGAGAACCAGGGGACATTGTAATAACCATTGGGAACGGGACATACAAGAACAGAAAAGTTTTCTATAGGAGTAAAAGTAAACCTTGTTTACCAGTCTATACAATCACTAAGTGAGTGAATCAGTCAGTTTTATCCCTTTTTAGATGCCTTCATTTGAAGTAGTTTCTTTCATCTTAAAGATCAATTGTCAATAAAATTGGAGTTTCTGTCGCAAATGCCTGTGGCATCTCCTTGTCTTGTGCTTCATTTCTATGTCTAGCACGGGTTTTCTTCTCCCCTCAGACGGTTACGTCTAGCATGATTATTACAAATAAAATCGTTTATCAAAGAATTTGCTGAGTTGAGTTTTTTACAAGGCGGACGTTAATATTTCATTGATTCAACAAGAGGTCTTGTGTGAATTTCCTTAATCACGTTTTGAGGTAGTCGATACTAATAATAAATAATAATAACGTAAAGCAATCTCGTCCAAACTTTCAAGGGAATCAGGTGGTGCATATCAAACATGATGAACATGATCGAGCTGATCTGAAAGATCTATAGGAACATGAGATCGTTTTGTTTTGTTCCCCGGAGAAAATGGCTACCCTGCCCTTGGAAACGTTAGGTGTAAGCCACTAAAGTTGAGACGCCATGCAAAGTGCAAGATGGCACAACTTTCTCACCAGCTATCACTTATGTGTCAAAAGCTAACCAAACTTCTGTTTTGTATAAATGCCATCACTCCCCAAGTCTCCTCTTCACGTCAGTCCCTTTTGCGGTTTAGCTTTGGCCTTGAGTGGACACTATGGCTAAGCTTTCCTCGCTTTCTCTTATCCTGAGCTTTCTTTGCCTTTCCTATGGCTGCTTCGGCCACCACCAGCAGCAACAACATGGTGGAGAATGCCAAATCCAAAATCTCGATCCCGAAGTGCCCAGATATCAAATCCAAGCAGAAGCTGGAGAGACTCAGATCTGGGACAGTAACAGTGCCCAGTTCCAGTGTGCCGGAGTGGCAATGCTTCGTCATGTCATCCAACCGGGAGGATTGCTCATGCCTTCCTACACTAGCTCTCCCCTGCTTTGCTATGTCGAACAAGGTAAAGTCTCTGCCTTTGTCCTCCTTGCCTTAATTACTGGCATTAGAAACTAGCAAGTAGAAATAGATTACGCGAAATCTTATGTATAAAAGGTTCGTGCAGGTAGGGGACTTCTTGGTCTGATGGTACCTGGCTGCCCCGAAACATTCCAGACCTCTCAAGRTCAAATTGATAGGAGGAGGAGGTTCTACGACCAGCATCAGAAGATTCATCACACCGGTGAGGGGGACATTCTTGCAATCCCGGCTGGGACAGCTCGCTGGGTCTACAATAATGGAGACCACCCCCTRGTCTTGGTTGTACTGGAAGACATCTCCAACAATGTCAACCAACTTGACCAAATTCCCAGGGTGAGAATAAATCAACAGTCTGGGCCATAAATTTAGCCGGCCGACGAGATAATTCTGCGTGGAGTAACTTACTTTTGGCTGTGTGTGGTTTCTTCCATGATGTTGCAGAGATTCTTTATCGCTGGAAACCCAAAACAGGACCAGCAACAACAGGGACAACAAGGACAGCAGGGACAGCAGGGCTCCCAAGGCCGCAGCCTAACAAACTCAGGCAACGTCCTCAAGGGAATTCCTGCGGAGACTTTAGCAGAGGCATTTAACGTGGACATTGAAACTGCAAGGAAACTACATTCCCAACAGGACCAAAGAGGCCATATTATCAATGTGGAAGGGCTTCAGTTGCTTACCCCACCAATTACACAGCGAGAACAACAAGGAGGGCAAGAGCAGGAATATGGTGGCGGCGAGAATGGCTTGGATGAGACGATCTGCACCGCAAGGGTCAGACAAAATATCGACAATCCCTCGCGGGCCGACATATATAATCCACAAGGTGGACGCTTGACCACCGTCAACAGCCTCACTTTTCCAATTCTCAGCTTCCTCCAACTCAGTGCTGAGAGGGGAGTTCTCTACAGGGTAAGAAATTGATCATTAATATAGCATCATGCTAATTATTTTCTTCAAAATCCATCATAAAATATCAAATTGTCTATATTTCTGGATGTCAGAATGCCATCACGTCGCCTCACTCATATATAAATGCCCATGCGGTGGTCTATATAACGAGGGGTGAGGGCCGGGTCCAGATCGTGAACCAACGAGGGCAAACAGTGTTGGACGATCAGCTCCGCAAGGGACAGGTAGTGGTTGTGCCGATGGGCTATGCAGTAGTGAAACGAGCAGGAAACCAAGGGTTTGAATGGGTGGCCTTCAACACCAATGACAATGCCATGATGAGCACTCTGGTTGGGCGTACCTCGATTCTCCGGGGATTGCCGGCATCTGTTCTTGCCATTGGGTACCAGATTTCACAGGAGCAAGCACTGAGGCTCAAATATAGCAGGATGGAAACTATCATTTTGAGCCCAAGTTCCAGTCCTGGGAAAATTGCTTCCGAATGAGCGAAAGTMATCATGTAACAACATACATATATATTGTAGAGAGTGATCACTCGGGAGAATAAGAAAAGCCTTGAATCGCGTTGTATCTATATATTCCTGCTACTACTCCGTTACCGAGCTTGCATGGAAGAATCAAGTTTTATAACTGTTAGTTCAAATAAACAATTTAACTGACCCTTCTTCTCTTTTATTTTGCCTGGCCTTCATTTTAATACTCTACATGCATGAGCAATGAAAATATGGAATTATGAAATTGTAGTAACTCTCAAATCCAAAGACGCAAAACTTTTAAACAATTTTTCTTTTTACCATAAGGAATTCGAAACCTCTGCTTTATTAACAATATTTAAGGCGCCATTTGGATACATCTTACGTCATCATCAAASGATTTCGTTAATTTAATTAATTTCTTTTAAATTTATTTTGATTCTTAAACAACCTTAAAACATTTTTTAAATCAATAATCGTTAACATTAATTAATGAAAGTCCTTTTGTATAATTTTAAGGAATTTTATTGTAATTTTTTAAAAATAAGATCCTTAATTGAGATTTTGTAACCATTTTAAGAAAAGAATTTGAACTCACTCTCTGAGATGACGAATTTCTTTTCTCTTTTCTTTTCTTTTTGTTGCGGAGTGAAAATGTGGATAATCATAATTCATTTGAATGGCAAAGTAGCATTTTCGATTTGGTTCACTTGGCTTTTAGTACAAGACTTCAATAAATTGCAAATCATGTCTATATAGGTCCAGTGGTTGGTGGCACTAGGGGTGTCCCCGCCGCAACGTGACTCTTTCATGTGTTAGACCGTATTACCCTTCCACACATCAAAAGGTAGCACTATTCCTTCATTCACTCAGCAAGGGTCGAAATGTCCAGAGAAAAAGAAAACGACAGTTCCAAGTGAAAAGCCAAGAATGAAGAATCTCACTTTGAAATTGCACTGTTTTCCAGAGGGATTTATTTATTCTTTCRCCAACGCCAATGTAMGGCCAAACATACCGAGACGGTCGGTTTCTGAAGGGATCTCGAAAATCAAAATCTCRATCTCATTCAGATCCAAGAAGACATTGCAAGGGACGATGGAGGCTTAGATTCTCACCTTATCTTGGTTCAGAAATGGAAAGGTTCTGTTTGTGTCCACTGCTTCTTCTTCTCTTCGTCTTCTACTTCTTGACAGCAGCCTCGGCGACGGTGGCAGTCATCCCAAGGCGTGGACTCAGGCCAGGCTTTGCCTATACTAGAGACAGAGGGAAATGCACTCCCCAGTAAGTTCTCTCTCTTTTKTCTCTCTTAGCTCATTCCTCAGATTGCTCAGGTTGAGTTCGCTCATTCAAGATTCAGACTTTCACCTTTAGCACACTCGAGCATAAACGCRTAAAAATGGAACCCAAGATATTTCTCAACAACGAGAAGGAATAAGAATCGAACATAAAGAATTTCTCGCAATAAAAGGTGCAATTTTAATCGATTGAGCTATTATTATAGTTCATTGCTTCAGTCCTGGAGCTCCAAACTTGCATCCAACCACTATATATATACTTGTATAGAACGGAAAGTTCTGGGGATTGTAGAGAAAAATGGAGAAATGTGAAAGACATATTCTGGAAATGAACTTTGGAGGATGACTATGAAAGTGGAGGTGTCTGTGTTTGMATTGCAGGTACTGGAGCAGTAGAACGGAGTCATGGCCAAGGATGGTACCACAAATGTCCACAGTGTCCAACGTTTTTGGTTCCAGGGCATACGAGAGATACAGGTACGATCTTACGCTTTTGGAAGCAGCTTCGAGAAACGGCGGAAACGCTTTTGCGATGCTGGTGAAGGAATCCACTGCGGCACTGCTAAACTCGTACGCTAGGAAYGGGTACCCGTACTCTGCTTGGGAAATCAAAACTCTGCTTATACAGGCTTTGGTCTCCAAAGAAGCCGCTGCCCTCCAAGCCCAACGCTTTCGCCAGGCCAATGAGGCCTGTAACCAGTTTCATTTGTAAAGAGCCCATATTGTATTGGGCCTTTAGTTTTCGAGCTTAGAAGTAATTGATAATACTCCCATTATCAAATATTTGTGTTCCTTAGAAAACTATATGTATGAATCTTAACTTTTGGGCATCAATAAAATACTTATGTTTATTCTTAGAAAAAGAATTGCCAATTAGGTCTTTGCCCGAAAAGTATTGAGCCCCCAAGCCCCCAATGAAAAGTCTGAGGTTCAATTCCTCGTAAGCGTAGGGATATTTTTGGTAAAATTTAAAATAGAGATAATTTAAAAGAGATTACGAATAATAATTTACTAAATATCCAATATTCTTCACGAGAAATCCTCCAAATTAAAATCAGATAGGTATTTTGAATTTCTTATTACTAAGCTAATTTTTTTCTTTAAATTGTTCAATAATATTTAGACTTGATTCAAACAATTTATTAGGATTAACATTCTTTTATACAGTTAATAATAATGCTAATGTATTAGGATACTATATTGATTATCTTAAAAAGTAAAGAATTCTCTTAAAATAAGAATTCAAGAAAAAGGAAAAGAAGAAAACTTTAACCCTGCYAAAAAGAAAAAGAAAATAGAAAAAGAAAAAGGGGTGATACRTAAACCCAGAKGAACTCGTCGTAGAGCTTAATAAATAAGCCCTCGGGTGCATTAATACCAAAACCCTTGTGAAACTCTCAACTTCTCTGTAAGATTTTCTTGCAGGAAGGGAAAACGAAGAAGAGGAGCCACCTTAAGATTTTCTCGACAGTGTGTTAGGAATCCTCCTCCAATGGCCACCAGAAAATTGCTCCGAGATTTGTACATCGCCCGACAGCCCTTTTTCCGGCAGCTCTTAGCACCCAGACCGGTATCCTCTTCATCTTCTTCTTTCATTACAATCCTTTTCAATATTAGTATTATTAGCTTTGGTGCTGTTTTGTTTGCCGGATAGGTGTAATCTTATTAGAAATAATGTTTCTTAACAACTGCTGCTGGCTTTCTTTGTAGAATTTGAGTGGCGGTGCAAGGTTAAGTTTGACTGAGGCGAGTGGGTATGTCGATAGACGCGAGTTCAGCGTGTTTAAAGAGTTCTCGAAGAAAATTAAAGGGGAAGTTGACAGGTATTTCATGTTTCCCCTACATGTTTTATTGTATTGCTTCTCTAGTTTCCTAAACTGGAGATTACAAAGATTTGGTTTTGAAAAGAGGGATCAAGATGTGATMCTTCCAGCAGCAGTGAAGATTCTTGATTGTTAAGATGACTGGGCTTTTTGGATAAGTATTGAGGGATTAACTTTCGACTTTGATGAGGCTCGTCAAAAAGCTCGTTCTTCTTGCAAGATAATCAGATGAATGTTCAGAAATATAGGAAAGTGTTCAGGAAAAAGGGAGTAGTCTTTTGGTCCTTGATTTTTTATTTTTTGCTCATAGTTGCTTWTGGAGTTATATGACAGTTCYCGGCATTTTTCTTTTACTTTTTCAGTTAGGTTATAATAAAACTGGTATTTTCTTTTGACAATATATATGGGGTTTTTCAGGTTCAAAATTCCCAAAAGATTATCTTTTGTGCTATTACTATTCAGTTTATGGCAATCAGGCAAATATTGTTTCRTTACCGATTCCACTGATTTTTTCATTGTTGCTTTATTGATCTTATTTGGAACRTTTAATTGTAATATCGATTTGGAATCCTAAATTCTCCACCWTTTGCTTGGTTTTTTGGGTGAAAATTCTTGGAATTATACTTTGCTAAGTGTTTTCTTATTTTGGTATACATGCTTGGAATTTCTCCTGTTGCAGCCATTCAAAGATCATAGATAAATCCTGTGGTACTTGTAGTAAAGCAAGTCCAGCAAGTCAATTGGGAAATTTTGTCCCCTATTGTTGCTTCATGTCAAATGTTACCCTTGAACATAACATCTGGTTGATCATATATTTTAGTGGATYTTCATATGCCTCTTGATTCTTTTTTACTTTTATATCTTAATTTGTTGGGTGCAGAAACCAAGAACTTCGACGGTCAGTCAAGGAATTGAAGGAGAAAGCAGAAGAGTTGAAAGGGGTCAAAGAGGATCTGAAGGCTAGGTAACTCATCAAATTACTTAATAGTTATTTTCTCCAATTTCTCTATTTTCTTTTAGAGGCTGAGACATACCCTTGTATGTCAAGGCTGGCAGACCTTCCAATGGGGACCCTGAGATGGTGAACTGGCGAATGCAGAACGAAGCAGACAACTGAGCAGCTTTACAAGCAAGTGGATGGCGTTTGGACAGAGGCAGAAGCGACGGCCAAAAAGGTATTGTTAGTTTACATATCCTGGTTCAATGAAGCATTTCCAAACAATGAAGAATTATTTCAGATTAGTTTGTTCAGACTACTGTCGGTAATGTTCATGATGCGTWCTACTGCTTGTGAAGAAATTGGTTCTTTTGATGTGAATAGTGTTTCCTGAGTACCTCCTCTGCTCTTGCCTGATATTCTATACCAGATTTTATTTCACAAGTAATAGTTATTCCAGTCCTGTCTATATGGTTCTAACTTTTGAATCTCCTACTATCTTCTAGGTTTATGCCAATGTGGAGGAGAAGATTTCAGCTGCTAAAGCAGAGGTGGGTTGCTTCTCCCAATGGAGGRTGATGTTGAGTGTTTATTGTATGGCCTTTGGAAATGCCATGACTAATAATTCTCAAATATTTGGCTTAGGTCCAAGGAACTTTTGGGATTGGAAAGCAAGACCCTTCTGGATCAACTGAAACTTCAGATAAAACACATTCAGATGGGGAGAATGGTGCCCAATCTGCATCTGGAGAAGAAAAGAAGCAAGAGCAGCATCAGCATACTGGGCAGACGGATAATGCAGAAACATTATTTGCCAAGGTCAAATATGGTGCTTTTTCTGTTTCTTCAAAGGCCTCTATGGCCTTCCAGAAACTAAAAGAAGCAAAGCCAATTGATTTKGCAAAGAAGGGTTACGAAATTGTAAAAGATGAGTTGAAAGGCAATGCAGGTAAGAGAAGACACCTTGGAAATGCTGCACCTAGTACAGACCCTTCAGTGAAGGTTGAAAGGAGTATAAGGACTGATATTGTGGTCTTACCTACAAAACAATCTAGGTGGGGTAAGAAATGGGATTCATTCATGGATAAGGTAATTGATTGTTGGTTTTTCTATTGAAGGTGTGTTTTTATGGCATACCATGTCTTGGGTTTCGTTTCCTAAATTCCCAATTGAAATAAATTATTTTCCATGTTTCAGATGCGTGGCCATCCAGTATTTAAGCGTGTTAAAGGTTTAAGTGAACCTGTTGTTACAAAGGGCCAGGAGGTACTTGAGTTCAGCAGTTCTAAGTTTGCTTTGCAGTTCTTTCTTCCTCCCCCTTTTCCTTCGTCAATAATGATTCTTTAATGAGTTATTATTGTGAAAAGTTTCCATCAGAGTGGAAGTAATGGGGCAGGCATTGTTTTTCTCTGACCAATGCCAAAGTTAATAATTATCAGTATCACACCATTTGGTGAATGTGAGAAAAGGGAAGATWTGAGGAACAAAGCAGTGGTTTTCTTTGTCCTTGTTGCTTTGTGTATGAATTCGGCTAAATCATTCAATGAAGCATGTCTAGTAATTTCACATTTAGTTGTCCTTTTATCCATGTTGACATGTTAAGTCATATAAATTATCCGTGCTTGCCTCCTGAGGTATTTACTATTTTGTATGAAAAGTAYTTTATTCATGTTGAATAGAGAAGATGTGAATCCTCTATTTTACTCATTTGGCATCTTATAAGGTGGTGGTCTTAATCTTGGTCTGGATTTCTTTCCTCTAATCCTTTCAATCATTGCATGACTAAATTTTCAGATTGCAGAGGATGTGCGGGAGAGATGGGAGACTAGTGATCATCCTGTTGTTCATAAGATTCAGGAGTATGTTTTTATCCCTTTTGATATGGACTCCTCTTTTGCTGGACATATAATTGTTCATGGGATGTTAACTATTTCAATTTCACCTAACAAAATGTGGCAGCTTAAATGAAACTGTCTTTGGGGAATCTGCAACTGCCTTGTCATTCAAGGAGATACGCCAAAGAGATCCGTAAGAAAAAAATCTTGTTCAAGAGTTAATTTCATGTTATTTGTTTCTAAATTATATAGGTCATATAACATGGTTTTGGCAATATCAGGCAGTTTTCTCTACCGGAATTTGTTGCTGAGGTTCAAGAAGTGATCAAGCCAGTCCTAAATGCTTATTTCAAAGTAAGTTTGATGCATAACCACTCAGAACCTCAAGGTTCTGGGGCTGTAAGACGTGGTGTTCTTTAAAAGAACCATAGCAGAACAACAACCAATTGGTGAAAGAAAGGCAAACTGACTGTATTCATCCCATTGTACAGGGAGATCATGAAATTTTGAGTGAGCATTGCGGTTCTGAGATCGTTGAGCGGTGTAAAGCAGAGCATAATGTTTTCGGAAGCCAGGGTATTTTCTTTGATAACAAGGTGAGAAAAAAGAAATGATAATATCTGCACCCTGTATTTCAACATTCATGCATTATTTTTCACTGAGTTTTGGTTGAACATTTCGTAAAATATTGTGAAATATTCTTCTTGCCTTTGATTGATTGATTGATTTTTCCTTTTTCTTTCCCAGCAAAAGATATAAAAGTTTTTCGGTGCATTATTGAGAAGGGCATTGGATAGGAAACTAGACCATAAAGGTTTAGTAATATTGAATTGTTGACTGGTAACCTACACACTTTTGTTTCTAAATGAAAATATCTGGAATAGATATTGGCAAACAACTGCCATGGTGTTGCAGTTGCCTTATTAATTTAGAATCTTGTTCTTTCAGATGTTTCACCTTTCACTTTTACCATTGTTTTGCTCTGTTACTTTTATCCTATATTTGTTGAAGCTATTATGTCTARTAGTGTAATGGTTGGAGGAAAGAATGAACACAAACGAAAAGAGCAGTGGTTGGTGCTCTGAATTCAAGATCTGAATGACACTTGCGTGGATGCTTAGTGCTGGAGTAACTAATTGCCGGATAATTGCTGATTATTCACATTTTGAGCGTGCTTTTTGTTTAAATTATCGTATGTGTGTTGCATAATAATTAATGAAAAGAAAGCGATTACTGTAATAATAGTTTTGGTTTTTTGTATGCAGATTTTGCATGTGTCAGATGTAGAAGTTCGAGAGACTAAATTGATGGGAGATACACCCATAATAATTGTTGCAGTAGGACTTCTCTCTCTTCCCCTCTCTCCCTCTCTCTCCCCTTCCGGAGATAAATACAAGAGAAGAAGCTCTAGTTCCACTTTGCTCTGTATCTTGTCATGTGCATAGTAAATTCTGATAATTTTTGCTTGGAAACTTTATGCAGTTCCAAACACAACAAGTCTATTGTGTTCGTGATAGACAAGGCAATGTGACGGAAGGGGGCAAGGTAAAAGTTTTGGAAAAACTTCGTTATAGAGACATATTTATTACATATGTTTTCATGTTGTAGCGATTGTTTTGAGTGAATGAACATGTCCTATTGCTGTACAAAATGCTTATAGCTTTGATTATTATTTTACTATGTGCATCTTCTACTGTTTTATCTTGTTATTAGTATCTATTTGTTGCTCGTTTTTAGGCTATGATTGCCATTTTGAGCATAATTACCAAGAGATGAGCTAAAGAGGTGATTGGGCAGTAATAGTACGTCTCTTTTTGTTTAAGATTTCATGGTTATAGCAATGTGGTAAAGTATACGCTGATTCATATACATGAATAGCACAAACCTGCTTTAAAGAGATTTACAATTCTAAGCATGCAATGCTTACAGGTATAAGCAATATTGTCTGGATCCTTCTACCGTCTGACTTTTTATTGAGAAAATGTTTCATGGATTAAGTTATACCTGAATAATACCCTCTATAGAAGTGTTGTCAAGCAGTAGCTACAGTTATACCTGGGTTATACCTGAATAATACCTTCTAGATCTTCATCTCCACGTCATTTAGAGATGTTCTAATAGCTCTAGATGATTTGCTTTTAGAAGGGGTGAGGGGTGTACATCTAAATATTGTGCTATCTTCCTCATCTGATGCTTGAATTAATGTAGCTTCATGTTAGATATTTGAATGCTTTGGAACATTGTTAGATTGTTGCTGGACTTAATTGGCCAGGCATTTAGGGTGAAGTGGCTGTTGGGATATTATTAGCTCACTTCCATCACCTTCAATGGAAATCAATCTGTAAAGCCTGAAAATACTGAACTGCAACATAAGAGTCCACTACATATATATTTTTCCGAGGATAACGTTTCTGGTCAAGCATCGATTTATCTTCTATGCTACTTTGCCTATCAACTGGATATTGATTTCTAACATCTGCCTACTTGTACAAATTGTTAATTCAGGATACTATACACACTGTTTACTATGCTTGGGCCATGCAACTAGTGGATGCTGAAGAAGTACAAGAAGGTCAAACAATGCAGATGCGCCCCCCTAAATGGAAGCTCAGAGAAATGCAGCAATACGGAGTCCAAGCKCTTATTTGATTCTGTTCCTCATGATTCATCAAATGCTGGTTAAATCTTCTGAGTATTTTTTATTGGTGAAAGGAAACATTCTAAGGTGTATACCAGCCCCGTGACACCGAAAACTGATCGAGGGAGTACCGGAAAGGGAGTTTAGTTATAAGTTAGCTAATACTGCTCTCAGAATTTTGCATTGGTTACACATTGCATCAAAATAATTCTCATATTTCACTCTCAATATATTATTTTTTGGAGCCTTGTTATTTTTCAAGGATGCCTCTTCCCTTCTTTTTTTTTTTTTTTTTTTTTTGGTAATTTACATTTTTGTTGCTAGGCTGGATGATGTTTAAAGACGTTTGATTCCAAAAGGGCATTCCCGTTTCTCCCTGATACGATCATAAATTGACGTTTGGCAATTAACTCGGGAAAGTTTCTACATTCATAGGAGGGATTCTTTGTTGTAGCAATTTATATAGTCTAATAGGGGTGCTTTTTGATGATGGGTGTTGCTGCTGCACCTGAAATCTCTTTATGTCTCAGTTCAATTATAACTAACATTTCAGCTCAATGAGTTTAACCCTTCAGCCATAGCTTTTATTGCTGGATAATATACACGATCCACTTCAATATACATGAGTGGATGGCTTGWAGCTCTAGCATATTTGTTTTGTTTCCACTTTCCATTATCAGCCCAGGTGTTTTCTTTTCTCAAAATAATGGGATGGTAACTTAAGCACTCTGTTGATAAATTTCAAGGCCCATCTTGGCTCAGCAGTGTCACTTCCATTTGAAATTGGGGTTCAAGTTTAAAAACCTCCTTCTATTGCTTCCCCTCATTATTTCGTATTGTCATTAAATCCTAATTGGTAATCTGCAAATTTGAAACTGAAATGAGATGTCTCATTTTATTGGAGTTACAAGGAAGGACCTCATTCATCAAAGTCACTCTTGGCATCAAAGATGAGGAACCCTGGTGTTTTCTTGCGTAATTAATTGCATATTATTACATTTAAGAGAACTCGATCTAAAAGGACCTTCTTGATGGAGATAGTAAGCTGGATTCCTTTCCTCTGTTGTTCTTCAGTTGTTGGACTGTGTCTGGTGAAATCTGATATATTTGGCTCACGACTTGAAGAGGCATGGCTTGGATAACTGAGGTCGCACCGACAAGGGGGCTCTTCATTGGTGTTCCACTTGTTTTAACAGCCACAAACTGGCAACCATTTTCTCCAGCCCTCATTGTAGCAGCAAAGTACTGAGGTACCACAACCATATCACCTTCTTTAACCCTGTCATTCATTACATTTTGGCCGTTGTAGTTGCCCATCTGCACTTGAGCTTCACCCTTAACCATGTAGATAACGCAGTGGCTATTCATTGTCCAGTGAGGGGTCACGAGGGCATTCTGCAAAATACATTCGAAGAGGCTTGTCAGATTGATCGTGATAATTAATTTCTTACAGGCAAGGGCCGGGATGGAATTTTACCGGCAAAAGGTCGCCTTTCTCTAGACTCATGTCCATGTATCTGAGGACGGGCATCTTGTGTTTGTCGACCATGGTCAACTTTCCAGCCTGTCTTGAGTAGATATCAGCTTGCCTACGATGCTCAACGTTGGTGTGAAGTTTCATTGAGCATAATGTTTCTTCTATACCATTTGTCGCCTGTCCAGGTTCCTGCCACTGCCCACCTTGCTGTTCTTGTTCCTCTTCTTGTTCTTGTTCTTGGCCGGGCCCCATAATGCTCGCCCCTTGCTGGAGTTTAACAATGAGTCCTCGCTCATCTTGTCCTTGCATCTTGCTTATAGTCTCAACCGGGGCATTGAAGGCCTGAGCCAAGATTTGCGCATCGAAACCGCCTAAGACATTTTGGCCGGTGCTCGCCTCCTCTTGCCCCTGTTGTCCCGATCCTTGTTGCTGTCCTCCCATTGATTGTTGTCCACCTCCACCAGCTAGGAAAAATACCTACAAGGACAGCAAATTAAACCCAGTACTAGTCTGGGATCAAATGGATCTGGCAGTTCTTTTAGAATTGAAGCATAAATCGATTACCCTAAGCCTTTGGTCCAGCTGGTTTGCGACATGGTTAAGGTCGTTGAAGGCAATTATAACTAGATCTTCATTGTCATCGTGATTGACGCACCAGTGGGCAGCACCTGCAGGAATCGCAATGACATCTCCTTGGCTAATATGGCGTATTCTCTGGTGCTGATCTCCTTGTTGCTGTTGGCCCTGCTGCTCCTGCTGGAACTGCTGCTGTTGCTGTGAGCTATATGTTTCAGCACATCCTGGGATCGTTATTCCGAACTGACCCTTTCCTGCAATTCTCACCAGAATACTTGTTGAACTGACTTATGCAAGAATTATCTTAAATACTCTGCATAGGATTGAACATGCATTACGAATACTAAATATTGCGACTCTCTTACCTTGCACAACGTAAGCCACGCGTGGAGTGGGATGGAAGTGAGGCAGATGGAGACTCTTAGGATGCACGACAATCCTCAGTGCTGCAATCCCAGCGCACTGGAACTGGGGATCATTGACGTTCCACCTTTCAATTACGCCGCCTTCTGATTCCAAGCTTTGGAAGGGTCGGCTTGGTGAAAACCTCTGAACGCGGCACTGTTGGGCATCTCTCAGCTGGGGCGACCTAAGCCCAAAAGCTACCGAGACCAATAAACAGAGAACCAAAGCTGTTAATAGTCGAAATTTCTCAGCGGCCATTGTTATGGGTCACTAAGAATGAAGGAGAGAGTGTGCAGAATGGGACTTCGCTAAGTCACTTGATGAAGTAAGAGACTAATTTATGTTGCTGAAAGTGATGAAGAAGTAAGCAAAGCGGTGGCTGTTTTCTTCTGCATGGCGGAGCGTCGTGTCGAGAAGGTCGCCTGCATTTGACACCTCACCAATCGTGGCTGACAAATGTGGTGGTTTGATGGAGTGCTTGGATAACATTTCTGCATGTATCAAACACCTGGCTATGGATTTCTGATCTAATGCGCTTCCGTTTAAATGAATCAAGTGAAAGATTGACGAAGGGATGAAGAAAACCGACGATGATATGGTAAGTGGGCTCTCTTCCTGGGCTTCTCAGGCAGAACGACCACCTACTGGGATTTCGGGAATCCAATCCACTAAATAGTCGATTATAATGTTTTAATGGGCTTGAGCCTTTTATAACCAAACATGGGCTTAGGCCTTTCTACATTGTTGACGACGAATAGCACCGGCCAAGAATTGAACGTAAGTTCTAAGCAACCTCAGAATCTTCTGAGTGCTTCTTTGTACTAAAATATATATATTTTTTTCTATTTTTAATGTCACAAGAATCCTTTAAAGCGATATCCTCTTGTTCGCATATTGAGTCGATCGGTTCAAACTTGAACAACTTAAGTCTTGTCTTCTGCATATTCTTCGTATTTCATCCAATGGCAGAAGGGTTAAGAAGGTCGACATTGATTCTGGAATCTGAATTGACACAATTTGGAATATCAGAATAAGAAAGGGAAAAGTACTCTGCGGAAGATACACGCACAACAGCGGCTGCTGAGTGCTTTTCTGCTATATTCCTCCAACGAGAAGTAGCTTAAGAATTAAGTGATATATCGGCCTTAGACACACATTCAACTATTTATATACAACTAGGAGGACCATTTTTCATCCGCATTACCATATTCCTGCTGAATTCAACTCCAGATGTCTTGCTTGAACTTGAACAAGCTCTTACCAGCTACAAAGGCATGGAAGCTCTTCACTCACAAAGTTCAGATCAGGTTACACAAGCTCAATAGGTCCAAAGCTGTCAAAAAACCCAAAAACCGCTTCAATAAATCTAGCAAAACGATTTCCTGGCCTGCCCTCTTCGTCCAGCGGAAGAGGTTCAAGCCCAAAAGGCCATCCAAGATCCACCATTTTCAAAAAAACGCATCTGCTGTTTACATTGATAAACTCTTTTTAGAGTCTCTGTCTGTGGTCAAGGAGCATSCGCAGCAATCAATAAAAGCTGCCGCTGTCAGCAAGGTTTACAACAAGGAAACCCCCTCTTCTTCCACCAGCGGAAAGAAGGACGAGCCTGTTGATCATCAGGTAGCAGCGAGGGAGGGAGATACGGCGGACGATATGTGGGAATCATTGGTATTAGCTTCTCCTCAGATGCATGGAATTAATGAGAGAGCAGAGGAATTCATTACTAACTTCCGGGCTGAGATGCGGCTTCAGGAGAGGTTTGCTCGCCGTTTGTAGCAATTAGGGAACCCCAGAATAATTCACTTCTTTTCCTTTCACATTTTTTGTTTTCCTCCATTGTATATACCCTTCTATATTTGTTCTTCTTCCTCCSATGTATTTWCATCTTTACCGTGTCTGTATTTAAATGTTTCAAGTCCTCAATGCAGGTATATGTTTTCAGACCCTAACGTACTCCCCTCCGTTCTTTTTTATCTATTTTTTGAATTTATTGTTTGTCTCCTAAATATATGAAATCAATAAAGCATTGATTATACTTTATTGAGTAATATTATCTTCAACAAAAACAAATTATTATTTATTATATAAAATCTTATTTATTAAGTACAATGAAAAAWTTTAATCTTTTACTTTTATAATTTAATCTATTCATATATCTTAAATATCTTAATACTAAGGGAAAGAGTACATGATTAAAAATTCCAACTTCACTCGAACTCGAGTACACTTCTGTCGAGGGAAGTACATTATCTACAATAGTACCACATGATCCCATCCACAAACTTCCGCTACAGGTTGGGAAAATAAGGATCCTGTGAACTGACACTACGTGCTTAGTAAAAGAGCATGAATACAACAAGCCCAGGAAGTTCAGTGTTAACTCTGATAAGAGTGCATCAAGTAAACAGATCAAACGGATCATTGAGGAATGCATTCTGGATCTCTCTATAGATGAGGTGGGCACCATCATACTCAGCTCAAGAAATCCTTCATCGGATCATCATGATGAATCCTCTTCATCCTATATGCTTCCATGTCCTCAGCAGTAACCTGTATACAGTAAGGGTGGTGGTAAAGCYTACTGCCAGAATACGAGGCAATCAAAATTCAAGACCACAGGGGAGAGTAAAGTGAACAGACCTCATCGTTCCAGTTGACATTGTACTTGCGCTTCCTTTCATCCTTCTCTTCCCTCCTCCTTTCATCCTCCTGCACACAAGATCCAAACGTTAATATCAGACGTCATAATGGAAGARATAAAMTTGAAAAATAACCACAGAGAAGTAAAAATACCAAGGTAAAAATATAGAGTCAGATCTACCTTCTTGAGTGCTTCAGCCAGTTTTTTATCATCTAAAACCAAATCATCAGGAACTTCGGTTCCCCAGCTAGCAAGCCTCTTTTCCTCCACTGGAGCTTCTATTTCTGCAATTAAAGAGTAATTTAAAAAAGATCAGAAACCAAGACAAGGATATGATTCACGTCTATGACTATTTAAGTAAATGGCAACCGTGTATATTATGAGAATTTCCCTCACGATAAATGTAAGACAATCATTTCCCTCCTCCAACCCCACCCCCCCTCCCTTATTTTTTTTTAAGCAAAAGCATAGTCATCACTCTGATAATATTGTGTTACTGTAAATGATATGTGGCAATTATCCAATAAAATGATAATGAGTTAATTATCCAAGCATGTACARAAATACTCTYGGTGGAAGGCAGAAACACTAACCTTCAGAAGCCTCTTTACGGGCAATGTTGGCTCTCATAAGATTTGCTGATTCTTCAGCTGCTTCAATACCAGCAGCCCCAGTGCAGAAACTGTTTCGATATGTCTGCCTGCAGCACTTATAACCCCATTGATGATCTTTCCACCATGAACCCCATACACTGGTGTGGTTGTTGACATAAACATCTTCTTCGTACTTGCTCCTCGGAAGGGATGCTTCCTACATACAGTAAATCCCAGCCAAKAGAAGCAAATTTAATACATATTTTGGAAAATACTTCAAGACAATGCCAACCTAGCAAACAAAAAATAGGTGCCCGAAACAACTTCCAAAGCCATTTTGGAATGTCAAAACCCCAGGTACAAATTTTCAACTTTCTAAGAAAGATAGAACAGTACTAATACATATAGCAAGACAATCATCTTGGCATATCACAGAAAAGTGGTTACAATTGTGTTGGTTTGATAAGAAAAATAGACAAAGTAATTTTYTTATCAAAATGGAGAACTCAATAGAAGTTCTATCGCAAAAAATACTGAGTCATGAAGAAAAATTCATCAATGAACACGAAAGAGTGCAACACTTACCTAGTAACAAATTTTCAGTTGAATGTATCATGATTAAATATTTATACAACATAAAGAAACTAAGCAACTATTGTAATGTATTTCTTATGGTTAGTACATAAATGACAACCAATTCAAACCAGTAGGGCGCCACACTTTTATTAGAACTTCGAAGTCTGAACTGGTTATACAACACCACAGTTAGTATGAAAAATATGATTGCTTAGGCAACCATAATGCAAGACCCTCACAATCAATGATGCCCAGATAAACCAGAGATGCAAAGTGGCCAATTGGACATTACCTGGCCCTTTATGATCCTACCAGCACGATCATATTCGACTTCTTTTTCACTCTGACCCAGTAAAAGTTCCCTAGGAAGCGACTCTTCAGCAGCTGCATTGCCATACTTATCCATGATGCTTTCCTTTGTATGAGACTTCAGTTTCTCCTTATTTATCTTATAATTTTTGTAAAGCAATTCAGCTTGTGAAGGAGCTGCTTGCATATGGATATCATGACCCTTGTCAAATGCTTCCCAAGCATGGATGTTAAGCTGCTTGAACTCCAAAGCTTGACCACTCAGCCTGTTTTGGTTATCTCCCTGTAACATAACATATGGTGAATTCATTCAATAGTTAGGTTTATGTAGGGCAGTAATAGAAAAAAAAAATACACTAGTGTATGTGTCAACATATGACAGTAACAGTTCATTTGTGCTGCAAGAAAACTTACAGCATAGAATTTTTCGTTTGGATCCATGTCAGGGAGAGGATCTTCACGCATGGACCGGGTTTTGGGGTCATAGTAGGCAGAATTGACATCAAGATTTAGAAGGTATTTTGCTGTATCCTCTCGAATACGTAGATTCCTGATGACAAATTAAAAAATTGTCAACAGAGGTGCATTCCCAAGATATACAATATAACTGGAAGTTAACATCGTGCTAACAAGCACAGCAGAAAATTAGCAAGTGTCCACGGAGTAGAAAACTTGCAGACATACATACGATACAGGTAAATGAGCAACAATTAAGAAAACAAATGAGAAAGAGAAAAACAGATGACATAAATATTTACCTAACAGTTCCTGTACTCCCACCACCTGTAGTCCGAACACGTTTCTCAACCTTAGCAAAGTCCATCTGCTTGCTCTCATCAACTTTGGCTTCATCCACTTTCAAAGCATCTTCGAGTTTCTCATCATCACTATCTCCACCCTCTTTCTCTTGGTTATTGTTTTTCTCATCTAACTGTTTAAGCTGTTGTTCCTTCAGATACTTCCTTCTTGCTTCATCTCTTGCTTCATATCTTTCAATGACCTGAACATATGTTGCTGCATCATATCCATTCCAGCGATCCCGCTTGCCATCATAATCAAGCTCAAAGGTCTCTATCTTTTCATCTGGGGCTATGTTTTTGCTGGTCCACTTTGCACCGATTCTGCGAGGCCTCTCCATGCATGATTTTGCATCATGTGTCATAGCTCCACAGCTGTAGCGAGRAAATGACAAGGTTGAAAATGGAAAAAAGCTCGACCATTACTTGATTGATGTATTAAAATTAGAAGCACCAKTTCTATAAATTGTGAGAGTTACAAGAATCAAAACAGTTAAGTCCTTTAAACGACTATGCAGAATTGTCATCTTTTAAGACCACCAAAGCCARAAACTATCCAGAGTGTTTATAACATGTCAAATCAGTTGACAAGCATCCGTTATTTGACAAACCACATAACTCGTAACCATTAGGCAAATTAAAATTCGGATATGCAAACTTCCCCAACTTACATTACTTTGACAAGTGAAAAAGAAGACAGGAAACACACACAGTACTGGTTACAAAACAGTTAAAAGAGAAATGAAAATATGGATCATACTTTTTAACTTTCTGGAGCTCAAGAGTCCACAAGACATCCACCATAATCATAAAGCCTAATGGAAAGCTGCATACAACCCTAGGGAACCAAAAGTAGACACTTCTCTATTTTCCAGATAGCCACCAAACCATCACTATAGGCTTAAAAGCCTTACATTTGTTACTCGGAAAGTAATGGCTGCAGCATCCCATGTTAAACGATTCTAATATTTAGTAGCAAAGCAACCATTCCATGTGTGAATGCCTAGAGATGTAAATATTTTTGTTTCATCGATGGAAGGATTTCAATCATGCTGCTCGATTGAACAAAATAAGTGAGAAATTGGAAGTCAGCCACAGTTTCCTAGTTAAATGGTCACTCATGCATCTAAAAGCACTAGAAATAACACCTGCACACTTTCAAGGAGAGAAATGACTCACTTTTCACAAGCCCCTTTTCTGAACTTGTCAGCCTGAAATATTTTGGCACCTCTGTCATACCACGATTTTGTGTAGTTCGGATCCGACTTCCACTTCCTTTGATGTTTTAAACTCTTTAACCACCAAAACAGCACCCAATTAGTCCCAACTAAATGAACGGAACCCAAAGAAAATGAAAACATAATTTAGCAAAACCAAGCCAATCCACGCCTTTAAGAGTTCTCTTTTTTGTTTAAGGAAATTATAAGATGGTAAGATTTAAGAGCAAGCGAACATACGGGTCTCTCGGCATTGAGATACCATGGCGCAGATGACATATACTGAGGAATGTGTGGGTTAATTTCCTTTCCATCCTCATCCACCTCAGCCGGTGCAAGCCCTGCCTTCCTTGCCTCTTCCAATTCCAGCTGCTTCCTGTGGTCCTCCCTAGATTTAAATGCCACTGCAATCCCAACAATTTGCACAATCATTCAACAATTCAAGGCACACAAGTAATTGACACAAAGGGAGCATCTTTTTCTGTGAATTGTTTTTTCCTGCAATTGATTTCCAAAGTACAGAAGACCTTCAAAGCATAAGGCAACAATCAACGGTATTTTTGTCTTTCTCTTATCATGATTTTTTTTTTTTCACATTTATATGATGTTCACATAATTCTTACAATAATTATTAACATAACATCAAGAATCTTAATTTCAGGTTAACTAAGGAAAAAGAAAGCAGCCTACCCAGAAAGAGAATGAGTAAAGAAACCAGACTCAAAAGCATGAACACCTTTTGAATGCAGCTCGAAGTTTCTATCCTCCGTGCTTGTTAGCTTATTAATATCACACCTTCTCCCTTTACTTCATAATTTATAAGAAGCAGCCCGAGTATGTTAACTTAAGGGTGTTTGGTTGTCTGTGTTCTGCCTCGACTTTAGAACAAAATAAAAAATTAGTCTATCATTCTTATATTTCCTTTTTAGGTTAAATTTCCTTATGTACCTCACCCTTGGAACAACCATCAAAAGTTCCAGGTATTTGAACATTCTGATCCGAGCTACAATTTTATAATGGTTCATGATGTACGAGGGATTCAAAATTGTGTGACTCTATCGTATTTTTCATTCTAAAACTGTCGCTTACTTCTGACTGACCAAAACAACAAGACGGAGAACTCTTATATGATTTTCTTGTTCCCATTGTCGATTTGACTGCCCATTATCAACTCATATTTGTTAATTATCTTATAAATCAAGCTTTTGCGAACGAAGCATAAAGATCATAGGGAATCCACTTGTACGAAGGCAAAGTACAAGAAAGAAACGGGTAAATACCTGAAGCTGTAGCCATGCTTGAATCAGAACCCCAAAGCAATTACGGATGTGAAGAATACAAATCGGAGTTCAACGGAGGATCCAAGCCCTAACTTCTGCTATTGATAAACGAAAAGAAGGACTCTTCCAATTTCTACTCGCTTTGYCTCCGCGTTTATGAAATTCCAACACCAAGTCACCAACCACAGAAAACGAATTTTCGATATACTGAAGAATGAGGATCGAATGAGAGAGGGGAATCTATGAAGGTTTTTGGCCCGAAATAAAGCTAGGGCCCTGCTCGAGTAACTAGTAGTCCCCAGACACAAAAACGTTTACCTATGACGGTGACCAAAACAAGAGAGGAGATTTCCCTTCTCTAACCGCCTCTACAATCTCGCTGTTTCTTAACTTTTTAGGATAAAAGATAAATGCATCTCTTGAATTAGAAAATCATCTAATAATAATTTTATAAAAATTAAACTTTTATCTTTTCTGCATTTCGTTATATCGGAGATGGACGAGATCATGGATCAGAGGAACCCCCTTAGGCCCAAAAACTTAAAAAGCCCAATTTACTTTCTCCAAAGAGATCCAATGGGCTTACCTGTTCACATCCAATACTTCTTAACGTCCTCACCTTTCTCCGGCGAAAGAAGCCCAATGTGTTAGACTGATTGTTATTAATATTATCCTTCCCCAAGTTTTTTCTTTTCTTTTTTCTTAAAGAGTTCCCAGTATAAATTTTGGATGCCCTAAAGTTTGCCTTGTTTTTCTTTTCCAAAGGAAAAATGAGAGCAATAGAGTTATGCATGCTAAAAAGGAATTATATATATATATATGTATGTATGTATGTATGTATGTATGTATCAATTCATTTGATTCCATTGATGTTCTTTTATTTCTTCAAAAAGAAAATATGTAAAAAAATCCACTCGATCTGTGATTAAATAACGAAAATGTAAGAAAATTGAGTAATTGATTAGTATCCTAATTTTTAGATTATCTTTGACAACTTAATTTGACCCTTAAAATTGAACAAATTAAGAATTTATTTAAATAAGAACATTTAATAATCTAATCTCGTAATGTTTTCGTATGTTCAATGGTTCTTAGTTTCCTTCAATAAATGTTGAATGATGATTTTTGGCTTAATATATTAAAAAATTATAAATTTAATATTTAAAATTAGACATACAAAATGCATTTCAAAAAAATTATATGTATTCGTAAATTCAACGACTTTTCAATTCATACTTCAATCTTCATATTTTAAATTTCATATTCGTACTTCAATTTTATCAAAGGAAATCTTGGACGATAAACCCGAACGCTAATTTATCATCTCTCGCATAAATTGGATATTGCTTTCTCCTCCCTCCTGGATAGGTTCCCCCTCCCCAGACACTTACGATTATGTAATGACTTTTTGTGGGTGCGAACAGGCGCTAGAATACTGATATTTGGTCATAATACAAAAACGTGCTTTAAAACAAAATCTATGGATATTTTAGAAGTAGGGGAAAATAATTAGAAATTGCACGTGGTTAATATGTCCTTGGAGGGGCATTCATTTCAAGGGCCCGTTTGGGGCAATTGTTGGCTATTTCAAGATTAATGATGATGACTCCAAATCTTTGTGGAGTGGTTGATMATATTAAGTGGATCCTCCACTGAGAATTGATGAGGGAGGGAGATCAAATTAATTAGTCTCATGTTTAGTGAACTTAATGCTTAGTTTGGTTACTTCCTTTGCCACTTTGAATGGGAACTTCTCATTGAACATAATTTAAAATGTTTGAAAATGTTCAATAATTTKTTTGTCCTAATTTACACTTTATTAATAAGTTATTAATCATTCACTAACGTTATAATAAAATTAAAAGTCAAATATTGAATGGTTAGTTTAGTCATTTTCATATTAGATTTTAGAAATTTCTTATATTGCATGCAWAATCTTATTGCGACATATAAATTAAAACTAAAATAGTACACAATTAGTTCTAAGACAGATGTCCAGTTGAGGGATGCATCAATAAATTTTTTTCTTCCCTTTTAGGGTGAAAATTAGAATCTTTCTTCTTTGAGTAACGAGAGCTATTCTCTAATATATCTCTAACATTAATGTTATTGAACTCGTGGAACGAGTATTTTATGATTTTAAATATTCTAATATACATTCTTTTGGGACTTCCCTATTATGCACAAACTAATGATAACATAATCACATTCTTATGTCTTATTAGAGGAATTAACATAGTTAGAGGACAAAACGTCTTGTTAGAGGAATTAACATAGTTAGAGGAGAAAACGTTTTAGAAGAATTAAGTAAGTATTTATATATTATATTATTTATGATATAATAGAGTTTGTACGAAAAGAATATATTAAAATATTTAAAATTATGTTTACTTAGATACTTATAAATATCACATCAAKTTAAATGCCACCACATAAAATTAAATAAAGATATGAAAAGATGCTAAATCCATGCCATTRCAATTTGAATTGACATTTCAATTAATGGATCGTTTAAACAAAAAGGACTTTATCCCTAGTTTGACTTAATTGCAAGAGTTAAAGCTAATATTAGATTTGGATAACGGAATATTGCATTAAAGAAAATGAGKAATACTAAATATATACAAATACTTTTGGGGGGAAAAAAAATGATAACATATCACTACGAGTCGACAAATTGTCATGGCTACAAATCCTTCTTTTGGGGGHTTGTAGGGAGTGGGGTGGGGAGGAGTGCGGAAAGAACTCTTAACTTATAATCATCTCGTTTTRCTTTTTCTCTTTTCCTCTCTGGACATTTAGAACTCCGGTAACTGTAGTAGCTCCTCAGCCCTCGTAAAAAGGTCGGACCAAAAGTTCAGGTCATCATGCGCATCTGAGCCAAAATTAGAACTGTAATCCGCTSCATGAACTGGAGATAACGGAAAACATAGTCCATCTTCACTACCAAACTTCGCAGAATTTTCAGATGAAACAASTTGTAGCCAGAAATCCTCATCCATATTTTGGTAGCTATCCGAAATCACGCACGTCTCAGCGTTCTCAGGATTCGTTGAAGCGGAGATAGATGATGAGACGTCGCTCGATGATGAGGCGGAATGCAGCGGAGAGTTTAGTTGGCAGTGAATGCTACCGGAACTCTCCGTCGGCGCACTGAAATTCAAGATCCTCGTGTCTTCACTAGTGTGATGATGATCAAGCATGGCCATCTCCGTTTGCTTCTCTTGGGTTTCAGCTGGGATTTCCGGTTTAACAATTCTCTTCTTCAGATGAGTGTGCCATACATTTTTTATCTCATTGTCTGTGCGTCCAGGCAATCTTGCAGCAATTGCTGACCATCTGAAGATTACGAGAGATGAARAKAGTCAATATTATGTACATTTCGTATCTCACAAGTTGATTCTCTGGTAGCTATCTATGTGATTAATTAATCAATTCTTGAAGATATAAAAAGATATTCAATCATTGATTCTCTGGTAGCTATCTATGTGATTAATTAATCAATTCTTGAAGATATAAAAAGATATTCAATCATAGTCCCTCGTTTTCTATATCAATTAACACGTGAAACTGCAAGTCACTATCTTTAGTGCTTGATGAAACAAGTYGGGACATCACTGAATGCACAAGATCAAGAACACGTGAAACGTAAACGTTTTGGTTTTTGTCGTCGTCCCCAGTAAGACTCGTCTCTCGAGTATTATTTTAATGCTATTTTGATCTTTGTCGGGAATGGCGACACAGATGAAGATGAGGACTACTGCTAAAACATTTCAAGAACTTCAGATTTCATATACTAAAGCTGACCTGTTCCGTAAGTAATTAGAGTCTGATCAATCAAAAGTGAAGGAGAAAACTGAAGTTGAATAGAGCAGAGAAGATCACAGAGACAAAACAAAGGGACGGCAACAGACCTGTTTCCTAAGACTTCATGTAACTGAATGATGGTTTCTTCCTCTTCTTTCGAGAAGTTTCCCCTCTTGATGTCTGGTCGAAGGTAGTTGGTCCAACGTAGTCTGCAACTCTTTCCACATCTTAACAGACCTGAAATGAACACAAATTAGAATGTCAATTCTCAACTACTTCATATATAATCAGATTTGCATACACAAGAACAAAGCTAAGCTGAGTTCAAGTATTTCATTGAAATAGGTACCAGCTTTCTTGGGGAGTGCCCGCCAGTTTCCATGGCCGTGTTGATTGATGTAAGTGATGAGTAGATGATCTTCTTCCCTTGTCCATGGACCTTTCTTTAATCCCATCTTCTCACAGCACGGAGCCCTCCCCATGATCTAAAGATGCAATATACCTATTCCTCCTTCCACTAATATTCTTGAGCAGCAGAGCTGGAAGAAGGGCGACTTCTTCTATATGCAGTACAGATAGAAGGACTCAGCAGAGGGCGGCTGGGACTAGAAAAGCTGGCGACTAGGCCCCTGCTTTATATAATATTATATGGAAGATTTGAAGAAAGTTAAATAGGACAGAAATTGATATGTTACGTCAAAAATTATATTGTCTCAGCCATCGACTAATCTGGCCAGGATCTGTTCTGTAAAGCCCAAAGCCAAAGATACGTGGCAGGTGTCCATGGTCAATTAACATGTGCCATATAAGGCAGATGTGGACGTGGAAAATATAAAAAGTCTGAAAAGGTTCACGGTGCCCAGAACAGCACAAATCATTGGGAATCTTTTATGTCCTTTAAGGAAAAAGAAGTAAGGTAAATCGCAACTTTATCTCACATGCACTATAGTATAAGGGCATATTCAATATTAGGCTTTAATATTAAATAATTTTTTATAAATAATAATTAATATATGAAATGTCAATACTCATGTCAGGCTAATGTTATAGAGAAAAAAGTCAAATTCATAAATTAATTCTAATACATAATAATTATTTAAATAATGTGATAAGAATAGTCTTTAAATTCAAAAGTTATTTACATATAATAGGAAAATATCTTTTAAAATTAATAATTATCTTTAATTATTGAGTCAACATGTTAAACAAAATAAGTTTTCTGAAATTAGATATTTTGCTTGACATTATTTATCATTCGTACATCAGTATGAAATAACTCAAGACTTCATGCATTGAGAATATAATAATTATTGAAATAATATTTATTACGATGACACAACGATCATCCCTTAATATTTTTTAAATTTATAATAAATTTTTGTCATAAAAAAATTATTATTTCATTCTTTAATATTTTATATTTACTCTCGCTCTCTTAAAATTAAAATTCTAACTCAATCCCTACACGTGGCACCAGAGATGCGGGTAGGGAGGCTTTGTGGAAGAGGGAGTATGGAGTAAAGATTTCTCCAAGAGTGTCCTTTTATTGAAGTATCCAACTGTGTTATGGATGAAGTACTGGTTTGATTGCGTGGATGAAAGGTGTGAAAGGAGGGTCAGAAAAGGAGGGCGAAAGCAGTGGTGTTTTGTGGCTTTGCCGAGATCGCTAGCAGACACGGTCACTGACTGAGAAGAGTTGAAATTGAGCCGACGAAGCCTTAATCTATTATTACTATTAAGTTAGAATTTAGGAGTATTTGGACTGAGGTGTATTTGTCCATAGCTAAAGTTACAGCAGCCCCCCCAAGTGTAAAAAGTCTTAATCATATGAATTTGTGTCTCTCATTTTCAGTACGGGTTTGATTTAACGTTGGGCAAAATGCTCCAAATTTGTAGTGAGGGAGATATACAGACCGTTCGAATCGATTATTATACCTTAATAATGTATATTTTATTTCTTCACGATTTTATCCATCCTAACATATCTAATGAGCATTATAATAAGGGAATATTTGAATGTTTGATGCAATTTTTTCAATTCGAAAAATACGTGTGAAAATATTTATCAAATTATGTGACATTTTATCTCTCGCCTTGACAAAAATTGAATTTCCGACCTTTTGATTAGGACATCTCAACACTTACCCTTTGGGCAAAACTTTCTTGATTTCTAATTTGCTCTTTTAATCAATTTTTTAAAAAAAAAAACTTCAAATTCACTTACATTCCTTTTACGAGAAATAATTTGACTTTGGTTCAGAATTTCCAACCAAATTGTAGGAAAGAGGTCRATATCTATTCAAGTTTTCATCAAGATATGTTATGTAGTTTTTTTATACAGAAAATGAACCTGGGTATACATATAGCTTCGATCAATATATTGGATGAGTGCATTGTGATAGTTATAGAGCCCGAAAAACTTCGTAAGGACCATAAACCCTCTAATTCCACTCTCATCAACAAAGGATAATGATGGCATTTTCTTTTTAAATATAGTCTCGAAACTTTGGTTAATGCTTAATTTCGAAGCAAATTTGCATCTAAATGTGAAACTTCTTAAATTGGATGATCTAGGCTAGGGTTTTAGATTTTCTGCTAAATCAAATAAAAGATAATACATATATAAATGGAGTTAAGAATATACACGTTATCCTCGGATTAATGAATAGATGCATGTAAAGAGAAGTCTAATAAAAAAATACTTATAACCGTTTTAAAGGTTAATTAAAATAACGAATTATAAATAATAAAAGTTTSATAGATAAATATTAAAACCATTATAACAATACTAATGATTATATAATGAAATTATTAATTAAAATTATGAATTTAAAATTTAGTAGTGAATTTAAGCTCTAGCCCCTCCCTTATAATAAATAGAAATCGTTTACTTTGGTGCAATAGGCAAATCCAGTACGCACTTCCTCTTCTTAGACCTCCGAAATTACTTTCGTTTTTTAGGAAAAGTTGAGTAATATATATATTTTTCATTCTCCTTGTTTGATCCAAAGGAAGAATGATGCCCTCGGGTTATTTAGAATTGTTCTTCTAAATTTAAAATTAATAATTTTTAACTTTTTATTATATATTTTTATACAAAAATTAAAAAATACTAATTTTAAACTTAGGAAAATAATCCTTAATCATGTGCTGATTAGATATTACACATCCCACGTTGGTGGATCCAGAGCCAAATAATAAAACAGAAACGGTTAAAATAAATATTTGGACCATGGGGACCAATTAAGACATTTTTCGTACAAAATATATTATATTTATGCGCGCCCTAATAGCTTCTGCATCCCATAAGCTAATTAGTCGCTATCGTCTAACTTTACGGATGGTCCATATTATTCAATTTGTCGATAACAGTAAATTCTCGCATGACAGCCAGGATGTGAAACTTGATGGATTCAAGCATGCCATACGTCACCGGAGAGACAGACAACGGCGGCCTTTGGCTGCAGCAGCCACAAGGTACAACTCAAGCGGCCAATCTAGTTTGACTATGAGTAGTCTGAGAACCACATCATATATATGAAAGTCGTACTTATACACTAACATCCTTCTTTCTTTTTTTTTTTTTTTTGTCATTTATGACATATTGATACGACAGATGTGCATGTATTCTCACCCGGAAATAAAGGTGTTCTTCCAGAAAAAGAAAAAAGAAAAAAGGAAAAAGGGCAAAAAAAAAAAAAACCGTGCAACATATGATCTTTACTTAGGCTTGGCAAAAGCTATCTTTATGAATTCAGTTATTACATGGTCAAAGAAGCATCAAGATTTGCATATATATTGGGTTAGCGATGCAGATCAACCTGTTAGAGACCTAATCCAGTATCAATTTCATATAGCCATTTACTTAAGTCGAACAATTCCACAGGGAAACTCATACCGCAGAGATCCCTACCGAAGAAAACAAGCTGTTTACAAGGGCAAAATAAATGCAAAAGTTTTGGTTACGGGAGGGGCTTTCATAACAATATTATTCAAAAGTGAGGAAAATGTAGAAAATAAAGATTTCAAGCTACGTAATTGATTGATTTAATGAATAGGAGAAACGAGTGGGTTACCTGGTGTAGCTTGATCTCAGAAAGCAAAACGACTTCCTGTTCCATCAAGAAAACGATCAGTATGCCATCCTTTAGACTGCAGCTCAGAAAGCAAAGGAGGAAATGCACTATTCATCCGCTCATAAGCTTCTTTCAAAACGTTTATATTAGTTTCAGGTACAGACTTCTCACTAGCTGCGGCATACGCAGCAACCAGCCATCCCCGCAGTGCATCTTCACCAGTAGCGTTGTGTTCCAATATCAAGTCAGTCCATCTAGTTCCAGGACTCAAAATGAACTTTTCGTCAGGGAATATTTCTTTCAGCTGGCGCAGCTTTGAAGGTTTAACAACCTTGTGCACAGCACCTCCCACTTTAACACTTCCAGCTTCCTTGATCACTCTTCCAGGAAACAATAGATCTTCTTGATACCTTAGATCAGCAGGGCTTGATACTATTCCTTTCTGGTTCCATTCACAGCTTTAAATAAGTTCACAAAATATGAAAGTTATCAACGTCTTATGCTTCTCTTTTATCCGAGACAGAGAAACGAATCAAGACCTRGAGAAAATCTGCTACAATCATTGCAGTTCTCTGGGGATTTAGTGTATTGACTGGAGCAGCTCGCATTTCTTCACAGACACTGTAAATATGCACGACAGACAGAAGGGGTCCAACCAACAACTGCAATATGTCACAAATATCAGTAAGCACAAAAAAAATTCTGATTTTATAATGAATCGTCCATCAAATCTCAGTCAATTGAACAGACAAAAAACCGTATTCTCAGTCACTCGAACTTTAAAGGCCTAAAAAGATAGAATCCAAGAAATAGTTCACGGCTAGCTTTCATCATTGATCGAATTCTAAAACCCAAGCAACYACTACYAAACAAGAATKGCTTCACACAAACTCGCCTTCATCTAAAAGTTACCAGCAGGCTCTAGCTGTACTTCTTGAAAAGGAAAATGTAAACATGGAAAAGACGTTTTTACAATGCAAAAGAGGAAGATTATGGTTCAAAGACGTCATGAACTCTAGTTTTCAGGACCCATTAGGAGAAGGAAGGAAGGTAATCTTATCTTAAAATAACAAACGAAAATATTACAAACYAAGATATAYTTTTCCTGTTCGAGGAAGTTTGTGCAAGGACTATGACGGTGCGGCTCAGCAAGGATAACAACATTAGAACAATTACATAAACAGATGTAAAGAGGCAATTCATGTGCACGAGGCGGAAGAAATTATAATATATTGAAAATCTGAACTCATAGAAGCAGGCATTATGTGCTAGTATTCTTGATATTTTATTATATTTCTTACTCAGTAAGCTTATGCCTTAGAATTTCTCTAGTTGTCTAGACACCTTCTCCAAGCCTGCTGGGCTGAATGTGAACTAAAACCTCAAATTCATAGAACTGGGATTGCTTTGCTTGGTATTAAGATATAAGGAGAACAACTAGGTTAAATTGAATAACAATTATCTGAAATGATGCACAAATGATGGTAACAGGTTTTATACCTTTCCTTGCATTGTTGAACAGATGGTAGAAGCTAACTGGATTCCAGCTCCTAGTCCAACAACGTTAAAAAGGGTGGAAATGGCCTCACCTTTTGCAAAAAGATCACTAAGATTGCCTTCTTTAGCAAAGGAAGAATATATTGGCAATCTCGTTGCTCTTGCAGCAACAACTGCCATTCCCTGTAAAAAGCCCCCAAAAGAGAAGTTCATGATGTTTTAACCATACCAACTTCCCTAACATGAAATATAAGACTTAGAAGAGATTAAGAATGTTACAGGACTAAAAGAGAGTTTAACATGATTTGGGCATCTTATCCGAACGCTTTAATACTGTGTTTTGACTTAATTTGCAATCAAAAAGAGCAAAACCTTGGGAAAGCAGAACTTAGGCAAATAATTCCCCYTTCTGATTCAATGAGAGATGTTAGCTAACCTCCTCAATTGGTGCATACCTCATGAACCATCTACATATATACATTTAGGAATTTAAATGAAGAAAAATTTAAAAAATCAAGGCATTAACCTTAGCGAAATTTCCAAGACCCGCCATTTCAAGAAATAAATGGGGACATAAGGGGGAAAGCACTTCCAGTCCAGTACCCAAGTCATACAGCACATCAGCTGCAATGTGGAGATTCCCTTTCAATCAACTTGTCCAACAACCAATAGAAAGCTACAAATATTTGCTTCTCTGCATTTTTGGTTGTGACAGAAAAAGGAGGGGCGGGGGAGGAGGAGAAGCAAAAGATTAAGATGCAAGAGCCAAGAAATAAACCCAGAATTCTCCAGCGTTTAGGCTCTGAATCCATTCTTGCACCCAAATTGCTACATATGAGTTTGCCTACATGCTGCATTCCATCCTTTAATACCTGCAAATTATCATGACATGCTACCTCATATGAAAAAGGTCAAAAGGAGGGTGTTTCATGAATTTGTCCAAAATTCAAAACTTTACCCAGCTCACTGCAGTGGCCTGTGCAGCGGTAGGTCTCAGGCCTGCAGCAAATAACAGTGACTGCAAAGGAGTAAGAATGCAGAAAATATATTCCGCACAATTTAAAAGTATCATGAATAAAAGAACATTTTTAACACCAAAGTAGTTTTTTCCTTAAGTGATCAATTTAATCTAAAGTTAGAACAACAAAAGTTATTGATTATTAGCATTAAAAGGCAACCAAAACAAATAAATAAATAAAKTGGCAGATCAAAGTATAGTTTCATTGTAGCATAATATTTTCTTATCAAATATTTTAAGAAAAGTACGACTCTTGCTCCCAGGAAATGCATTAATTTTGAAAATGACATTATGTTTGAAAGAAACTATGTGTGAAAGTGGGCACATATCTGCATAAACTGGAATTAGATGCTCCGTGGATATTGAAGAAGACCTGAGTAGATAATACAGACAATGCTGCGCTGGTGAAATGTTGCAGTGCTCGGAATTGTGTATATCTAAGATATCCCTCATTCACGCTGCCATATAAAGATTCAGAAACCAAAGTAAATGCAATAGATCAATTACCCAAAAATAGATGAAGTACAACATAATCTTGAGAACAAGCTTGTCATTATCTGAAGGAGCTGAATGCTAAATGGTACAACTGACCTATATGGATACCCTGAGGGAAAAAATTTATTGAGAAAGGATTCAACCATTCTATGGGCAACAGGTCTGGAATCATTTACTATCCTCATCTGCATAAATGAATCATAAGTTTGGCGTCTGTTCAGTCAGTACAAGGAAAATTGATCACGAAAGTTAAGCACTTAAAGTCATTCATAACTACTGTAGCTGCAAGAATAAGTGCACTTCATTACCTCCTCATCAATTGGTATAGATTCTTTTATTCATTTCAACAAGAGAAGAATATCACTAGTTACAGCACACTGGGGGTATAAATCAATCAGATATTCGCCAATTTGGAGTAATTTCACGTGAAATGGTTGGAGATTCCAATTTTCGGGGGCAAACATTGCCAGAAAATAACAGCAGAAAGCAATTGTCTAAGTAAAATAAAGAAAACTGGTTGGCAAGAACCACATTGAAAGTGATACAATTGAAATTAGTACACAGAGACAAGACTCACGGACAGTTGGCCATCTGATTCAAACTGGTACCGACAGGACACTGAATCGGACGTCTCAATCCAGAACACCGGCAACGACGGCACTGGCTTACTCATTTCCTTCTTAGGCTTCTTTATCTTGACCTGTAACGATGAAAATTCACAAAGGCGCCCCAATTAAAGAGAAAGAAAGTTCAAATGTAGAAAATCCAGAAACATCTCCTGCAAGAAGAACTGAGAGAAAGAGAAAGAGAAAGAGAAAGAGAAAGGACCAGTAAGTCCATGGAGGGAAAAGCAATTGGGACGGCGGAACAGTTTTGTCTGGGGGACAGTTTGGCCTTCGCCGGTGCGTTCGGTGACTCGGGTTGGAGAAGCCTTTCAAGTTGGGATATGCCTTCTACGACGCCGTTCTTTATTTTCATTATTGCTACAAACGGACAGGGGACCTTAAAATCTTACCTTGACCCCTAGTATTTTAACTTTTTATGAATAGGTCCTATCAAATTCGAGTCAAATCTTATAAATTGTTTTATATATCAAGAACGCAATGTTAAATATTTATTAAATTTAATAAAAATATTATTCTAAGAATTATAGAGCAATGTCACATTAAAATTGTAATTTAAATAATATATATACAAGCACATTTCTTTGAAAGAATTATAAAAATTTAAAATGCTATAATTAACAATATATGAATTTTCAATTACTAGTTTTACATTATCAAATAAATATACAAGATACTCAATTGCATCCGTTTTTGCTCACTTATTTCAATCTTTCTTCAGTGCATTACAAATAGTCACCTACATCYCATTTTTATAGCCATTCAAATCGATTATTTACAACGTTACAATAAAAAATTTTTAATTTATAATTTTTTAAATACATCACCTTATATTTATTCTAGAGCTTTAAATCAATAGAGAAGGGGTTTTATTCTTTCAAAAAACTTCTAACTTCTTCTTCTAATATTTTTTCTTTAGTAGAAAAGAGATCGAAAAATACATTTTCGTAATAGTAAATAATTAAGACATTCTTCCTCGGTAGAAGATGCGAGTGAACATGCAATGCTGAGTGAAATTAGGGTATGTAAATTGAAAGGGTGGAAGGATCAGGGTCCACTTTGTTAATTAATTAAGATTGGTAATTACCAAATCGAACGTCAACGTCGTAGATCGAATTTGAAAGGGTTTGGGACGGTGGAGAAATGGAAGATCCCCGCCACCGCGCTTCTCCGCTATGTTAGAAATTTACATATAGTTGCATATATACGTATAGCTGTAAGATCAAGAATTTGAATAAATTATCACACAATCTGGAGTTACTAGAATGGATGCTGAAGGTAATCGTTTGGATGAAGCCATTCACTTTCTTCCCCTAATTTGTGTGATCCGACGATTTATGAAATTGTTTTTATTAGGGCAACGAGCATCTTCAAGCCCTTCGGTGGTCCTGGCTGCTCTCTTATGTAAAAGAGCTAGACTTCACGAGGAACTCCGAAACATTGAGAAGCAGGTTTGTAACTTGTTGGGTATGTGAATAAGATTCGTGTAAGCAAGACTCGTTTGAACTGAGGGGCTTGAGGTGTTATGCTTTAGCAGGTGTATGACATGGAGACGAGTTATTTGCAGGATCCAAGCCAATGTGGCAATGTATTGAAAGGTTTTGAAGGGTTTTTGTCGTCCTCCAAGAGCACAACCCTGTAAAATTCTCGCCCTTGATATTGTAATCCGCAGAGATATCGAAAATGCTTTTTATTGATAAAATGTAATTTTCTGTTGCTAAAGGTTATTGTAGTATTTGATAGTTTAGATATCACAAATGATGTTTAGGACAAGATGCATGTCTGAGGTATCTGTGCAGCTGAAAGTTGTGGGTTCGTCTAGTTGATTTATTTGATGGATCATAATTTGCTTTCTTCCAAGAAAGTGATAATGTATGTGTTCAATCAACTTGGTGCCCAGATAATGTTGGTTAGGACTTGTGGAGATATATCTGCTTCTACTACATTGCTAGTGCTTGATGGACTTGTGGACATATTTCTCCCAAGTGTTTGAAGATATGTGTGTTTACTAGTGAGGCACACTCCTGTGCCTAATCATATGTTGGAAAGCTTTTAAAGAGAGCTAGTAATGCACGGTTTAATTCTGAATTTGAGCATGATGGAAAGAACATTCGTGTTGGTATCTACAAGCTAATYTAACAACTTATTTAGTGTTATTGACTGAACTTGTTAATTATGCTACCGTGTAAGCCACCTTAAATCATTTACTATCTTTAAAGCTTCTAGTACTTTGTGCTTGATCACAGCTTTATTTTTTCAAGTCGCATTTTGGCTAATCATGTAGCATCTGTTATTTGATTGTAGCTTAAAGCGTTCGAGGAAGTTCCAACCTGAAGATAGGCTGTTCTCACTATCTTCGATCACTTCTCCAGCTGTACGTATTATCATGTTCATTTTTCAATGATTCCACATCCATTATTACTGTTCTTGTTTTCTCACCATTCATCGTCTTGAAAATTTGTCACATTCTCCTGATAGAAGAAAGTGGTATATACATATGTCTTCTTCTTAAACTTATTTGCAAGTTCACCTCATAAACAATGTTCATACAATTTTCTGTTTTTGGTTTTATGTTTAATAAAAATGCCTCTCAATGCTAGGGAGAGTAATGTAAGCAGGGTACGATAACTAAGCTGGTTAATTTGAGACAGTTCATATATCTTATATTTTTGGACACGGGTTTCAGTATGGCAGAAAGATGCAATTCAAGTTTTACACTCTGCTTTTGTTATTTTGGACAAGGAACATATCTATAGTTAAAGTAATTAACTAGACTTGCTTGAAATATTATAGGTAGTGTCTGCCATGACATGGAAACTTCTAAATTTTAGTTGGAAAGAATAATTATTATGAGGAAAGAAAAACAACAATGGTAGTCAACCACTTGCTCTCCTGGCAYGTAATTATTGGGCAAGAAATCCAACTTGGTYAATTGGAGACTCGGCCAACTCTGTTTACATAGCCTTGTTTTTGTTTTTGAAAATTGTCATCCATTTGTAAAATTTGGATTCACTCCTCCAATCATGCCAAGAATTTAGTGTCGTCTTTGTCTATTCTACCCAAAAAAGGGAACACTGTCTTGTTGAAGTATGCCAAACCTCCTGAAGAAACCTTTTAAAGTATGGCAAGAAACTGAGTTGAAAGTTTGTCTTAATTTCGTTTTCTCCATGAGTAACACTCACTGGCGTGCATTCATGTTTCTTCTCATTTGCATTGCACATTGGTCAGTTTCTTCTGCAGAAATTGTTTGTATAATGCACRACCAGGGTTGCTTCATCATATAGAAAAGGATCTTGTGGCCTTACATGTCATTTGAATCGTTCTTAGGTTGAAGAGCATGCTGCTGGACGAGATGCTGCAGGTGTGTCAGCAAATGGACAGTGAGTACTTCAATATCTCATCTTGTACATGGTGCTTTGGTATGTATTGAAAGTTTGACATCAATAGAAATTGACAAWAAATTTTTGCTACCTACAGAGGGAAACCAAAGAAGGGAAGAGGCGGCCCTAGAGATACAAAGAGAATGAGGCAGTCAAGTGAACCAGATTTTGACTATGACGAAGATGCAGATTTGATGTAGAGGAGTAAGTTTGTCAATCCTGCATGATTCAGTTTGGTGACTTGACATTTTGCAACTGCTTTCTTACCTAGGTGAAAAGGGTGTCCTTTTGGRTGCCATAGTACAAAAATAACAACAGAAGCCATGCCTGGCTATCATTGACAATCTTCTTTTATGTATATATATATTCATGTCCACTGATTAAAATCATAAGAAAAAAGAAATGCATTGTTTTGTAATTGTTTCATTTGTCTTGACTGGGATTAATTACCTTCCAAGTTAACAAAGGATGTGGTTAACTATCTGTTCCATGATTGAGTTATGAATATCTTGAAAAATTTTCCCAATATAAGATGCTCTTGCCAATTTCTTCAATTTTATTATTGTTTCTTGTTATTTTATCCTCTCTAACATGAATGCAGAAATGTCGACTTTCAATTGGGATTATATTCTAGTGCWTCGGAACCTGTAGAACCAGAGGAGCTTCCATCGAACGGTCCAACATAAATATGAAGTGGGCCGAGTCTCATTGTAAACTGATCACGCGCGAGTTAGTTAACAAGTACTTTGCTTGACCCGTTGTGGTATCCATTTGGGATTACTTTCTCCAGCCCAATAAATAGCTTGTGGTGTCAGAAGCGGCTTTCGACGTTCAATATAAAAACTTATACGATTTAGTAAGATTGGAAAATGGAGAGAGAAAGCATTTTTAATTGCTTTTGACCYAAGTTACAAATCAAAACTTTTCTAAGAAGAAGTTGTGAGAGATTTTATAAATTTATTTTTTTAACAAAATACATTTATGATCGAAATACAAAAATCTTCATGATATAGTTATTGAAATGAAAATCATTATTTTTTTACAAATATATTTATCAAATATTAATAAACATACTATTCCTACAGATTGAGCAATTGATCTCTAACCGTAATGGCATTTTCGAATTCGACCACGAATAGRATGGCTGTGACCCTCGAGTAATATTACCTTTACATTACACTCCACTACTTCTACATCGTTTTCCTGTTCTTATCGCTACTGAATCATATTAATTAATTGAGTGGTAATCCAGGAAAATGAGAGAGAGAGTACAAGAGTCAAAGCAGCATCACATCTTTGTCCTTTTGAGCTTTATGGATAGCTAAAGTTAAAGTTTGTACAGCAATCCATGGTGTCTAGAAAGCATGGAAGCTTAAGTTGAACGCACCGCCCACGGCCAGGGAGGGTCCATTTTTGCTGAAGAACATTCGAGTTTTCCGTGTAGGCATCCTCATCGGATCTTCTATAAACCCGTCTTCCTCATCCTTATCCGCCTTTGTACAAAGCAATCGACTACTCATCATCAGCTTATATGTTTTGTACCTAGTGACTATCGATTGAATTCTTGAATTGTAATTTACTATTCATTCAAAAAGTTGATATTTTGARGCATAAAAATCGACATCCATCCCTGCAAGGACTATTGGTAAAGTGGGATTTGTTCAGTGTGGGAATCTTTCTCATTTTCTTCTGTTAAATTAGTGAGATTGATTTAAGAGGAAGAAGAAGAAAGGAGAGAATTTGTAGTTGCTTTCTCCATTTGGCCGTATATGCCTTTTCTTTCTCTGTCCCTTTTTGATTCTCCGTTTTCCTTTCCGTCCAAAACTTTGAAACCAAACAGCCACACCCACCTGCATCATTAGATACATAAGCTTTGCGGAGTTATATAATCTTGTTCCTTCCCTATCTTCTCTAATTATTTGAAAGTTCATTCTTCTTGCTGTTTCCTCAGTTTTCTCACCCCATCCAGCCATGTCCTTCAGAATCAGAGGAGTAAGTTTKCCTCTCCTTGTCTCTGCCCATATGGCTATATTGATTTTTATTTACTATATTTTCTTGTGTCGAAATCCTGGATAAAATACTCGCAATTGCATATGAGTTTTCACAGAGAAACTCTAATGGATCTTGATCAATCCTACAGTTCTCATAATATAATTTTAAGGGATACTCATGTTTGAGGTTGTAAATAATCCCGACTTTCTGCTTAAGAATCTTGCTGAGTTATTACGCTCTGTGATTGACTTTGAGTTTCACTTTGGTTTTCAGCCAAATGCTTCCTCGGGAATGGGTGTTGCTGATCACAGTAAAGAGGCATTCATGGAGCTCAAGAGGAAAAAAGTTCATCGCTACGTGATTTTCAAGATTGATGAGAAGAAGAAGGAGGTTGTTGTTGAGAAGACTGGCAATCCTGCAGAAAGCTATGATGATTTTACTGCCGCCTTGCCCGAGAATGACTGCAGATATGCTGTGTATGACTTTGATTTTGTTACCTCTGAGAATTGTCAAAAGAGCAAGATATTCTTCATTGCTTGGTCAGTCTGGATTACTTATTATGCCTAATTCTTGTTTCAGTATCACAGTAATTCGATCTTTATTCTGTTGCCATTTCATCTTTGTGCATTTGACATCGGAAGTTGTACGGGGTTATCAGGTCTCCTTCCATAGCTCGAATCCGTGCCAAGATGCTCTACGCTACATCCAAGGACAGGTTTAGAAGAGAATTGGATGGAATTCATTATGAGATTCAGGCTACTGATCCTACGGAAATGGATCTTGAAGTGCTCAGGGACCGTGCACACTGAAGCTTGAGTAGATTCCAGGTTTTTCCCTCTCGAGAACAAAGGACTCAAAGGGTTAACTCACTCATCAAATGACTGCTTTGCGGATCCTTTATTCATGTACAGATCTATTTCCAGCACAAGTAATTCAAAAATAATGATGCCCWGAAAGGCAGAATTCAAGCTATGCCTGTGGCTTTTTGTTGTCATTTGCTTCTCAAATGGAACTGACTACTGGTATCCGTGAACCCTTGCTCTCTGACCCCGAGACTAAGATTTTGGGGCCTTTATTATATACTTATATGATGAATTCGTCTTGACAGTTCATCAATTACCAAAAGGATCGATTCTCAAAAGGACACTCTGTTTATCTACCAAATTATGCATTTCTTTTTCAGTGTGTAACAAAGAAACGACTTTAGCATTGTTTCTCAAGATAGCTTGTACTGTGTGTAAGATCAAAGAGTATCTTCAGTGCAGTAAGGGAAGAACAAACTCAGGTTCGTTTGTGGGAAGAGATTGTAAACTTCTTGGGAATAAGCAGATCTTAATATAAGTAGTAACATCYCTCTAGTTTATATTTCATAGGCTAGCAGCGACTCTAGGAAAAAGAAATTCGTTTGTGGGAACTACTTTGCATACATTTTGTAGCTCAGAGTAAAGGAGGACAAGAACCATCTCTTGATGGAAAAACCGAATAGAAAAAGAGTCTGCTACTAGTCATGATGCCGTAACTCAAACCAAAAACCTGATTGTACTATATCGGAACTGTCCTGTTATCAGAAGAAGGTGTCTGTTCTGATTCTGCTCCCTCTTCAATTGACTCTTCGTTTTCACCAGACATCTCCTCCAGGGATTTTCCCTTCGATTCTGGGACCAAGAAAGTAAACAYCAAACCTAAAAGGTTAACGACTCCCAACACTATGAGCGAATTTTTCACTCCAATTCCTGCTGGATACCCTGCATCTGCTTTGGACTTGTCTTGATTCTGAGCCAAATATAAAAATCCAAAAGCACCTATGATTGCTCCTAGCTTCCCTGATGCTGCTGAAATGCCATGGCAAGTCGATCGTAGCCGAGCAGGGAAAATCTCAGCCGGCACAACYAATGTGGTAGCATTGGGCCCAAAATTTGCAAAGAAGAAGGTTAACGAGTACATGACCACAAAACCAATATGGTTTCCCTTCMTAGTCCAGTGATTATAAGGAATGGCCAAAGCAAACATGAATATTGTCATCATAGCGAAACCTAGCAATTGAATCGCAAATCTCCCGATCCTATCAATAAGAGCCACAGTGAACCAGTAGCCTGGGACAGTACTACACAGAGCAATAAGAGTTTGTGCTCTTGCTATTGTGTACACCTCTTCGATCGCATTCATAGTCTTTGCAGCAGGGATCCATCCAACCGCACTGAAGATATCCTTCTGGAACAAGTTCTGGCTGTAAAATGCAATGTCAAGCAAGAACCATGTGGTTGTGGTACCAAGCAAGTGAAGCCCGTGTCTACGGAGGAATGGCTTTGAGAACAAACCGAATGAGTTATCAGACTTGGATGAGGTACCAGACTCCTCGACTTTCTGCACTGGTTTTTGAGCATCCTCCCCACCACCTTCAACATCCATATCCAAATACTTWGACATATCAGCGTTGGCCTTCTTCACATTTTTCGCAACGAGAGCCGTGTAACGAGCCGTTTCTGGCATCTTCATCCGCCAATAGTACGTAAGCAGAGCTGGAAGTGCACCAACCATTAAAATGATCCTCCAAACATAATCGGCTGCTGGAGCAGTTGAAGCAATCGGATCAACCTCGTACGTCGGAACCTTGTACCTGGCCCCGAATGCAGCAGAGACTATCATAGCAAATATGCCACCTGACAAAATTCCGAAGCCTTGCATGGCAAAGACTGCTGCGATGAAGGCTCCACGAGTCTTCTTATTTGCATATTCGGACATAATCGTGGCAGAAAGAGGGTAATCACCGCCAATGCCAAAACCAAGCCAAAATCGAAAGAAGCAGAGAGTAGTCATAACTGCCTTAGCATCATGGCCGAAGGAAAGGCCTGAAGCAATCGACGCCAGACACATGAGCATAAGAGTGATGCCATAAACCTTTTTCCTTCCCAGTTTGTCTCCTAACCAACCAAAGAAGAGTTGGCCAGCAAGGGTTCCACAGAGTGCCACACCATTAACAGCAGCAGACACATTAGGAGGTAAAGAACCAGGCTTCGCTGCGCCTTCTTTATGGTAATAGATGCGACCAAGCATTTTAGTAACGAGGGATATGCAGAAGAGATCATAGGCATCAGTGAAGAAACCCATCCCAGCAATGATAATTGCAGTAAAGTGGTACCATTGTGTTTTTGCAGAATCAAGCGCATTCAGCACCTTCAAGTTGTCCATTGCTAGTTTATTCGCTCTCTGTTTCTCAATTTATATCTGCAAATTTCGTACAAGAATACTCAGAACAACCAATTCGATAAACCACACATATAGAATAGATGAAGAAACTGGAATATCAGAAAGAGATGGGAAGTAACAAGGACTCCAAATCCAAAAGGGAATATGAATAGTCAAGGACTTATAAATGCAAAAGGAAAAAAACAAATAATCAAAGAAATAAAAGAACAAGAATAAGAAAGCAGATAAAAACAAAAAATCAGGCTGTAAACTTTTGAATTTTCTAGAGCAAATTGATAGGGTCCGTAACCAAACAATCTTCTAAGAATCCTAAATCRCAAGATTATGGGAAAACTTGGTAAAGACTAAACACTGTGAAATTCAAGAAAGCCCCTGCCAATCTGGAAACCGGAAAACCAGCCACAGTTTCCCCCACACATACGCAACCAAATCCCACAACAAAAGGGAAATAGAAGTCCATCGATTACCCGACTCATATTGGTTGCATATCTGAACAACCCCCCATGCCTAACTATGATCACTACATGACAACGACGATGATGAGGAGAAAATTATCAGTTGCAGAGGAGAAACAGACTCCTCTGATTGGAAAATCATTACTCTCAGGGACATCAAGTATTTCGGCATGCGAATGCACATTAACAAGACATTCCTTTTTCTGCTTATTCTTTTTGGAATTAACAATCAAGATCCGAAAGTTTCTGTCGAATGATAAATGAAAGCAATGCAGTACAGATAATCAAGAAACTGAAAATCTAATCTTGGCATAATAAGAGAGGGGAACGGGATCTTTTAATGACTCCTCCCGAGCAAAAAGATGAATCCAGATTACGACGACAAAAGACAGAATCTTCTGATGAATGTGGCGATTCTACAAAGCCACCACCTTTGCATGCAACAAAAGAAGATAGAGAAATATACTATTCATCAATCAAAAACAGACAGAGACGACAAACGTAACCGGGATACTATGTACAAGAAACAGCTTTACACAGTAGAAACAAACCAAAAAAAAATCTTAACGTGACACTGACCTGTTTCTTTGTTTATCTTCTTCCCTGAATCACCAGACAAAGAAAGAGATGTATGAAGAGAGGGTTGAAATTAAAGAGAGTGAAAAATCACAAAAGTCTTTGCTAATGGTTATTATGATGGCTAAGCTGATGAGTTAGATAGGGGTGGATTTTTGGTGAGAAAGGAGCCGTGAAGAATGTGTATATTTATAGTCCCACAGCGTTCGCAACTGCCTGGGCGGATCTTCACTGGTATATTCTCTCTGCTTTCCGCTTCCATCTCAGGCACCAGTTGATTCCTTCACTCATTCTTCCAAGACGACGCCGTCCGTGCACACACACGTGTCGCTTCAGATGGTTGAATTTGAGTTAGTTTTAGGTTGACCTTCTTCTCCGTTTTACTTCGATATATGTGATCCGACGAGTCAAAAGAAACATCCGAGGACACGTGTGTGACCTCTGACGTTTCTCTGTTCTCTTTTGCAGCTGACTCAGGTGAGGAGTATATTAGTCATTTTCTAAATACCTGCGGAAGGTTTATGGTAAATTGGTAATTATTTTTCATTTGGTATAAGATATGGCATTGAATTAGCTATACATTAACTCCTTAAGATGGATTAGGGAGAGAATTGGGGTGATTGTTATCCATAATGGAATATACTAATCGCATCATTCTCCTCCTTAGCAAGATTTTGTTTTAGACCGGGTGTTTAGGGAGCTTACGTTTATAAAGATTTGGATCCCCAATAATTTTTTTCTTTTTTTTTTTTTTTACCCTCTTTGGTAAACTTTTGCTAAATATAGAGACCATTCCAGCATATTCGAGTCGAACCGAAGAATATAGTATAATGTGTTATGTTATTAATAGCCTTATGAATAAGGTGAATAGTCACTCTCGAATCAAGTTTRGACAAGACGGTAACTTAATTAATTAAGCAATAAATCTTAAATTAAATTCACATGTTAATATGTAAAAATAAAATATTTGACTTTATAATTGTTCTCTTCTTTTAATTATCTTTTTACCGAATTGAAGCCTATAATTAGGGCAAGAGATCTTTTAATCTGTTTTTTGGCTAAATATAGAGATAGAGGTCCCGAATATTCGAGTCGAATTAAAGAATAATAGTATAATGTGTTACGTTATTAATATGCGGAAAAGACCAATGATCACTTCTGAATCAAATTCGAAGTATGATAAGAGGGTAACTTAATTAATTAAGTAATAAATCTTAAAATTAAATTTGAACATAAGGAAATATTTGACTTTATAAATTTTGTCTTCTTTTAATTATTTTGTTACCGAATTGAAGCCTTATTATTAGGGTTGGAGATATTATAATACTCTATTCGACTATACTCCTTACTATACATTCTCTAAAACCAACTTGAGCAAAAAGTAACGACCCATTTATTAACACTGAAGTCTGAAAAAATAATTTAATTTTTAAATGTTAAAAGATTTCCTTTGCAACGCCTAAATTTAAATATTAAATTTAATAATCTAATATGAAAATATATCAAAATATTATCACTTAAAATGTCTAAAAAGAAATTAAGAAGCACTAAATATATTAAGATATTTCAAAATTAGATTATCAGATAAGTCATTAATTCATTCAATTTTAAGTATTGAATTGGATCGTAATATTATCACTTATTTCATATATTATTAAGACATTTTAAAATTAAATTATTAAACAAATTTAATCGATTAAGTTTTAAGTGATTAATCAAATTATCAAACAATGTCTAATCAAAAGTAAATTTTTAATATTTATAAATTAATTACTTTTTATGCTTAAAATTTTTAAAAATTTTAAATTTATTAAATTAAAAATTAAAAATTAAACTTTAAATCAATATAACATAAAAAACGTCACATGTAAACCCTGGGGAGCTCCTTAAGAGATTCCGTCGTTGTCTACCCAAAGTCTTCAATTTAATGAATGTCTTTTTGACCTTCAATTTGAATAGGAAGGCCCCAATAAAAAGAGAACTCTATCACTCAGCCCAATCAAGCGCAAGGTGGATCCAACCTACTACTATTTCCTTCCTTGAGTTTGTTAGGTTCAAAAAGTTACTTCTTTTTATTAAATTAAATTTATAAATGAAAAAACAATCAAAAATAAAATCCTCAACTCAAAGTTATTAAAAAAAAATAGTTAAACAAATATAAAGAAAATATAATTGGCAATTGGGGAACTTAAGGAGGGAAAAGCAGTGGCACAAAGGTTCTCAATTTTTGGACCAAATCAACTAATGGAGAAGGTAACCTTTGAAGTAACCTTAAAATAGATGCTTCTCCTTTCAATGGAATTAAAAGTTAAATATATCATCATTATCAAATTAAATAATAACAAAATAGGGTTTGGAACCTTATGTTCTACTGGTTTTTTTATAATTTTATCTATTTATTTATGATATAGAATAATAATTGAAATCAGGTCGATAAAATTTATAATTAATTGTAATTTGCTTATAAAGCACCAATTTCATATTTTAAAAAAAAAACCAAACAAGCTAATTGAATAATCCACGTAAGCTTAAGTCTTTCTTTTTTTTTTTTTTCCTAAAGAAATTACAAGAAAAGCATAGTAATGGGAGAAAGAGTTCTTAGAAAAAAGATAACAGTTATATTAATAATAACGCTTTCCTTATTCCACTGTCCCGTTAACGTTAATCAAAACACGACATTATATAGAGAAAAAAAAGAATATTTAGAGGGAGTTAAGAATATTAATTAACATGTCTGTTATGATTCGTGTTTGAGATTGCATAACGCTAAGCAAAAGTGTACTACTCAGAACTATTCAAACTTTAAAAAAAAACATAAAAAATGTCGTGTTTAGCTCAGCTAATTAGGAATATTAATTCATTAATTAGATAATAAAATGTAGGAGATGCTAATCGCATTAATATTAAAAAAATCAGCATAAAAGGCTTAACTTATTAAACACTTTTATTTCTATTTTAATTCTTTTAAGTAGCTGATGAGTGAGTCTTCATATGGTCTCATGAGAATCAATAAAAAATTTAATTTATCAATTTCTTACTGAAAACTCTAATAAAATATTATAAACAACTATAATTGGAAAAGTCATCGGCAATAAAAGTTAGCGTTGGGCCGAAAGRAATGCAAGGGGCACCGTTAACACTTAAAATTAAAAACCCTAATGTACCTATCATGATATTCCTAAGATCATCTTAAACCATAGTTAGTGCTAATTAAGTAACCTCTTTTGACCTTAAGAAACCCTAATAATCATTACCAGTTTAAAGATGCAGTTGTCTCTAGGTAGAGGGGAGAGGACATGTCCGAGGATGGCAGCTTCACCATGATAAAGAAATAATGTAGGACGAAATCAGAAACTCCTCTTCCCTTAATTTCATCACTAGAAGAAGAATGGGTTTTATCTMTCAATAATTAAGCTTATGATCGAAGATATGACTCCAGATCCTCTAATACATTCTATCTTTAAGCTTTTATATTACATCAATTAAAATACGATATGTATATACATTTAACTATTAAGATAGACGATAAGAGGTGTTAGAGCGACTAATGATATATAACAATTCATGCTCCAACGTGTAGCGATGATAGAGAGAATCTAGTCGAAAAATCTATTAAAAGATGTCCGAGGGCCTATGAATGTTGTAAACAAGTAGAGCAAAAATATCAGCTACTTTCTCCCCGTCTCCACTATGATATTTGCCTCCATGTGCTCCAGAGATATATGCTCATGAAGGTCCAATATCAGCGGCCATGGTTTAAAGCGGAGCTTCCCAGATCTTTCTATTGTCACCATTAATTGATAACCTAACAGTGAAATCTTGAAAAGCTTAGATATTTTACCATGATAATAAGATATCCATGGACATATAATCAAAGACAGAATCATTTGTCCTCAACTTTAAACTAATTTTCCTTTAGTGGGGAGTTACGATAAAAATGGAAAAACCAATAAYATCAAACAACTAACCCAACTGCAATTGCCATTTCTGGGAACAGAGAGAAATGGAAGAGTCTCCGGGACTGAGGTTCTTAGAAACTGGGGAACGTAAGATTCAACGGACTGAGCTTTATAAATTGCAGCGTCTACATTGGTTGGCTACTATTTGCTCATCATCCACTGAAAGATATAGAAAAAGAAGGAAAAGACGAACTGAGGTAAAGTGGAAAAGAGGACTTCTCGCCGCTGGCCGGAGAATGACACCCCCCAATTTTGGCATGCCCGAATGAGGACGATGAATGGTTGAAACTTAGTGTAGAGTGGCACTACCAATATGCCAAAATTCTACATCAAGCAAGTCATCTAATTATAGTCTTTTCGAGTTTCATACTCAATTAATTAAATTCACGATTATTTCATTTAAAAATTTATATTACATGCAATATGTGTTTTATTTTTTAAATATAAATTCGTTATATACYTCATATTTGAATATTCATCATTGCCATAATATTTGACTATTTCCCTTAAACCCGTAGCCAATATGAATTGCTTTTAACACATAAATATTTTGGACGGACCCAAGCCAAGAGCTTGGTTGGCTTGATAAGTTAATTGCTAAATGAAAACAAGGTTTTGCGATTCTACTTCTGCTTATATGAAGAATGGAATTAGAAATTTTATTTTGACAGGATAAGAGTATAAGTTTAAGATATTAAGAGACGAAATGATAATGTTTTAGGTAAAAATTCTATATAAATTTTAAAAAATAATACCCCTATATAAAAAAAATTTTTAAAAAAAAAATTGGAGGGCGATTTCAACCCCACCTCCTTTAACTGAGAGAATTTTGATTCAGACAACATTCCTTGGCATAAGATTATGACTTCACTTAGATTAGTCATATTGAGTGAGAATATAGATTCGAATTGAGTGGCTCAAAAAATAGATCGATAAATTATTTATTTTAGAGAATTATGAACCCCACCTATAAAATTTTCTAGGGGGAAACAAATTTCACTCCCACCTATAGTTCAAATTCAGCCAGGTGAGGCCCAAATCCTGGGCTTTATTTTTAGAGTAATAACTGTAGAACAGGCTTTACCTAGCCATTTAAGCTAAAATGGGCTAAAATAGTGATGGTGGGCTTTCTCATTAGTCTAACCAAGAACATTTAAACATGGGTTTAGCACAATAAGCGCTACATTACCTACTAGTCTTAATCAAATGAACCTATATAAGCATATGGGCTTAACACCTAAATAGGATCTGCTTCGTAAATTTGGAGAATTGGAGGAAGGCCCAACCCAACAGCCATATGAGCTGCTTATGAAATTGCCTCCGGACTATTTGGGCTTCAATGTCATACGGCCTTATCCTCTTTATTGCGGAGCAGTGGGGTGCCGAAGCCCAAGGAACAAATAATTGGAGAAATTTTAAAATATTAATAATGAAAAAAGTAGAAAGCCCCACTAGTATAAGAAATAAATATAAACTTGAGTTTCTAGAAACAAAATAAATTATCAATTAGTGCAACTTTTTTYGTTTGAATTATCAATTTTTTGAGCCTTTAGGTTTTGGTTGTATCGGTTTGAGTCGGAGAAACCATGAAAGGGATAAAATTACTCTAATTTCCATCGTTTTCAACTATACAAGTTGATGGAGTCGTCACTTCTAAAAATATTTTGGAGTCGAATCAAGAGAAAAAAGTATGAACAGATTAAAGAAAATAACAAACTGATACATGGAATGGGAAGATCAGTTCATCGAGGACCTGTGCTTTCTGATTTATTTAATAATTCTTCAAGATATTCACTTCCCAAGTCCTCCAGGACAACAACATTATTTACCTTGCCTTCTCTACCTCTTCTGTTTGTCATATTCCAGGACTTCTTGTTCATGGAGTGTTTCTTCTTGAGGGCGACCACCGGCGAGCAGCCCTCTTCTCGGCCGCATTTCATGTTACGAAGTGACTCCTTGACTACATCAACTGGAAAGTTGAGTATAGCCATGGAGCCCCTCATTGAAAATGCAGCTTGATCATAAGCCAAAGCCGCATCTTCAGCACTGTCGAACGTTCCGAGCCAAACACGGATTCCATTTCTTGTGGAGTCTCTGATTTCAGCTGCATATTTTCCCCAGGGCCGTCTTCTTACTCCTCTGTAGCTCTTTTCCTTCTTTCGCTCTTCTTTGATGTTAGAAGTAACCTCTTCCTCCTTGACACTGGCTGAGGAATTGGTTTCCGAGGATTCTCTGACACCCTCGGCGATCATATCCAGAAGAAGCATGTCTTCAGAATCGTTAAAATTGAAGGGAAGAGATTCATGGCAAGTGTCTTGGAAAAGAATGTCATCCCATGAGAAAGACTGCAGCAGRGCTGGTGGCGATCCAAATGATGATTCCGGCGAGTAATCAGAACTTGGAAGTTGAAATTGGGAAGCAGCGTCCATGTTTGAATTGAACTGGTAAATGTATGCTCTGCTCACCTTAGACGGAGCTCTGTTTTTGCTGGTAAAGCAGAAATGTTTTACGAGTCTCTGGGCACCAAGCCATTATATACTCGTGGAAAATGGATAATTCAAATAAAAATAATAGTAAAAAATTACTAATTGCATTAAATTAAGAGGACCTTCTTTATTTATTCGAATATACTAATTAGGAAGAGCAAATTCATTTTCTACAAGAATATATTAAAATAATATACTATTGTTATGAATCAAATCAATTCACCAAACATGTATACAATTAAATGAATAAAAAGTAAAGAAAAATAATATTTTTAATCCACCTTCTGGTCAGTGATACAAGAATTATTAAATTAAATAATCTCGACTACTATTTATAACATTCTCGTATTAAAAAAAAATATAAGTTAAATAATTTTCTAATAAAAATAAAATTTTTACACAATACCACGATTTTCATAGAATTCGAATTAATTTTATTAAGTAAAATAAAGAAAATAAATAGTTTTAAAATACCGAAATTTTCTTTCTTTATTTAGATGAAATTGTAAAAGTTTGTGACTTTGATGTAATTACTCCTTCCTTTCCTTGGAGACCCAATCACACTTAAGTCCCAGATGATGAATTTATTTCAAGGAATGGTCCTCGGTGGGGAAAAGAAAGGAAAAACGCTGGGAAGAGGGATTGAGGGCTTTGAGGAACCTCAAATAAAAAGCACGTGAGTCCAAAAGGACTTGAAGGCGGCCAGTTCTAGTCATGGTAGACTTTCTTTTTTTGTTTTTTTTTTGGCTCTTTGAATTATTATTTACTTTATTATCTTCGCATATGGCGCTGAGCGTTTCTCTCTCTCTTTCTGTCTCTCTCTCTCTCATCCGGTCAAGCTAGTTCCCAACTTCGCTATAATCCCTATATATATGTGATATACTACGAGCATAGTAATTGAATTTATTTGGTAGGTAAGAAAAAAGAAAATTGAGAAAAAGAGAAAACCGATTTGAATAAGGCAATTGTCCTGGAATAGGTTTGCACATGAAAAGAAAAAGCGCGAGGAGTGCTTTTTCTTTTGAGAGGTTGAATGGAAAGGACAAAATTCCTTCGATAGAGATCATATTATAAATTGGTTCCGAATACAGAACTTCCACCCCCCCCCTCGCCCCCACCCCGGGGGCCCCACTTTTCCTTTTCAATTTCTAAGGTTTTAAGAAAGTATGAAGAAGAATTGTGGATAAAATGCCTCAAATTCCTCTCTTTTTTGTGGGATTCGATCATCTTCATCCAAGATAGACAGACAGGTTACTATGCTTAAATTACACTCTCTTTCATTTTATRTTATTAGAGATTATTGATTGCATTTTCTTATTTATGCTTTTAGAAGTGATGTGTTCAATCATCGTTCAGATTTCTACACCAAAAGAGAAAGTTAGCATATGAAAGAAAATCAGTCAATTCTATAACTCGAGACAGTTGGTAAAGTCAAAATTATGTRTTGAATCAATCATTTTTTTATAATATCACGTTAAAAGAGTCTTGAATTTAACTTTTCTCTAATTGAAGAATTAAATTTTAAAAACATAATTTGAACCCGAATTGAATTAGTCTCACGAAGAGAGAAGATTGTTTGGAAAAAAAAACAATGAAAATCAGTCGTTGGTAACATACATATTCGGTCTGTTAGATTCATTGCATATGGTCACTTGGTTTCTTCTTTTGCCTTTCTCAATCCAACTAGTAATTTTTTAGATTGTGACCTTTTTATAGATAAAATTATCCCCAAAAAAAAAAGAAACCAATTTTCCCATGTATATATCAAAATTCGGTAATCCATGGAGTTCATAATTTAATATGTTTCATGTTTTAAATAATATTTACGAATTTACCATATATCAATATTATAAAGCAACGAATATATATAATTCTTTAACTCATCACGTGAAGTAGAGAATAATGTAAAATTAATGTACAATATTCGTTCTGCAATTAAATGTAATGATAATTAATTGGCGGAAGCAAACGTGCAAGTTGGATGACGTAAGCAAAACCAGTGTGACTAGGCATAGGGTGATTGACGTCGAATTATTATGGCAAAGGGGCGTGAACCTGTATTCCTATGTTTACTTGAGGATAGGATAGGGATCTTTATATGTTTGACTCGTCCTTTGATCCCAATAAATATTATATTTTTTAAAAATAAAAAAGGCAACATTATTTATTTTTTCTGAATTATGCTAATGCTGCAGAGATCCTTTTTCATATTTAATTTTCTTTTCGTTTTAATTCATATTTGTCAAAAATATATAATACTGGAGGGATCTTTTTGTAATTAATCRTCTAATATTAATATTTTGAAAAAGAAATAATCTTATTCCATCAGTGMCACCTTCTTTAGTTAAGTAGCACTTGCTATGGATGAGGTTTGAAAATTCTAGAAGTTTTGCAGGGAACAATCTATCGACCGCCATAGCTCTAGTGTAGACTATAAGCCCACCAGGTACTGGATATTACTGGTCAGGTCTATCATATATCCGTTGATTGAAGTGGCTATGTAGTATATTTAATCCAAAATTAACAGTGCAAATGCATGAATCTCTAAGATCGGTTTTGATGTTATTTTGACCAATCAAAACTGCTTACTTAGGGAATAATTATCATTATTTCATAATTTATCTCGAGAATTTTCAAATATTGTATTTATTTTCTATTGGAAATAAAATTTTTAAATTAAAAATCTTATAATGGCACGCTTCTATTATAAATCATCACGCTACAGGCTTTCTTAATATAAATCAAAATACGATGAATATATATTTTTAATCAAAAAAATATATTAGATTATTCAATGTATCTGGCTATTTTATCTTTGATTAATCATATAATATTATTCATCAATTTTTGATATATTGGTGGGGCCAATAGTATCAGGTGAAGTYGCAAGACCTTGTTTGACTTCCAAATAATTAMCTTATTTCATGCCCACTCCCGATTGACGTCACAAGACGCTTCTAATAAAGGTTGAGGAATTTCCAGGAAGCTGTGATATTCTCAGCTTCAGTCAAAGCAGGTACGAGAAGAGGAAAATTTGAGAATTTTTTGGGCTCAGAGTATTAGTTTAATCCAATGATTTTGGACATCAAAATGGACTATAACATTCGTCCAAAAAGAAAATATTAATAAAATTTGACGTGGAAAATATAAATAAAATTAAAAAAATACTTTTCTCTTCATTCTCTCTAAGATTTCAATTTGATCTATTGATTTTATTAAATATTGGCTCAATATCTTATACAATATCACAATGATCGATCATTTAAATTAAAAAAATTAATTTGCATAGTTAAAACTTTTCCACACTCTATTTTTATTTTAATGAGAAATTAATTTTATAATTTTTTTAAGGGAAATAAAAAATTAATTAAGGATCTTTGGTCACGTTGGCTGGGATRCSGTAGACATTTCTTCCCYCCCTAAAAGGTGAGAATATGTTGAAATTTGACCACCAAATCCTTGATAAGTTTGGACCTATATTTTAGAATTTATTTTTATTTTAAGAACACTTTTACAGCCTCATCCTTAAATAATGTTGAAAACGAAATATTTTATCCACAAAAAAAGTCGTCAAATTTGAAACAAATTTGGACCATAAATTTTTTAAAACTAATCCAGAAATACTTTCCGAATCAATGACCATTATCACACTTGGAATTGACCATTTTAGTCAATGAAGAATCAGATTGAAACGACACCAAATTGGATTTCATATTATTTTTTCAAGAAAATTAAAATTTTCCTTGTATTAATTCTGTAAAATGTTTATGCTAGATTTCGTTTTCCGACGAAAAAATTAATTAAACATAAATCGAAATATCAAAGATAAGTCAATATTTTTATTTTTATACAATTAATTCTCTTATTTTTTAATTCAAGAATAAATATGTCACTTTAAAAAATAATAATCTTAGATTAAATTTATTGTGTCATTGATCTATGTAGCTTACCCCATCGTGARAATAGGAAGTACTACGTTCTTTCTTTTTTTTTTCTTATCGTATTTGGTAAGTTTGTCTGTTTGAAAACTTCTGATGCTTTAGCAAATTAACGAAATATTTATTAAGATTTTTTTCATTTTATTCGTTAATTTATTACTATTAAAATTTTTAACTTGTCAAACGTTTTTCATTTTCAACACAAGAAAATGTTAGAGGAGGAGATTAAGAGGTCCGTGCAACGTTTTTTMATTAAATTAATGTAAGGTTATATTAGTCAATCTGATTTAATGTTTACATAAATTTTAATGGTTTTATTCCCTAGGCATAACCTAAAATGACAATGGAGATAGTACTATTATTCACGGTTCAATTTTACGTGAGGGTTATCTTTAAAATGGAAGTAGTTTCATATTTACCAAAAATATTTCAATATTACTTATGTTTATATGCTTTCAATCAGCTTCGAGAGCCTTGCTTAACGAAAAATCAAAAGTCTATCTATTATATTTGACTAATTTTCTAATTTTTTCAAGAGATTATGGGAGACAAAACAGAGAGAAATAGGGGAAGGTAATTAACTAATCACGAATTAAGGGAAAATATGAGGGAGGAAAGAGAGGGTATTTTAGGTAATCTATGTAAAGTGCATATCTAGTTTCATAAAAAATGTTAGTATGACAGGTCGAAGTATTAGTTATTATTATTATTTCCCAAAGCTACTTTGATTGGATTTATGGATAACCAATGGCACTGAATCACCTACATGACATAGGCAAGGCAAGAAGCTGCTTTTCTCTAAGGCAACTGAGAATTCAAGAAGGAYAAGATTTGAATTCCTCCAGAATCAGGATAACTGCGGAGGCCAACATACTGACCACTCTGCTTTCTTCTCCGAGTCAACCATAGAATGAAACAGAGAGCCTGTAAAAAACATGTTATTAGTGTTTCTGCTATGGACACCGCGCACTGAACTTCCCATAAATTTGAAAATGCAATTTCGTTTTTGCCAGTTGAAGTTTCCAGGAAGAATGAATCCATGAAAGACCGTCTTGGACAAATTCTAAGTACATCAGGCGTCAAATATGACTGAAAAGTTCTTTTTGCCTAATATATTTATAGGCGTTGCAGAATTCTGTGACCGAACTTGAATTGAATCTAGGATACAAACGTTGCAGTATAAATGGAAACAAATCAGCATCAGGGAGGGAATCCGATGGAGAACGAAGAAAAGGGACGAAAGGAAACCAAGTATCGAGGCATTCGAAGGCGTCCATGGGGGAAATATGCCGCTGAAATACGTGATCCAACAAGAAATGGAGCTCGTCTATGGCTAGGCACTTTTGATACGGCTGAAGAAGCAGCTCGGGCATATGACAGAGCTGCATATGCTTTGAGAGGTCACCAAGCCATTCTCAACTTCCCAAATGATGATCAATATAGAAATGCTGGTCCTGGAAGACCGAGTTTCAATTTTGCTCTGGCATCGTCTTCTTCGACTAATGCTGTTCCACTAAGTTCAGTTGTGGAGGAATCGTCTAAAGGGCAAGAAGAGAATGTTATTGAGTTGGAGTGCTTCGATGATAAGCTGCTGGAGGATCTTCTTGGATCGCAAACGCAGAGGCAGCAGCAGGGTAACAAAAAACCAAAGCTTTCATAACCAATTCCAGTGGTCTCAGAGAATGCCTGCATACGCGACCAAGAACAGATACTACACCCAAATGTGGGATTTGCCCAATTCTTTACATTGTTGTTGTTGATTTTTTTTTTTTTTTTTAAGCATTGATTCTTTAATATAGGAACATGAGTTTTTGACAGATAGATGTTGGATAATTTACCCACGTATTAATATTAACTCTTACTAATAATMGATGTGATTAATTGAATAGAAGAGGCATAATTTTTCCCGGTAACAATTGTTCAAGTTCCTCATAAATCACTCATCGTACAATTTATGTGATTTATATCTCTATTGTGATTTGTCATTATTGCACTGAAATATCGCTTTCTCCTTCCGTCATGAAAAATAACAATTACGAATTTTACGTCATAAAAGAATTTTAAAAATAAAAAATTAGTTTTTTCTATTTACTCGTTGAGATGTATAGGATTTCCCCCTTGAGGCTGATTTTATTCAAACAAATTGTCCCTTGACATTAAACAAAGCTGTCAAATTCAAACAAATATATATATTTTTTGAAAAAAATTATTTGTTTAAAGAATTAAAATAATATTCTTATTTTTACTTGCAATAATATGGGCCCTTGACCCAACAGAGAATTATTTCACTATGGGCCTCGACCCATCAAGTTGAAGCCGTCCACATAATATAAGAGAAAGACGAAAGCATCAAAATCAGAATGGGCGAAGAATTTTAACACGAGGTGAATTGAATCCTGTCCAATTGATACGACTGATTTGACTGGATCAATAACCTTCAAACACATGTCAAGGATTCGTGCCCATGGGATATCGAGGTGTTTGGGCGTTAATTTATAATGCAAATTAGAGCACCTGTTGAATTGGACTAGGCCAATGGAGCTACATCTAACAATATGACTTTCTTCGGTTTCGAATCATTACTCAACTGGGGGAATCCGTCATTTCATGCAACACTTGAAATCGACTTAAATATTCTCATAATAATGAAATTAATATATATTTAATTTAGATTTCATTTGCAAGATTTAACTCTTATAAGGGTCAAATATTATATAATTTTTTATTATTAAAAAAGTGTCTTCTCGCACATATTAATATAAAAATAAAAAAGTCACAATTTTACCTTACATCTAGCAACTCATTTTTTCTTAATCTAGTGATATTAATTATTATTTTTTATAAATTGAAATGAAGAATTATGAATATAACGAAGGATATAAGAGTCAATTTAATTCTCTCCTAAATTAATAAATGTGTTTTTTTCACTTACATACTTATAAAGGAAAATGAGAAGTACCACTCTATGAGTAGGCATGGTGGGCCCTTGCGATGTGTACCGTAAAGGAATGATAAGTTTTATAGGATATTGCAGAAACGAAGCTGAAGTATGACAGGCGTGTGCTCGAGGCATTTATGCAACTACAAGACGTTGTCGTTCAGTAGCAGGTCAACTTCTCTCCTTGAATCCAAGTAATTATATGGATTACATCTTTGACCACCCAAAATCATCTAAATTTGCTTTATGATCAGTTAGAACATTCAAAAGAGAATCCATAWAATTAAAGCCACTCAAATTATTCTTGATCATTTCGAAGATGATAAGTAAAGGACAAGCCATAGCTTTTCGTCCAAGATCACTATTCTTCATTTAGCGGGCCATGACTGTGTGGCTAAGTCACGGTTAGTTACGTATACATAGTCGCAGAGCAAGAAGAAAACGATGAGCATTTTGGTTCCACCTCGTCTATGGTGGAATTATTTCTTGCGAGCATCGTTCTGCTCTTCATGCTGGAGGAGTTCCTCTAGGAGCTTGTCATCCAGGTACTCAAATTCAATAACTTCATTATGGCCATGTTCTGCCGGAGTTCTTCCCACATTGTATGATGATGATGACGCCACCGCTGTGGAGGATTGAACAGCAGGAGGGTATTCGTCAGGGAAGTTGAGAACTGCTAAAGAACCTCTCATTGCAAATGCAGCTCGATCATATGCTCTCGCTGCCTCCTCCGCCGTAGCAAACGTCCCCAGCCACACACGAGCTCCATTCTTGGAGTTTATATCACGAATCTCCGCAGCATATTTTCCCCATGMCCTCTTCCTCACACCCCTGTACTTCACATCTTCTTCGCCCTTGTTTCTGGAATCTTCATCCATTTTCGTATGCTGGATTAAAAGTGAGTTGCAGAATTATGACCCTTTCCAAGGAACCACACATATTTATAGAGTAGAAGAGATCAGCAGCACTGAGCATTTCTGGGTTTGAATTAATCTAGCTCGTGATCCTCAGAAAAATATTCAAAACTGCTAATTGGTCATTGTGGGCGTAGCTGGGGATCAACCTAAAAGTGCGATCACTTTAGGAGGCTGCTGAATTTTTTAAAAGCCCAACAGCTGATCAGTTCAGGTGAGGAGAATGAGATRGATGGTATTGGTGTATTCGTTCTCAATAAAGGCTCATTCCCATATATYTTCCTAGTTGATTCCCATAATCACTAAATAAATCAACCCACCAATTAGATGCCTCCTCCCCATGTCAAAACTGATGTCAAGGGGACTGCATCCCTGTTAATTTGACCTAAAATTATATAAAGAAAACCCTAGTTTAATATTCTATTTCAAGAATTTCATATTTTGAAGCTATGGAAGTAATCCAACGTGCTGATTATTTGGTATATCTAATCAAGAAAGCGATCATATAGTTGCGTGGATCAAACTATGGTAAATTAACTTTTTAAGTGTTTGGCTAATTCACAAAGGCCCTTTAAAAATGCATGTGAGATTGAGATTTGGACTCATTTAGGTTGGAAATGTGAATAAACTCATAAAACTTTGTATGATTGATGTATAACATATAACATAAGTCGTTAAATTTTATTGTGATAAATGCAAAGAAATTAAAATAATTGATAACATTTTATGTAAATTTTTCCTAAGGTACTAGATTTTTGTCAAAATGCAAGAAAAGAATTTGAAAATTCACTTTATAAGTGTTGTTCTATGCTTTAACATTTGATTTAGCTTTGATCCAAAGACATGACATTTTTGCAGCCGTCATACGATTGCGCACGTTGTTAAAAGAAGATCAATAGCGAAGGAGAATACCATTAGGACCCCACGAATCCAGGAGGTAGGAGCCTATCAAGTGCAAATTGGTGGTGACGTCATTCGAATTACATGTGCGGATTCGTCACTGGAGTTACCTCTGTTAATTAATTAGTGTCTAATTAGATGAGAAATTGATTAATTAAGATATGGTTAGATTTTAGATTCTGATGTTTAAAGCGGTTGATCAACAATTAGTATATCAGCACGAAAATTTTGTTGCCATTTGCGAAGTTATTGAATTCTCACCTCACCAAACCTATTCTAATAATTGGTGCTCGTGGCCGAACATAATACTAGAGTTTGTTTATTAAATTAATTAAAATACGARYTTTATATATATTTCARRTTGGAGAAGAGCAATTAAATGACTAAGTATARATGCATGCACGTCGTCCAATGAGGATCTTTCATGGGCTTTAATATTGTAGCCCAAATACTTCCAAATAATCCTGACACTAAAATTAAGAATACTTTGTAGTCGTACTTAAACAAAGCCCAATTACATTGAGGACACAATCTTTTAAGCTTARAAATAGACGGCCCAAGTCTSGTTGAGTTTCAGCTTTGAAGCTCAAAATCAGAATAGCGGACTGTAAAGGAAGTGTTGTAATTGTTGGAGGTAATTGGATGACATCTTAGTTTAAAATATTATTTTTTTTGATTTTTAATTTGAGAATAATTTTTTAATTGAGAACAGAATTGTGAAATTTTTTACTCATTAATTTAAGTAATTTTTCTTAAATTAAGCAAAAAATTTTAATTCAAGATGTCATCCGAGTACATTTATGGGCTCTGAAACAGCTAAAACAGAAGTAGATAATGTAGTGGAGTGATGGGGGAAGAGAGTTAATTTAATAGTTTAAAATGATGAATTGTATTTTTTTTATTTAATTATGATGATACTTCTTATTAGGACTCTAGTTCAATCACTATCAAATAACTAATTTATGATAATAGAGTTTTCAAGCTGATTGATTTGTCGAAAACATGTCGGATCGGGTCGAGTCGGGCTAGATTGCCATTAGGGCGAGTTGGAAAACCTCAACTTTACCTATGCCAACAATATGAAAAATTTAAAAAATTTCTAAAAATATTTAATTAACAAGCGAGTTGATCTGTTCAAATTGGCAGCTCGCATAGCTCCATTTTCGAATGATGGTTGAAAATCATAACTTAAATCATTCATTTTATATGACGAATTGAATTAGTCTGATATTTTTAATTTATTTTAACAATTCTATATAATATTAGACACATTATCAACAAGAATTGTCAAACGAGGTATGCCTCAATGGCTCATAACTCATTCATTAGATGAATCTGCAATAGATTAATGATGAATAATTGAATATGCTGACATAATTAAAATTGACAAATTGGAGAGTGGTCCAAGTTCCAAGTTGACATTATTGGCTTCAGTTGAATTCGATAATGACTCCTCGAGCTTCTATCATTATTCGATTAATATTTTTATTTTCTATCAGCCCTTAGCTAGAGTGACCAATACGTGACATTTTTATGCATAATTTGATCTAGTTAAGAGGATACTTCCCTCCTCTTTTAGATTTCTTCACATTTCGAATATCGATGAAGTACTAATTAGTTAGGTCTTGATAAGATTAGATCAGGCTTGATTCCATCTACGRATTCGAATTCTTGTTTGAAAAAWATACTTGATACAAAATTCTCTTTCAATCTYATGARGTCASGAGCAAGGAACGAATATAGGATCTCATTTCGATTTAACCTCTTATCGATTGGCCTAAGCTCTGGATTGAATTTCCTCTGATTATTGAATTGGTGGTTGGACTTTATTGATAATTAGGTATTCTCTTATTTATGTTTTTAAAAAAAGTTTAGAGTTATKAATTATGAGAAATTCTAGACATAGTCGACAAAGGGTAAAAAGGTCATCTTATAATAATTTGAAACTAATTTATGGTTTGCAAACATGAAATCATTCAAATCAAGCCAAAGCAATACAACCATTCCCTCTAAGCACTTCCCTGATATACATCCATTTCTTCTTGAGAATCTGTTTTATTTTTTATTTTATTTATAAAAAAAGATAATCTTCATTTACTTGYGGGATCTTCAATTTCCAAGCCCTGTTGACAAAATCACTTGATTTTGTTCTTGAAACATTCTAGTGCAATTTCACCATTGCAGTTGTTCCCAGTGAAGGTTGTGAAGAAGTCTTTATAGGTGAAAGCTCTATAAACTGGGCAATTTTCTTCATTCACTAATGGATTTGCAGGTTCAATCAAGATGTCATTAGACGGAATCAAGAAGGTGCCAATGGTGGTCCGAGCCTCTTTAGCATGAGTAATCACTCGATGTATTGGGCTCGTGAACAGACCGTTGCTGATTACCTGCTCAGTTTTCAAACGAGATGATTAGTTCACAGTTCATCTTTGCTGGTTAGTTGAATGAATGGTTTGAGATGTACCTTCAATTGGAGACCTGAAATGACTACGAAGGCATTTTGCAGTGGCTCAACACCAAGCCACTCCCCATCCTTGAAGACTTGAAGCCCAGGTACAGTGCATTGATGGAGCATGCTGATCAGATTAGGATCACAATGTTCAGGCATTCCCAGGGTTAATCTTGGATCAGGACAAGGAATGTGATGATTGACGGACAACAGCTGAATTTTACTCAGTTCATCTTCAAAATAGCCATCTTCAAGTCCTAGTCCTTCCGCAATCACATCAAGAATTGTCAAGAGAAACTTCCTCAGTTCAACACAATATGCTCCAATAACTTCCCTGAAAAAGTTACAGCCAAAGAATACTGTAAGATCCAGAGAAGATATGATCAAAGTTAGTGTATTTATTCGATTAGTTTGGAGGCTTTACCGATATCTGGGTGGCTTATCAGGCCAGAATCGAATGTGATCCTCCAGGGGATGGCAACGGTGTGTAAAGTTATCCCTCCAATAGTGAACATCTTCTTTCTCATAGTTCATAGTGCTGGAGAAGATTCGGCAGCTTTTGTTGATGTCAGTGGAGAAAAAGTTTGCCTTGTATTCAGCTGGCATGCTGAAGAACTCCTTGAATATACTCATTGTGTCTTCCATTAAAGCTTCAGAAACTGCATGGTTGATTACCTGTATTGACGAACAACAGAGAAAAAACATTTAGCGACCATGACTAACAAGCTTCTTTCCTGAAACTACAAACTAAACTGAAGCATGAACCTGAAAGAAGCCAAAATCTTGGCTAGCTTTCAGAATTTGCTGAGTAAGTTCAGCTCGTTCGTTGCTTCGAGCTTTCTCGAGGTCAACAATTGGTATGTCCTTATACACAGAAAATGTATGCTTCCCCGGTCGTTGATCAGGTGGGAATACATAACTTTCAGGTATGGATTGAACATCGGTCCAGTTGGACATAAGCACCTCCATCAATCTTTCTGGTTTATTGTACTCTTCAACTTGGCAATGAACGTTTCCGGTGACAGATATATATATACAAGATCGGTCTAGTACCTCATTCAGCATATCAGACAACATAAACTGTAAATTTTGCAATCATTCTAAACAAAAGTATATGTATCGTTTTCTGGAGTATGGACCATGCAAATGCAAGAGAATTAAATATATATGTTTGAAACCCCAATAATGAAAAGAACTTGATGTTGAAGGCCGCAGTATCTGATTTTGCTCTTATAAATAACTCAGAACCCGTACCGCCATCTTATTCAGCTTCAAAATTTCTGAATATCTGAAGGATTCATCACTAGCTGCGCCCACTTCCAAGAGAGTACACATGCATGGTCATTGTGTCCCAGAAAATTTTTACCTTCATTATACAAAGATGATTTGAAGATTTTAGCCTTCACCAAGCGAACCCGAGCTGGACTTCAGTTCAAACTGTAGTCATTACGTCTATGATCACATTGGCTTCTTTGAAGAACTTTGACTGATGATGGAACAATCTAACCAGAGGGATGAAGAAAATTGCAAGCATATTCTTTTAGGGAGAAGAGTCATGCATGATTTGAATCATTCAAATTCTTACCTAAGGGTTAGGTCCCAGCACGGAATCACAAGATTAGATTGATCTTATATGCGACTAAATATCTTCTAATATATTTTTTTTATTTTTTATTATTTATTTTTTACGTACTAATTAAAGCACGATATATATATGTATATTCTTATCTCATCCAACATCTCTTCTTTTATAAATCTTAGGAGTTAAAAAGATATATACACGTATTTTAATTGATGTAGTAGAGAATGTAGATTAGAAAGTGTATAAAAGATTGAAATCCTTTATATGCTAATAAGGATGTGACAGGAAACCTTTGGGGAGCGTATTAGTAGTCCCATAACCTATATAAATATTTCTGATGTTATTATCTGAAATATCAGCTTTGTCATGCTCAATGATGGAAAACAAGTCAAAGCAATCAAGACCCTATTGCAGATTTTGATAGAAGATGAAATATCAAATTCATGCTGGCCAATATTGCTACTCCAGTTGTTGGAGCTTTTCTGATACTGGCAGTCTAGTACTTAGACGTTAGTACTGTATTTGGCTTTCAGGCCACTGCAGCAAGGGGGAGGGGAGCAGGGCCTTGCTTGTTCAAATTTGGGCCATTTGGGTTTCSGAGGTTAATAGATGATGTTAGCTTTCGACTGCTTCTGTTGCTGTAGTTTCTTGGATTCCGTGGTCCATCGCCTGCAATAATTTGTTTACTACCCTAGCAAAGATACCCAGATTTGAGGAGCTTTAAACCAATTCGTTGTGTTCGGAAACAGACACAAAGATGGAGGTAACTCATCTTGGAAGAATACGACGATTCCAAATTCTCTTGGCTGGCCGGCTTCAATGATTCGACATCTGGTTTTGCTGATCTCCTAGTTTTTGACCCTGGTGCTGCTTAGCTCATACCCACAAGATTTTGGAGTTTCCCAGGTGTTTCGTCGTGGAGAAAAGTTGTAATTTTCAGGGTTAAAATTGAACGATCTTTGAACTCTGTTTTTTAACCAAGTCATGCATGAAAAAGAACAAGGAATTTTGTGCTAAAGTGCTGGTATTACCGATCAATTGGACAGCAAAAGAGAAGGAAAAACTATGTAAGATAAATTCAGCAACTTTGTCTTAGCGTGCTCTAAGTTCGAAAAGTTCATCTTTTCCGACATTAATCTCGATTAGATATTATTGATTTAGTGAACTTTTTCCCCCTTCTTGGCAAATGTACCATTCTCGGACTCTCATGCTTTAGATCCAGTTGGTTTTTGTATGCCCTCTTTGTGAGGACCAAAAGCTTTGGCACTGGAAAGGAAGTCTTTATACAAAGTGGGCTCGAACAGAGGAGGATTCAACTCATCCACCAAAATTTCAGCAGGTTCCACAATGCAGTTTGGCGAAGGATTAATGAAAGTGGCAATGCTTGTCCTGGCTCGATCTGGATTTGTCACTGCTCGATGCTCTGCGCTTCTTAGCTTTCCATTACTAATAATCTGCAATACACAAGTAACCTTCATCAATCCCTTCGTCAATTCAGAAACTCAAGAAATTGAGGCACATATATATGCATGTACCTGCAGCTGATTGCCAATGTTGACAACGAAAGCATTGGGAATTGCCGAGACCCCCATCCATTTACCATCATTTAACACTTGAAGGCCACTGACATCTTCTTGAAGGAGAATGGTTATCAGGCTAGGATCGCAATGCTGTAACAATCCCAAGGTCAAACCCGGGTCTGGGCATGGTGGATAATAGTTTCCTACCAACAATTGGACTTGGCTCATTTCTTCTAAATACCCTGCTTCAAGTCCCAACCCTTCACCTATCAGCTCTAAAATTCTGTAACTCAGATTTTGTATTTTCTTCAAATACTCCACAACAATCTCCCTGGAAATTACAGTCCTGAAGTGAATATCGATATGTGAAAATGAAACAAAGCAAAATGGTGGATCAACAAGCAGTACCTGTATCGAGTTGGCTTTCGAGGCCAACTTCGCATGCATTCCTCCAGCGGGTGACATGAGTGTTTAATATTATCCCTCCACAAATGAACACCATCTTTTGCGAAATCAGTACTCTCCATGTAGATCCAACCACTTTCATTAGGTGCACATTTCTTGTCTTCGGTAGGCATGTCAAAATATTCCCCAAAGACGCTAAACGTTTGGTTGACAACATCCTCTGGAACTCCATGGTTGATCACCTGCATTGCTAGGAGAACCGGAAGAAGTTAGCCAAGGAGCTAGTCGCACAAGTAATCAAGAGAAGCAGAACAGATCACACCAAGAAAAGAAGGATGAACGAAGCAAGCAATGCACCTGGAAGAATCCAAATCGTTGGCCGGCCTCAAGAATTTGGTGGACTATGTCATTTCTGCTAGCCTTTTCAAGGTCAATTACTGGGATTGTCTCGCATGTTGGAAATGGAAACTGCCCTGGTCTATCCTCCGGAGGAAAAGTGTAATCAGCAGCCACATGTTGGACGTTGAACCATCTTGAAGCCATGAACCTTTTACAAGCAGAGCTTAAGGTCTAATGCTGCTAGGGTATCCATTATATAAGGAAGAAAGTTCATTTTCTTATGCCAAAAAAGAACTGACCCCTAATACGATTAGTCAACTAACCCACAAATGCCTACATATTTCTTTATTGCATGAGCGTTAACTTCTGCAATCTTTCTTTCTCCTAGCTGGCTGTTTCACTTTCAAGGCTAGGAGGGTTTCATCAACTTGGGAAATTTTAATAAACCTAACACCGACTAAGTAGCCGCGTTGTCTCGCCTATACATGGAGCGATAGTTTAAGAGACGAGTATTTACACGTGCTTTTCGTAATTTGCTAGCCGTTCGGCAACTTCAAATGTTGACAAGTAGAAGATAATTCAGAAACAGTCACGAGAATTGAAATCTTTGTTAACTACAAACCAAATTTAGGGAGATCAATTTGATTTGTTATGTTAAAGTTTGATCCTGCAATATTACCTGGCAAAAGCAGTTTTTTCCTTGTTCTTCTTTGCTGATGAATCGGAAGAGTAGTTTCTGTTTCAGAAAGAGAAATTGGTGATGCAATGATGTTTACCCTTATGATTCAATCTCAGGAAATCTTTCAAAGTCCCTTTCAAATTCTTAAAAAACACGTGGCTGTGTATTACAGCCATTGACAACCTTAAATAGGTGGGGGAGGTATCATGATTAACCCGATAATTGATTCCAAATTTCTTGTTCAAAAGAGTAAATCAGAGAAAACGGGTCTTTTCTAAAGAAAACTCTTTTGCTGAGTGGAGAAAACAGATGTGATGGACGAACAACCACGACCAGAAATGGTTATAAAAATAGCTGAGACCATCACGAATTTCGTCACTGGAAACCATTCCCCATCTGTTCAAAACTGAGTCTTGATAGCCACAATGTTGAATATACTAGGAAATATATTGCATAACCAAGTTTATCATTTACATATCAAAGACTTTTTTGAACATGAAATGCTGGTGACAATTATGTGCTGATGATACTATACATCATTGCTGAAGTCTGCAACTTGAAAGGCTCCGAAGCAGAGCAAAGGTCACCAACCTTTTCTATGTACAGACTCATAAAACTCTACAAACTTGAACGCCCAGCAGAGAGGAGGTGTGTTGTCTGCCAAGGCTCTTGCAGGTTCTATAATGCTGAGAGAATCAGGAATTAGAAAGGTGACAACAGTTGTGCGCGCATGACTTTGAATTCGTTACAGCTCGATGCTCAGCACATTTGAGTTTCCCATTGGTAATAATCTGTATCAAGATTATATTTGAAGTTGTTCATAGAAGTTGGAAAATTAAGATTCCTAAGTAAACAAAGAAGTAATAAAGCTAGAGACTGTGGCTGTAGAAATAGAGGGAAAGTGGCTGCTGTGACAATTTTATGGATTCCGGGATAGGAGCATGAAATGAGGCCACATGTTATTGTGTTTAAGTAACAAACTGACCAACCCAAATTTATCGGATGAAGCCATGGCTCCCATATTGCACACCCCCATTCCGCAACCCTCATATCATATGAATCCAAGAATTTCTGGGGGTAGTATCAGAGTAGAAGTGATTCATGTATCTTCCTAACAGGAATATCACACCTCAGACGATGGTTGATTACATAATCAATGTATAGATGGTAAGTATTGCTTAAATCAATCCAAACGGAAGCAATTGGTTTGCTTTCTCTTGGGAGGTCAGAGTAGTGGCTGAAATTTGTTGTTTCTGTGTGATCTCATTATGTTATGCAAAATATATTCCAAGTAGACTTCTCCCTGTTCTTGAAAATGTTTTAAGATATCCTATATGTTTCTATTAAGCTAGCACTAGAACTCCTTCCCCCCCCCCCCCCCCCCCCCCCCCCCCCCCCCCCCCCCCCCCCGGCGCCCCTTTTTCTCTCTCTCTCTCTCTCTCTCGATGGAGGAGCTTTACAATGGTAATCAGCAAAATATTCCACCTTTAATTGATGACCTATGTTAATCACAAAAGCATTAGGAYGAGCCTCAACTCCAATCCACTTCCCATCCTRGAGGACCTGAWGTCCGGGAATATCCCCTTGATGAAKTGTAGTTATGAGGTTYGGATCACAGTGTTTAGGAAGTCCTAGTGTTCTCGGTTCTTGTAATGGTGGGCAGTGATTCAGTGACAGCATTTGCTCTTTTGTGAGTCCCTCTCTGAAAATATTTGATTGAAGTGCAAGTCCTTCCCTCATTAGCTCCAAAACTTGCAGCAACATATTCCTTGCTCGGAGCGAATATGCACCCACAATATCCCTTCATGGGACAAAAAGAGAAATCAGAGAAGCATGACACGTTAAATATAATGGAAGATGCATTCAAGTTTACCTACATCTTGCAGGTTTTGTAGGCCACGAATTTATGCATTCTTCAAGAGGGTTACAAGGGTGTCTCAAGTTGTCCCTCCAGAAATGAAATTCCTCATTGACATAGTTGCTGCTTGCGTAGAGCCTGCTTTTCGTGCGACGATCCTCAGAGTAAAGATCAGTCTTGTCCTCATTTGGCATATCAAAGATTCATTGTCTCATCCATCAACCTTTCTGATACACCATGGTTTGTTACCTGTTTTGTAATGGCACATTGATGCTTCAATTTCCACAGAAAAAAGGGAGCAACTGTTAACCTGAAAGAGCACGAAATCATGGCTAGCATCCAGAATTTGTTGAATTATATCATTTCAATGATCACCATCTGCCTTTCCCAAATCAARTACTGGAATTGAACTGCATGATCCTTTCCAGGTCTTCTATCAGCGTAAAGACATAATCTTGGGGCAGAGATCTACCTTTATACCAACTTGAAACAAGCGTCTCCATCATGCATTGTTCTTCAAGCAAATTGCAAGTTATATACTGAGGATCATAAACTTCCAGCACCATAAACAACTATGAACTTCCTTTCTCAGGCAAACTATCTAATATCAGATGCTCAAAAGGAGACATAACCCAATTGTATTTTTCTATTTCTGGAGAAATTCAATGGCTCTTGATTCCAGTTATATTAGTACTTTATTTAACTTAGGTACATATCAACAGATTAAAGCAAAAGATTTGGAAAKAAGCAATCTAYGAACAAAAGACTAAGCTAATGAAAGGGAAGGATGAMACAWTAACGGACAAATTGATCTTCAAGAGCACCAAATTGAGTAGATACCGAGCATTCTCTCTGAAGTTAGCTATCTTTGGTGACCTGGCCGGCAGATAATCACAAACCAGTATCTGCAACAAATGCATTACCTTTGTGTTAAGTTCAGGGATTGAATTGAGATTTGTGCATAACTTTAGGGATCAAATTGAAATAAATGCACGTTTATCCGGCACGCATATCCCTCCATTTTGATCATTTATAGAGGTTAATTTGAGAATTTAAGTTCTCGATTGTGGTTTGTGAATATGTTAAGAGAATAAATTAAATATTAGTCCCTATTTTTGTTCTCTTTTGAGATCATATTTCAAGCTAGTTAAACTAATTCATATTTGATTCGCAGAGTCTGATTCTTATATATATGAAGAAAATCTGAATTGGAACTCTTTTTAATATGATATCACGAGCACGAATCAAACTWAAAATCACYTTTTTATTTTAACAATCRYTTTATCAATTTCCTTGAACGAATGAATTTTTATTTAATTTGAATACAAATCCATCGTATAATGGTCAATTCAATCCCTAATATATCGATAACGATGAGGTAAGGGGCAAGAGGAACAGAAGGAGTAATATGTAATTTGACCTTTTTTTCTTTGTTTCCAAAGTTGATAACAATCTTCACAAGGAGTGAGGTAAGCCATGCTGTCAATAGCTATATGTTCTGCTAAAAGGAAAATAATAAATAAAGAAATAAAATGTGAGCAGTTCTAAATTTTTGAGAAATAAAAGAAAAAGAAAATCCAAATTAATTTTTTATTTCTATTATAAAGTGAAAAAGATAAAAATGATCTCCAATACCAAGGATGAAGGAATTGCCACTCCACATGACCACAAGAGAAGATAAGGAAATTATTGATTGATTCCATGATTCCCCACAATTAAAAGATCCAACTTAAGCATATTCAAAAAAAAAAAAAAAGAAATTGATTGTTACATTTGTCATAACAAATTAATTATTCTACGAATCCATAATTATTAATTTATACGATAAGAAGTTTGATACCTTTAACTAAGATATTGAGTTTAAATCTTGTTAAGAAAAACGAAAAGTGTTAATAAATCTTTTCTCCCTTCACGAGTCATTCTTGATTCAYAGTTTAAATTGAAACAGTCGGAGCAAAAAAATTTTATACACAAATAACACCAAACCTAATGGACTAGTAAATATTTTTAAAATATATAAATTATAATAGTATGATAAATGGGAAGCTAACATTAGGGTTCCAAATCTTTTTAACCTAGCAGCTTGAGGTACTTGGTCCCAAGTTTGCTCTCTCATTTTTTGTGAATAAGGACCAAACTCTGTTGACATAGAAAGGAAC
>MEJB01000001.1:3414146-3461563 GCA_001752375.1 Rhazya stricta | reverse complement strand
AAGATAAAAAATATATTTAATAATATTTAAAAAGTGCGACATATATTAAAAAATAAGAAAAAAAATTATATTGTGATGTATTTGAATGGAGTTGTATCTAGAAGATTTTCTCCTATTTCTGAGGCACATAAACCATGTTACTCCTTTCAAAAMTTTGCCAATTTCTTCCATGATAAGTCAACTTGTGTTTCTGCTTCTCCGGACTTCCGTCACCATGTTTCGGTATCTCCAAGCACTTCGTACTTGTCTTCCTCAAAGTTTCCCCATTCATTCAATGCCCTATTCTTTTTCTATTCATTTTGCTCTTTTCAAGTTTTAATAATCAAGCTTCTTCTTCTTCTTCTTCTTCTTCTTTTTCTTCTCTCTCTCTCTCTCTCTCCCCCTCCCAAGACTTTCAAATGTCCTGTCGCATTATTTCCTCCATTTGATCAAAGACTCTTTGATCAGTTTTCACTTGGATTTTTAGATCTTGCTGACCCCGTCAGCCATATCTAACTCTTCACTTCCTAATGGATAGAATGTCTCRACAGAAACACATCTATGGCCATGAGTCTCAAGCTCAAGCTTCACCATATCAATCTCCCTCCCCGGTTTCTAACAATGGCTTCCCTATATTGGCCATTGCTGTACTAGGCATCATGGCCACTATTTTTTTACTAGTTAGCTACTATATCTTCATCACCAAATGCTGCTTCTTCAGTTGGCAAACACTTGACCCCCTGAGACGCTTTTCTTTCAGGCGACCGCCTCAAAATGATGACCCTTTTATGGCCTACTCTCCCTCTATACAGTGCCGGGGTCTCGATGAATTGCTGATCCGGGAAATCCCCACTTTCCAGTATAGCAGGACGGCAGGAGAAGCGAGCAGCTTGTTCAAGTGCGTGGTTTGTTTGAATGAGTTTCAGGACCAAGATATGTTGAGGCTTCTTCCTAAATGCAGCCATGCCTTCCACCTAGACTGCATCGACATTTGGTTACAGAACAATGCTAATTGTCCTCTTTGCCGATCAAGCATTTCGGGCACCACCAGAGATCCACTCGATATGATTACTGCACCCAACTCCTCACCCCAGGAGCCACAGCCATTTATCAGAAGTGTGATGGGGAGTGATGAAGATTTTGTCGTCATTGAGGTGGGTGGAGATGAAGGGAATCGCAGGCCACTGCAGGGTCAGCAAGATAGAAGTCACTCCTCAAGAAAGTCAGAGCAGAAGCTTGGGAAGCTGAAACCAAGAAAGTTCCACCATGTTTCAATAATGGGAGATGAATGCATTAATGTAAGAGAAAAAGATGATCGGTTCTCCGTCCAACCCATCAGGAGATCATTCTCCATGGATTCTGCAGTTGACCGTCAAGTTTACTTGTCAGTTCAAGAGATCATACGGCACAATAGGCAAATCAGTGAGTGTAGAAACAATGAAGAATCCAGTAGCAGAAGCCAGAGATCCATATTTTCGTTTGGGCACAGCCGAGGATCTAGATGTGCAATTCTTCCTGTAGCTCAGTTGTAACAGAAGTTGTGAAAAATCCATAATTCTCCTTCGTTTTCTCTTTTTGTACTTTGATTCTTGAATTCTTTTTCAAGGAAATCTTTATACTGTTTCTAACACAACGACATAGAATGATTATGTATAATATCACACGTTTTTGAGAGGAGTCAGTCGATGGTACTTCGTGCTAAAATGCAGGTAAGGGAAGGCAAAATCATTGCTAAACCACAAGGCTTCATTCAGCCACGGCCTCCGCATTCATGAATGAGAATGATTGCGTTTCAACTTTGAGTGTTGTGCTTCATTCCAGAATGCCCAGCAAACAAATGAAATGCAAAGAAGTGTCAAACTGAGTTCATAGCTAAGGGACCCATTATTTTACAAGTAATGAGAAGCTATAATTGATCATAAGCAACTTTTAGACAGGCTCACTCAAACTATAGTTCTGAAGACGTAGAAGCGGGCTATCTAGACATGAGTTCTTTGTTCCTGTTGCTCTTGGTGGGTTGAAACCAGACACAACACCGAACAGGGGGAGGGGAGCAAGGAGGATTTTAARGCAGAACTGCAAAAMGCATTACAATGACAAGGGTATCTATTTGTTTTGAAAGTATGAAATTGTCAACCACAAAAAGATTTGAGGAAGAAGACACAGGAAAACAGAAAATGAGGGGGTATATACTATATAATAAATGATAAACAAAATCTGTCTCCCATTGGAGCAATCTTCCAACCAAGTCTCACGTTGTTCTAGTTAATAAAAATTGATTAGTTGCCAATCGAATTCAAACTCAACTAGAATACTATATTCTGAAATTTCGGTTTGACCGAGCTCAGGTCCAAACCATCAGCTGTGAACTGCAGTGCTCCCTCAAGTAAATGAAGGCTGCGCAGAGAACGCAACCTTCTCCGCTAATGCTACCTGCAAATATATGTCAGCACGGTCGTTTGTTCAAGAAAAGATTTGTATAATGTCCATACACTGTAATCAAGTAATCCATACCGTATCCCAGTTCTATGTTTCTTCATCATACAATCATAAAGTCCACTTTATCTGGTTGTTGATTTCCAAGCTCATGTTAGTGTGAACAGCATAGAATTTCAAAGTTTGACTCCAAACTAAGTTCACATCTCGTTTTTCCAGCAAACTTCTGCTCAAGATTTCACATGCTGCCTGTCATCCATCAAGTTGAATGCCGAGATGGTAGGCTGTAACCAAGATCACAACATAATACTCTCTAATTGAGCGGTTCTTCAGCCAAGCTATACCTCTTTACGGCCTGATGAAGTTATCTAGCAACACAATCAAGTTAGGGCCATGGACTCGTTGCTGAGGCTTGGCGGTTCAGGGTACAAGAGGTCTGTGAAACAGTGGCAATACTATTTTGTCAAGTGATGAGCAAGTACAGGAAAATAGAATGCCTGTTTTATATCTTCCTTCCTTGCATTTATTAATAGTTGATGCAATGTATACATCGAAAACAATGAGATTTGTTCAACAATGGGTTCTGAATCGTCTGAAACACTCTCTATCACACTGACACCTGCCTCTAATCCATACAACCATTGAACCCAATGTCTCTACCGGTCACTATATGCACCCCCCTCCCCCAACCCTCCGTTTTCTCCATCCGAACAGCAATGCTACTGTGCTGACCAACCACACTGCTAGTACATTGTAAAGAAAATGAAAAACAATTGCTTGATTGGGTTCAGCAAAATTTCACATGTGATAATAGGATTTAATAAGACAAGAAGGAAATAGAACTGAGCCCTATCAACTTTGATAGCTTTTAGCTCACTCTTTCTCTCTATGTTCTGTGATTACACTAATTATCTGCCCCATCTCTCTCTATTTCTCCCCTCTTCCCCACCTCCCTCCCCTTATTCAATGATTTCAAACTCCAACACTCTTGTCTTCTCAAGTTGTACGGTTTTGAGATGCCAACTGACGGTCTCACTAATATATTTGGGAAGGTTTATGTGAGAAAAATAACTAGATAGAGAAAGGGAGGGTGGAGGGGATGGGTATCACGGTAGAGAGAGAATTTGGGAAACTCATGGTGCCGGGAGGGGTCACGGCACAGGGTGAAGGAGAGGGGTGAGGGAGTTTTTGGCTTCTACACGTTTCAGCTAATTTTTCCTGAATTTTCGTTTGCTGTACTTAGAAGCTAACTACAAAAAACAATTATTGTGATTAATGGGTGAATCAGTAATGCAGTTTGATAAGAGTATTCGGAGCAATGAGAAAGAGTACAGTTCAACTGGTTAATCCTTTACAGAGTTGTTTTAAGGGTGTCATTTTCGCATTTCTGAACTTCCTATCAGAGATCAAGACCGTCGAAAATAAATACTCAACCATCAAATATACATATGGTTGGTGATTTTGCATTCCCTATTTCTATGGTAACTTGGCACTTGTAAATGACTAGCTACCTAGCTACAAAGATTTCAACCATTTCAATAGTAAGAATGATAAACAGATATCCTGACTTGGAATAGAAGCTTACAGCCAATTCAATAGTAAGAATGATGAACAAATATCTTGAATTGGAAGAGAAAGCACACCAGCACAAGAATTCTGAACTCCTCTATGCCAATTTAGCAGCAATAATTAACTTCATGCTGAACTTGAATCTACCCGACCAACTGATGTGCCACCTTGTGATTTGCTAGTGCACTCCGCCTCGGTCAAGTGGGCTAAAGGTAAGGCCCTCATGAGAGCATCGCTTGAAAATGCATCAAGAGCTTTCTTCCTTAACTGCTCAAGAACTCGTTGAGCTTCTTTGAGTTCATCCTCTGCACTGGGACCGTGGCCTTCCCAAGCTTCAATTGCTTTCTCCTGAAAAGTAATAGCAAGCTGGTAGCTGCACAGACCAAGAAGAAAGTTTATCACGATTTTCTTTCACCAATAGCTATTTGTACAGAATTAAGCCAACTAACAAATACAAAGTGACCAAGAAATACATGTTTCAAAGATTTGCACCTTTAAAGAAGGCTATAATATTGAAATGGAGAAAAATGCACAATTCAGCCTGTTATTATCTTAACAATGTAGACCAAATTTACGAGTCTTCAAACAAAGAATTTTCCATAAGGGTCTTCGACAATCTTGCCCTTCAAATATTTCGAAATTTTTTGCAATCATACCCCTTCTTCAATAAAACTTATTAATTTTACCATTCAACCGTTGCATTGTTTGTAATTTTGCCCTTGCTTTACAAAAGAACCTATCAGTTTTACCCTTGCAAACATCATAATAGTCTGAATGCTATCCTTGAGATTTAGTAACGAAGGGTAACATTGATCAGATTTTCCACGTCCGAATGATAACATTGCAAGTATTTTAACATTTGGAGGGTAACATAAATAGTTTCATAAAAGAAGAAGGGCACAATTGCAACCCCCCTTTCCCCAACAAAAAAAGGGACGTCTAGAGGGTAAAATGAAGAGTTCTATAAAAATAAGAATAGGACTTCAAAAATCAAATACTGAAGGCCAGAACTGACTCCATCATCCCTTCCCAAAGTATTGGAACTTTTCCACAGAATCTTCATCAAACTTTATTGTAACAATTTAAGTAATAGAGAATAATTGGGTTGAAGTTAATCTTAGAACCATCCTTAATGTTGCAGTCTTTACAGCCTTTGTTAGTCAGTTAGWGCTTCATACTCTTTACGGTCATCTTAACAGGAGAGGAAGCTTTCAAATAGTTATCCTAAAAATATAGTTCTGCTTTTCAGTCCTTCCCAATACCCTCTCTACTTTGTTCATTATTTGTTAAGATCTTGAGTCTGCTTCTAGACCTGAACACAAGTTAAAAGATTTTATGCAATTGTACTCAAATTCAAACAACAGAGCAAATTTAGAAGCCAGAGCAGTAGCATAAAGACCCCATTTGTATGTAATGTTCAAACAGTCTGCAAAAGAAGTACATCATGAACTTTTTGCAAATAGGACTTCCAAGCACTAAGTGCAAAATACAGTCGGCTGAATACTATTAAAACTGGTACTGCTTTGTTAAATAATGGAAAACCTCAAAGAATGACAAGATAAGATGGATTTTTTCTAACCTTCCCATGCCAGCATATGCTTTTGAAAGGTTCTGACATGCTTCAATTGAATCCACATGATGAGGACCAAGGGAAACGTCCATAATATCCCTTGCAATAGCAAAGACCTGTGCAGCAGACTGCGGTCTATCTATCTCCAAATATGCTGCTCCTAGATTATTGTAAACATAACCCACTCCGTAATGCTTTGACCCAAAGCTCTCTTTTAATCTCTCTGCTGCATCCTCCAAATAAGGAATTGCTTGATCCACTTTACCTGTTAGCAGCAGTAACCAACCAATTCTTGCAGATACACTTCCTACTGAATGTTGTTCTTCAGGAATCTTTTCAACCATTGCCAGAGCTCTCCTTAACAAGGAGATTGCAGTTTCAAACTCATTCATTGTCTCATATAGCATAGCTATTTCTATAAAGGCCTCAGCAACTACCACAGGTGAGGTTGCTACTTTCTTCTCAAGAATTCCAGAGGCAATCTCAAGACATCTCCTTGAGTCAGGAAACTTCTCCTGATTACATAAAGCCTTGGCCATCGAAATAAAGATCATAGCTCGATCCTCACTCTCTTTATCAGTCTTCTGTACAACACTCTTCAAAGTATTAATAGCCTCATCATACCTCCCTAAGGCAATTTGCATATTTGACGCATCAATTTCTGCTCGGAGCAATTCAGAATGGCAACCCCAATTCTTCAAGACCCTTTGAGACAATTCATTTTGCTCTAATGCCTTCTCATGCTCCTCTAGTCCAGTATATATATCTCCAAGCAGCTTCCTATCATGGGCAACTTCTACTGAATTATGTCCCAACTGAGATTTATGAATATCCAAGGCCTTCAAACAAAAAGTTAAGGCGTCCTTAAAATTCAAAACAGCGACATAGGCCCTAGCGACATCCCTATTAGCCTTACCCAGTTCTTTAGTATCTTTGCCCAACATTATCTCTTTAAGCTCCAAAGCCTTCCTAAGATTTGCTATAGCCTCCTCTCTCCTCCCCATTGCTGTCTTGGTATTAAACAATTCAGATTGAACAGCATGAAGAACAGGTCCGATATCCTCCGCACTAAAAGATCCTTCTTCTTCTAATCGACCCAAAATCCTATTAGCCCTATTAAGATATCCCAAACTATCATTAAATCTTTGGAGACTAAAGGAAACAGAACCCAATAACTGCAAAGTCATAGCGAGAGGTAAGGTCGGTTTATCATCTTTATCAAGAACTTTCAAAGCCCTTTTAGCAAAAGATAAAGCTTGTTCAGGATCATCACCTTCTTGGTCAAGTTTAAGCCCGAGTTTCAAGCAAGCCAACCCGAGCCCCATCTCGTCAAAACTGGCCTGCATGTTTTCGAATGCCTTGAGCATCTCTTCAGTGGTCTCTGCAGACTCAAAAGCCTCCTCAAGTTGGGATCTTTCTTGAACTTTTCTCTGTCTTGAGGACATCTGATGGGGATTCTGGGCTCGGTCCACAAGGGTGTTGAAATTTTGCAATGATTGGCAGGGTTTAGCATTGGAGAAGAGTAAAGCAGGGTTTTTGGTGCAGGGTTTCAGATGAGTTTTCGATGGCTGGTTTGGGGTGGATTCGCAGGTACTGGAGCTTACAGAAGAAAAGTGGAAGACGTAGTCTCTCTCTAGAAGAGATAAAGATGTTCTGGTGAATTGCTGTATAGCAGGGAGTAGTCTTGATTGAACTCTTCTCATGGTGGATTTTGAGAAGTGTGTTCGTGTGTGGTGAGGGGATAGTACTGTACAGGACACGCTCTTTGATGTAAAACCCTTGGAAAACCCTTAACAAGGGACTCCGAGGAAGGAGGTAAATTCCAGAGGCTCTGCAAATGGTCCCTCTCACCATTTTATTTTATTTGCAATGTCCCCAAAGATCTTGAGATGGGCTCTTTTGGTCCTTGTAAGATTCTCCTTTTCTTTTTTTAGGTCGTAAAATATTTATGTGCTAACAATAAGTAGATATTTTATTTTTATTGCTTGTTTTCTTTTCTTTCATCCTTCCTCCTCCATTTCTTCCAACTCTAGTGATTCGAATAAATTGGTTACTCTTTTGCCATTAATACTTAACAATAATATATAGATTTTCTTCATATTAGACGATAAATTAATATATAAATCTATTTTTCTATTATTTTGAGATATAATTTATCAAATAATGTACTATTTATGAAGTCTAATCTATTGAATGTTATTCTAATTATTAAGATTAATTAGTCGACAAAATAATATGAAATAAAATTTATATATTTACCTATAAAAAGAAAAACATTAATGGCCTAGCAATGAACCTCAAATACTTATTTTATATTTTTATTATATGATTCAAAAATTTAAAATACTCTTGTTAACACTCTCACATGATTTAACTAATAATAAAATAATATTTATAATTTTTTTGTATATAATAACTTTTGTTTTTTTTTTAAAAATTATTGTACCGTCTTGAATCTATAAAAAATGAGGTATGAGAGAATGGAGCGGGAGTAAAACCCCGTTGCATTGCCGTTCGCCTATTACTAAACAAAGGCACAGATCACAGCGCACGTTCCACTGCCGTCGTTACTCCTTCCCGCGGGGGAGAGATTTGGCGCCAACTCTGAGCTGGCACCCGAGACACGTCAGTCTCSACATCAGCTTTCGCGCCAAAAACCCTAGTATACATCGCTGCTTCCACTCTTTCCTTTGGTTCTGTACTGTATGCCTCTTCAATCCCATCTCGCTCATTACAGTTCTGGTTTATCTCTTTCTTCGCATTCAGACTGTCATCGATGGAGTCGAGTGAATGTTCATCGTTTGATTCGTTTAAGTCAAAGAAGATATTGAACTTGAGCTCCAAATCATCAACATCCGAGTCTGATCAACCCACATTACCTCATCTGGATAAGAATCCATGGGACTCCAAGACACCGGAGAAGCCCATCAATCCCCCTCGCCGAACCCGGAATCGTGGTGCTGCACTCTCCTTAAAGGAAGTAAGAGAGGCTGCACAGAAGCTCCGGAAATCTGGAGCGGGCCCACCAGCCCGCCCTGATCCGCTTATGAATATTGCCAAGGAGCAGATACCTTTGTGGCCTGAATCTTCCCCCGCAAAATTGAAGAAATCTGGCAGTTCATTCAACCTCCCAGAAAAGTAAGTACCTCTCAGACTGAAACCTTTTTTATTTTTTTGTTATTTTTCTGAAACGTGCATATGAATGTGTCTGTTTTTCTACTTAGTTTTTCTAAGATCTTAATGATAAATTTGTGTAACTGTTTAGGTACGAGATGTTGGACAAGTTTTTCAATAGTTTGGATAGTTCAATTCGGCTACTACGGATTAAAGGGTCAGCAACTACATTTGCAAACATAAGTTCCAAAATTGAGTCTTTAACTGATAGGTACGCGAATCTTGTTCCTTTAGAAGCGTTTCATTTCTTTTGCTGATGAGAAAATTGCTTTCTTACATTGCCTGATTCTATTTTTGGGTTCATACTGTAGGAGGTTTACTTACAGTCATTTGGCCCAGCTAAAATTCATTCTTCCCGAGTCTATCGAGTTAAAAAAGATTCTGATCCTTGATGAAAGGACGAACTGCATGAAACCGGATCTTCATCTGGCTTTAAATGCTACTTCAATTGAGAATAACGGGAAAACGAAGTCAGAAAGTGGGAACCTTCAGTTGAGGAAAGTTTTTCGAGCTCGGCTCTGTGACTTCTTTAAAGCTCATCCTGACGTAAGCGTTTTTGTTAACATACTTGATTTGATTTAGTTTTTCTGCATAACTGTAATCACTGGGCGAACAAATAATTTGGGTTGTATTCTACAACTTTGAGTGTTGCTGCGTTTTTCAATTCTGCTATTACTTGTTCAGTGGAAATGAAAATTATGTATAAGGTATATGCTTCTCGGGATTTATATGATCTCTAGGTACGTGGACACTCTGTGATTACAGGAAAGGAATAATTGAACATCAGAGTAAATATGGACGTATGTTTTGGAATATCATGTTTATTTGTTTTTCTTAGATTCTTGCATTATGAGATTATTTCTTCTTCTTCTTCTTCTTCTTCCTTTTCCTTGTATCAAGCAAGAAATAGTGAAGACTTTGCAGTTCTGCATTAGGTCATATTTGTTCATACCATGCTTAGTTGAAAAATGGAGGATTTATCTGGCTGCCCTGATCCTGAATATGGTGTCAAGTTGAATTGACTGATATGGAGAACATAGTCCTCTTCAATAGTCTCAATGGTTATCTCTCAGCCATATGGTGTCAAGTTCAATTGACTATAATGGAGAAGATAGCCTTTTTAAATAGTCTCAATGGTTATCTCTCAGAAATTTCATGTGTGCTGATATCTTATTCTGCAAACAATTAATATATGACTGATATAAGAAATCAAATTGCCCTGAAATGTGACAGAGGATGCTTGGATGTTTCATTTGACTGGGGATTTAGTAGGGTTAAAATCTTTTAGAAATCTGAAAATGACTAAAGATTGGCTGTTTCATAATATTATCTGATCCAATTCCTGGAAAGAAAGTTCCAGGGAGATGATGCTTTTGTTTCTTTTTAACTCTGAGATGTTCTAACAAAGCAAATCTTTTTTCTCAGGGAGATGAAATTCCAGAGGAAATACTGCCAGAGCCATTTAATYAGCCAAAGAAATGTCTTGAGACTACCTTGCCAAGCACCTCAGCTTCATCCTTTATGAGTCAGATACCAACAGTGGCACCATCAGAACAGCCGATGACTAGAGCATCCCATCTATCTCAATCTTTTAGAAGGCGCTTTTCACAACAGGTTCGTGACGACAAAGGAGGGAATACTGTTGAAGGASAGAGAGTTGCATCTGGTCATGCTGCACCTCATCCAGTTTCAGGGCCATGCTTTTCCCAAAGAGATTCTAAAAACAGAGCTTGTGTTTCTACTGATACAGCTCTTGCAAAATCTTCATCAGAGTTGGGAAGCAGTGTAGAGTGCTCATCTAAAGAGGCATCTTTAGCTAAATTACCAAATTCTCCTCCCCCTGCAACCCCTGTAAAAGCTGTAGATTCTTGCAAGAGTTTAGATCCCTCTTCTGATGGAACGACTGCTGCCATGGGAACTCCTGCACCACCTGCCTGCACTCCAGCAAAATTGATGAGTGCCACACCTGGGCTTCGGGAGACCAAGAGATGTTATATGAGCCCTGATGATGATGATTTAACTCGATCACCAAACAAGCTTGTGAGGCMTCCATCCCGGAACAGGTCATTGAAATTTGACACTCCCGTTAAGGGTGCAAGGATTGAGGATGTTGTTGAGGAGCATGAAAACTCATCAGTTGACAATGATATATTGGACATTCTTCCTGAGACACTTATACAATCGGTAAATTTATTATACTGGAATTGTCTGATTCTCCTTTGAGGCAATTCAACATATGTTCATGTACTCTTAGATTTTCTTTCAGAAGAAACAACATTTTTCTTGGATGAAAAATTATCCTTCCAAATTTGCTTTCTGCTTTTATAAATAAATTTGCAATGATTGTCTTTGTGTATTTGATTTAAGACTCGTACATATTTAGTCGTCTGTTCAACTTCAAAATGGAAAATGATGAAAATGCTCTTGCAGATTAGGGAGAAAGAAAGAAAGGCATTATTGGAACAAGATCCAGCCATCTCACAGGCAAAAAGGCGGCAACAGATGATCGCAGGCTTACCTAAGTTCTTTGACATGATTTATTACTTGTTTCAGTCAATAAGGCGTTCTGTCATCACAAAAGAAGAGCTTATGCATAAAATAGTTTCAAGTCATTTAGATATTGTTGATAAAAGTAAGTCTGATTCATCCATCATCTTTGAATTTCGGATTCCTGCATAGTCAGCTCCTTTGATCCTTATCATTGTTTTATCCATGCAGGAGAAGTTGAAGAACAACTAAGACTGTTGCAAGAACTAGTTCCTGAATGGATTTATCAGAAATTGGCATCAAGTGGAGATCGCCTCTTATGGTAAGTGTTAAATTTTAACTTCATGATTTTCCATAAGTTTCATTTCAATGCTTAAATTAATCCCCTTGAACATGATTGAGAAGAAGTCTGTATTTGAAAAAGGAAATATAACAGAGTTAAAAGGGGAGGGGAAAAAGAAAAAAAGGGTCTGGGTGTGCCATGCCAGGCTGGTTTGCTTTGTTTTTACTTACTGCAGCTCTCCGAATTGATTTACCAACATGAATAATGCTCCCATGCAGTGTGAACAAAATATCATCTCCTGAACTGATACGTACCAGACTGGCTGAAGGGAAGTAACAGATTGATTATCAATACATAGCAAGGGAAGTTCGTGAAGAAAGCAAGTTAATTTTTATGTTTCATTTCTTCCCTTTTGAAGACAAGAAAAAATCAAGGATGGCGGAAGCAGAAGATAGGACCATAGACCTGGTTTGGTCTTCTTTCATTTTGAATTGTAAATATACATTTCTGTTGGTGGTGTATTGCTTCATGCTTCATCTAGTCAACAAATCTTTAGCTGTATTTAATTTAAGAAATACAGAGTTACTGCCTGAAGAATATCTCTTTGCATGGTCGCATGCTAATCCTGTTCCGGCTAGGAGTTTTTGCTTGAGCTTCTGCATGTAAATGATGAGATGAATGGGTCAGGGTCATGACCCAGATGTGATTATGCGTTTTTGCCTAGAAAATGTTCGATTAGTATCGCATTTCTTGTTCTTTGTATCAAAACTGAGACAGTCTACACTATAACTGATGCTGATATTCTGGCGCTTCTTGTGCAAGCACAAGGTGCAGAGAACATGCTTGCTGCTATATGCATGCCCATGCTTCTTTGAACGTACTGGAGAATCTGATCATTCTCGATCATTTTATAAACGGTGCAATAGAGAAGAGATTGAGAGACAAATGCATACATGACCTTGGATTTTAAACTACTGCTACGTATTCTTCCTTGGTTAAGTTCCTGTAATAGACTCATAAGGCAATTAAAAACTTGCTCCCCTTCCTACCTATGAGACATGTGCTTTGTAGCATCCATTTGGCTATCATCTGACTGTCCATGCATTTTTCTTGAAGTAGCCGCCTGTGTCTTTCTTCCTTCTTTATCTTTCCCTTTCAAATCTCCCTCTGTTCCTCACCTATATTTTCGTGCTTTTGGCACAAGCAGATTCTGAGTACTGGCTAAGTACCTCCTCAGTCGCTACGTCCGCAATATATTATTCAAGAAAACTATTAGAACCACGGCTGTACGAAGGCCCCTCTGGTAGTCAAAATAGTTTCAGCCTCGGCAATTCTTTTGCTATTCATATAGGAAACAGGCAAGATAGTCTTTCAACTCATATTCTTTATCTTCTATGTACTGCAGCGTTGTTACCACAAACGCCAAAAAGCCCAAAAAAAAAAAAAAAAGAAATTTTATACCTTCAGCAGGCCGGCCTACTCGTCGAGGAGGAAAGATTCTCATGTCGTCATGTCTTTATTATATAAGAGCTGTATTTATTTGCAATGGCATCATTGGAATCTCTTCCAAGAAGAATCCAACGGAGAGRGTGTCTTCTACTTCAAAATAAATGATCGGACATTCCCATACAAGGTAAGCAGATKGGTGCAAGCAAATTCATAATAAGAGGAATAATGGATATGAGGCGAAGGGAGCAAGCGCTGCAGTTCAGAACGCCCCAACACCCATCTCTGGGGAGTAACCAGTGGGGTGGTGCATCTCCCTTGCTAGCAAGGAACATACCTACAGAATCCCTTGAACAGAGGTACCTTAAATTCAACAGTATTCGAACTGGCGATGAAATCTTTCAACCTATTGAAGATGACTTCTTCTACGCCTCTAAGATTGAAGCCTCCAAATATGAATGTCCTCCTACTCCAAGCCGGAGAGGGTTGCCGTGGAAGCTAATATGGCGACCAAGCAAGGAGAACGCAAGACTGGGTTCATCGTCCACCTCGAAGAAAAAGAGAATGCTTCCCAAGTTGGACCGCAAGAATAGATGGCCTAATGGTTGGTGCTGATTTTTAGCCCATGTTACAGTCAGAGAATGGTTGATCGATTACTGCGTTCTCATGCACTGATCCCGTCCTTGCTACTGTACGAATTAATATTAACACTGCATTTCTGGTTCGGAGCAGTTGCTCTTCTAGGTGATGGTGTATTGTTTGATCGTCGAAAGTTATTTAACAAGTYGGAAAAAAAAAAAAGAAAGAAAAGAATCTCGTTTTGATTTTCCAATTTGATCTAAACCAAAAATTATAAGGTTGATAGTTGACTCTGATCTGTGATATTATATTAAAAAATTGATTATATATCTCTTTCCGARTAAGAGTTTAATTTTACGAATATTGTCTGTCATTTTGTTTCYAATCAAAATTAYTCTCGTCAAGTTAGATGATATTGAATAATTTAAAAAAWTTTTAAATATTTCACATTTGTTGAATAACCATTTGAACATCATTACTTTTCAATTTTGAAGGTAATATGTGGTGAAAATTTTCTACATAATTAAGTTAAAAGAATTTTAAAAAATTATGATAATATGCCCACCATCCATTCTTGTATTTTTTTTTTCTTTTTCTTATAGTCAAGAACGGGAACTAAAAGATTGAATTAAATAATTGCGATGTGTTCYATATTCACATATATACATATAAGCAAAGAAATAATTGAAATTTTACAAATGATTATGTAATAATTTTGTAAGTAAAAAATTGAGATAGTAATTCAATTTATAATCATGATGTGATAACTTATTTTAATTAAAATAATTTTTTATAAAATCATCGATAATTTTTTTAATTAAAAATAGAGAAAAAAAGAGATTAATCCATTAATTTTTTAAAATCATATACTAATTCTGTAATTTATTTTTTTAAGCTACAATAGTCTTTTGTGAATTTCAAATGCTCGTGACCTTTTTGACAAGTTCTAGGAAAAATTAGGAAAATGAGATTGAGCAAAATGCAGGGGAGAAAAAGAAAATAAAAAGCCTRTAGGCCAGCGTGGGACAAATAGGCTGCTTTTCTTACTGWAGACTGAAAGTCATAATASAGCCAACTTACTATAATCGGAGGTCTATTTCGGGGATTACGTCTCATTGTCTCCGGCGACGGCGACGTCGACAGCRTCTCTCAAACAGGCGGAATCCTAGTGTAATTCAACTCACCGGAAAATCTAAAGGCAAAGTATCCATCTCTCTACCACRAGTTGGTATTATTAGGTTCAGTGGATTTGCACGCATAATTCATATGCTTCTGCAAATATTACTTTCTGAGGGGAAAAAAAGTCTTTTGTTGTATTTCAATTGATAAGTTTCTATTGCTCTCAGTGATTGCTTTTGAGCTGGCAATTTTCAAGCTTGTTTTAACAGTCTTGTAATCCAAGTGTTTGATCAATTGCTTCACTTAGAATGATGCCATTGAGCGATTATGAGTGCGAGAAGGAGCTTGCTTCTCTTCTAGGCAAATTATGCATTTTTGACAAATTTTTTGTTAAATATACTAGGTGGAGACTTTCTTTCACATTAGTTCAATGATATGAGCTGTCATCATTAAGGATTGAGTTAATGTACATTGCGCTTGTATATCACTGCGCTTCATCCTGCATTTCTAAGAATCCGTAAGATGCTGTAGTCTATTGTTACTTATACAAGAGAGGAAAAAAGAAAAAAGGAATTAGAGGGTTGATTAAAGTTTTAAGCTGTCCAGCTTCTGTATAGTTTATGCTATGAAAGGGGTGATTTACTTTTGTACACTGGGCATTCAAGGTAGCCGGGGCATTAATAACTGCCTCGGCTAGGTTTTACAAACCATAGGACCATCTGTGGCTGATGCTAATAATGGTTTTCGGCATTGCTCTTTCCATTTTGAATGTTGAACGTTTCTACTGTTTACTGTGTCTGGGAATGCTGCTGATATAAATTTGGTGACCAGGTCCAGTTCATCTTCTGATCCTACTCTCTTCATAAATTTTCTAAGATCTTTGGCTGGATGCTTTTTTCACTTTGAGGAGAAATTGCAATCCGTTCATGTACTAGAGAGCAGCTATTAGTTGGTAGCTTCATGTCCACGGTTTGTGAAGGAACTTTCACTATCAATTTATAGCTCAAGACACATAGTTTCCTGAGGAAGACACAGAAGATTCCACTCTGTGCATTGCAGGTGTTTTGGGCCTACCATGCAAACAACTTCCCAAATTTACTCAGCATTTTACTTCTCAAACAGGTGTCTGACTGAATATATCCGGCTTTTATTTTCTTTTAAAAAATTGCTTATCTTTTTATTTGTGTTGTATACGTCACGTACTTGGGTCTCGTATGAACCAGTTTAACTCTCTGTTCTTGAACATTGCAGAAGCAGCGCTATTAGATTAGCTGGTCAGGCCAGAATAAAATTGTTAAGTTCAAGTAAGCTCTTCCCGAAACTTGACTTGAATGTTGGATCCTGTGCCTTTAAGTTTCCCAGACCAGTTAGACAAAGCAAATTGACTGTGATTCCAGACAGTACTGATGGTCATCCATGTATCTCTATGTCTGAAGAAGATATAAAAACAAATCAAGCCTGGAATCATGAACTGGAGAAATTACTGAGCAAATGGTCACCTCCCAGGTACCTATGGAGGGGATTATCTGTTCTTATCTTGGCAGGGCAAGTCATTATTAGGACTGTGAAAGGCAAAGTCCACTGGAAGAACACTCTCCAGCAACTTGAGCGAGTTGGCCCTAAATCTGTTGGTGTCTGCCTCTTAACCGCAGCTTTTGTGGGCATGGCTTTCACTATACAATTTGTTAGAGAGTTCACCAGGTTAGGGCTTAATAGGTCCGTTGGTGGAGTCCTAGCCCTAGCTTTTTCAAGGGAGCTTAGTCCTGTGGTCACATCAATAGTAGTTGCTGGACGAATCGGCAGTGCATTTGCTGCAGAATTGGGCACCATGCAAGTTTCTGAGCAAACTGACACATTGAGAGTTCTGGGTGCAGATCCTGTTGATTATCTTGTTACACCAAGGGTTATCGCTTCCTGTTTGGCGTTACCATTTTTAACTCTGATGTGCTTCACTGTGGGAATGGCTTCTAGTGCTCTACTGGCTGATGGTGTTTATGGGATTAGCATAAACATAATCTTGGATTCTGCTCAGAGAGCTCTGAGATCATGGGATTTAATTAGTGCAATGCTTAAGTCTCAGGTTTTTGGCGGCATTATATCTGTTGTTAGCTGTGCTTGGGGAGTTACCACATTGGGMGGTGCCAAAGGGGTTGGGGAATCTACCACTTCCGCTGTGGTTATATCCCTTGTTGGTATCTTCATTGCTGATTTTGCTTTATCTTACTTGTTCTTTCAGGGAGCAGGCGATTCACTGAAGGACTGTATATGACCTTTCGCCGAAGGGCTCTCGTTGTTTACTTTTGTACTGAACTTTTGTCGAAAAACTGATTGTTCCAGAGATGAATTAAGGTGCCTGTATTATTGCTGGATATGCAATTAAGTTTAAGCATTGTTTTTGTAATAAAAGGTAAAAAAGAAGGATTATTGGCTCCCCCCACCTCCACTCGCAAACCCAAAAAAAAAAAAAGAAAAAAAAAGGAAAAAAAGGGGGTTTCTGAGACCTGTTTAGTTTTAACACAATCTAACACAAGCTTCTACTTGATTTTAAAATTTTGAATTTTACCGACTTCTATGCAGAAGGTTAACAACCGTGGATTTCTTGGCCTTCTAACAGTGCCTTAGCAGGAATGCGGTAAGCTTTTGGCAGCGCCTTGGCGGAATTGCCCGCGTTCTAAAAGAAGCTCAAAAGAATATTTCTGTATCTTATTTTTATGAGAAGGTGGACATTCGTCACTCTTTCCGTTAGGTACTTGTGTGTGTCCAATGCAGTGGCGTTTCTCAGCCTTCAATCCTCTTAGGAAAATTTTTTCTCTAGGGTGACGTCATGAGTTTGTCTGATCAGAGCTCCAATGGTATCAGATTCCGCAAGCTGTTTTTCGCCCCGAGTTTGTCTTCATCTGTACCTCCCCCTGGGGGGAGAGAGAGGAGGGTTGCTTTCAATTATTTAACTCAACTCGGAACAAACTAATATGATACATATGCATTCCATGTGCATGAACTATGAAGAGTTGACCATGTCTACGCAAATACTACATATTTATGTTGGGGTTTTCTAGGTTCATAACGTATTAGAAGAGAAAAGCCAAAGAGTCTTCCATCAAAGACAATTGCTGGAAATGGAGAAGCTGATTTCAAGCAGGCGCCAAATAGAGTCAGTTCCAGAATCTTACGTATTACCACCAGAAAGAAGACCTGCAAATTTGGTTGCTCCCCTGTGTACTACCATCCCTCTGATTGAGCTGGAAGGATATAATGCTGATGATCAAGGAGGACTGGTTCAGAAGATCATGAAGGCTAGCCAAGAATTTGGCTTTTTTCAGGTGACTTTGAATTTCAGTTCAGATAATAATCAACATAACTTATTAGACTCCAAATGTTTGTTTGGAACTGATTATTCATGTTTTCCGGAGTTGCCTAGTACGTTCTTGTCGTAATTTAGATTCTAAAGTGGTCTTGCTATTTGTTGCAGTTGATCAATCACGGAGTGTCTGAGGAGCTGATGCTTGATGTACTCAGCGTGGCAAAGGAGTTTTTCGCGCTGCCTGCGGAGGACAAAGCAAGCTTTTATTCTGAGGACCCAAAGCAAAAGTGCAGGCTATACACAAGCATAGACTATCTCAATGAGAAGGTGCACTTATGGAGAGACAATTTACGGCACCCTTGTCATCCCCTCGAGGATCATGTTAACGATTGGCCCGTAAATCCGCCTAGATACAGGTATATTATGCTACCATGGCTTTTGAAGTACTATATATGTTGCTTATTTTGTCAATTACGTTTGTGAAGTTTAAAACCTATTCCGATGGCAATGTTTGTAAGTTTGGTGTTTTGTGAATAAAGATCAGAAAGCTTAAAGTCATAAGTTGAAAGAAGTTAATCAATTGTAAATATTTATGTCAAGCACAAAGACACCTATGCTTTGCTTATCATAGTTTGATGGACTAATTACAGGGGGGTGGTAGGAAAATACTCAGTTGAAGTAAGGAAGCTGAGCTTGTTGCTTTTGGATCTCATTTGGCAAGGGTTAGGAATTGATCCAGGAAATTTTGAGGATGGGTTCTGGGGAGTTCAGACAATGACGCTCAATCATTATCCGCCATGTCCGGACCCAAGCTTGACCTTAGGACTACCTGAGCACAGTGATGTTAACCTTATTACAATTCTTATTCAAGGAGACGTCCCGGGCCTGCAAGTCCTAAAAGATGGTCAATGGCTTGCTATTGAGCCTCTTCCCGGTGCATTTGTGGTTAACATAGGCCTCACGCTGCAAGTATGTTTCATCGCCTCTGTGCTCTAACGCAATCATTCTGCAAAGGCAACATGAAACTACGTTATTCTTGTCTATTTTTATCTCTACAGCAACAAAAGAGGTAGTAAGTAACGAATTTTTCCAAATTGTACTAGAGAATTATACGATAAAAGCATCATCCGCATAATGAATACATTCTCGGAATGTACATTAATTTTCTCTTAAGAAATGTTGAAAGTTGCTTGACCCTTGCTTGGCATGAGAATTTTTTAAGGTAAAATTTTGTAGACTTTAGTTGATAGGGGAACAGGCACATCAAACATCAGTATCATTCCCCATGTCCATTGCAAAGATGGACAAGCCAAGACAAGCGCAAATTTTCTACTAATTCAAACAACAATAGTAAAACTGATTGTAAGTTCCATGCCATTTACAGCTGCATACATGGCCCAGGATCTGGGAACAACTCAACAAATTCTGATTCTTTGTCTCAATGTCTTTGATTTTCCAGTAAAGATGAGAATTCCCATGTTTTACCTCGGGTTGGAAATAGTGCTTACTTTTCTCTAATTGCATTCCGTAACTGTTTTTCCCTGTTATTGAGTTTCTTCCTTTTGATATGCTATTTTATTTTCAGATAATTAGCAACGGAAAGCTCAGGAGTGCTGATCATCGGGTTGTCACAAACAGTCAAGTCGGCCGAACAACTGCTGCCAGCTTTATCCATCCTTCTGGCGACAGCCATATCAAACCTGCAGAGCCATTGGTAAACAAAAGCAGCCCTTCTCTCTACAGAGCTTTTGTTTACAAGGAATTTATCAGTTCCTACATAACACATACTCATGAAGGAAAACCACCACTTGAGCGATATGAAATCTCATAGAACATAATCATCTCTTCAAGAGCAAGAAATCAGATGATAAAAGAAGTAAAACAACTCGTAAAACCAGAGAGCAACCTCAATCTTGGGAACTTAGACTCTAGGGTGATTGTGTATTATACACTAGTTTACTGTTTAAGAACCTTGATGCAAAAGTATATTAGAGTTTTAGGTAAACAGCATTTCCATTGTGGAATGGGCAGATTGAAGTTCTATATCATCAACTTTTTAAGCTCAGAATATGAATGGAAGATGCAAATTATGCTTTGTATGAAACTGTAATTTCAGATTGCTACTTTGCTGTATTGTSAATAAGGATGAATATGATGAATCTGTAAAAAGGTTCCCTATGATAATCATGGATCAAAACTGGAGGCTCCACAAGAAATCCCAGTGCTATTGAGGATATTCATTACTATCATGCAAAAAGTTTAAGTACCTGATTTATCTTAATTACATAACCTTGACTTAATGGCCCATATGTTGATGCTTTTTCCTTTTCTTAAAGTTGTTCATTTAGAAAAGAGTTTGCTTGAAGAGTTTCATTTAATCAACTATTCAGTATTAGTTTTCTTCTTGTATTATAAGATGTTAAAAAAGCTTCAAAAAGTTTTTAAAAATGCCAAGTTGAGCTGCTTTTTATCATCGGATTCCCCACTATTACGTTTTCTCAAGTACCCAATACGCAGCCTTTGGCAAAGTCAAGTTACTGTTGGTAAATATATATTTCCTCAAACGAAACATCTAAATCATATAATATAGTCTTAAACTTTGGTAACTTATCTATTATGGTCGAAAAACTGCTACTAGCCATATATTCTTCTGTGCATGGTTTTTTTAATTYTTTTTTAATTAAAATGATTCTAATTTCTATCGAAGGTTGCTATTTGATTTTACTTTTCATTCATCTATTAATAACGTAATTTGAGTTTGTACTATCACTTTATATGATTATACTATTTGAAATTACATTAAAATCATATATATATAGTAGATAAGTGAAAAAAATAAAATCAAATGAGAATTTTTATTAGACTAAGTAATAAAAAAAACTCTGTTGTAGAAGATTAGCTTAGTGATTTGAGAGCAAGTAAATTCTTGTACTTGTAAGAGAATGCATGATATAATATATTTGCCCATTAATCACATAGAAATACATAAAAAGGAGGGTAAGGTAAGAGAAGGGCCTAAATTGAGAGATGACTAAAATTGACTTTGAGACAGACAGATATCAAACAAGTACTTATTATTACAGAGACCAAAGTTACAATGCTGGATTATATGCTAGTGAAAAGCTCAGCTACAAAATCTACTTTTTATCATGATTTTGGTTCACAATTACATGCTGAGACACAACCCAAAAGGAAGAAGATGATCATAGAAATGATAAAAGTTGGCCTCACCGGATCCAAGTGCAAACATAAAAACACTATAAAAATTTGGCTGCACCWTTCTTTGTTCATCAAGTGTTATCATTAGTAGCAGCCTTACATAATACTTACCTCACAACAGTAATGAGACCACATCATGAATTCACTCAGTACCCAATTGAAAATGTCTGGTTTTTGGGATTGGAAAACTTGGGAAGATATCATTCTTCTTTGTCTTCTTATATTCATTAGGTTAATATCATGATAAAATTTAATTATCTAAGTCACGTATCATGTATCGATTATGAACAGATAAATTACACTAGCCAACTTATTGACTACAGAATTGTCTTTTTCCAAATCAATAAATGATCATAACTTCTCATTCTTGGACAAGATGTTCATTGTGAAGCCCTCATACTTAGAGAGCCTTAAGAAGAAGAATTACTTAGTCCTTAGCTCATAAGGTGAATATACATAATGATTCTTAGTTACAATATGAAATTGAAATATTCCCTTGAGCAATGTCCGACAAATTGAATCTTTAGGACTAAAAGCCCCAATTTTAGGGTAACAAAACTCATGGTAAACAAACATGTGTTATTATTCATTCGTACAACTGTTGTTCTTTCCTTTGTTTTCTCCAATTTTTGTCTTTTCTTCTTCATCACTGGCAAGTGAGAAGTGACTACCTACCGTTTCTTGGCTCTTTATTTTAAGGAAAGCTGAAAATAGGGGAAATCTTTTAATGATTAAAAATTGATGACCATAATCCCCTGAGATTACACTGTTGGTGGTGAATCATTAAAATGCTAAGGATAATGTTGAGTTGGTGCGGTACAAGTAAAGAACCCATTCAAGAAATGAAATTTAAAGTAATAAAATTTATTATCGAATGCATTATTTATAATTATTTGAGATTATCTCACTTTTAATCGAAGTTAAAAGACGTTATAACATTAGCATCGATCAATTAACTAAGAGGAAGCCCTTAGACCAAACAATCATGACCATGAGAGGAGAGTAGGCAGTGAAAGGGCAACGGTTGGCACAAAATGCCAATGAAATTTCCACTTGGAAACCATGAGAAAATTGGAGGTTCAATCAAACCCTCAACCTCAACTTAGTAGAGGAGGGGGACAGCAATGGCAAACGAGGTATCAATACTTTTAGCAGTAAAAATCATTTGTTGAAAAAGATACTTTAATTGGGAAGGGTAAGTTGATGGTCTTATGGAAAAGAATGAGGACTGGTAGAAGATCATAGGAGGATAAGAAGCATTTTCTTGGCATAGGGAATCATAGTGTTGGCCATTTTAGTGGACTAAGACATAACTCAAAAGGACCCTGTCATTATTCCTTCTTCTCCTTCTTCTTCTTCTTCTTCATTCCCATCACAATCACAAAATAGCACCATAAACCCACCTTCATTCACCACTCTTATCTTTCATGCCTACTATTGCCTACTTTCAACCCTTTTTATCCTCCCCTATATAGAATACTAGCTAAGTATAATATAGACCCTGTTACAGTTATTARAATATGAGGGAATGTAAGGTTGTAATAGACATTTCGACTTTTAAGACAGTTAATACACTCAATAGCCACTGAAGGAACAAGATGAAATTTAGTTTTTCATGCTCATGCTGATCAAAGGTCGCGAAAGAAGAGTTTAGAAGAAGGCTATAATAMGAGTAGAAATTTTTAGTACACCATCTTATRATATTTTTTCYGATACATTTTTTGTAAATTAAAAMARATATACYTCGTGTTAACGATTGATATAGCAAAAGATGTATAGTAAGAAATATACTAGAAAAGTCAAAATCTTTTAATAATTTATTATTTTTTCTTGTTATCCTGATTTGCTCACCTTGAATTTATTTTGTAATTTTTTCTATTTGATCATGGATTTTTAGTCCATTTGTTTGTTTATTTGATTATTTATGTAACGAATTTTCTTAATTAGGAAGGTGGAGTTAGTGAGGAGTAAATAAGAGTCAAAAATTGCGACATATAATTTTTATAATATATGGTAATTCATAAATATAAATTAAAATACGATGTGTATATATAATTAATTCACATATCAGATTATGTTGATGGATAAAAAATTATTTTAACAATAAAATTATTTTAACGTTTTTAAAAATTAAATAAGAGATAAAATATATAAAGCACTCCTCACTTCATAAAAACAAAGAAAAAGGAAAAGGAAAAAAAGGAACAAACGCACGTTACGAAGAGGTTAGGACGAGGTGGCAAAGGGGTGGGGTGAAAAGGAAGGCAGTAACAACTGATAAGTGAAAACGGAACGTCCTTTAGCGAAGGGGTGCGTKCTGCMCACCCGGCCTAGGATACACAGGAATACTGTAGTATCGTACAAAAAGCTTGTGCTCTATATAAAAGGGAAAGCTTCAAACTGAAAAGCCAGTGAACCCTCTCTTTTTTCACTTCCAAACTATCGCTTTCCTCTTTCGTGTTCTTCTTGCTCTTGATACGCTGCCGTTTGAAGTGTTCTTTCGCCTACACCCTCTCTGATTTAACAAAATCTTGAGATATGGCAGTTAATGCAGTGGTCAAGCGCCGAAGGTACTCTTCCCAGAAAGCTTACTGCTGAAAGCAGGATTTCAAGAGAAAAAGGGTGGCTAAACACCCTTAGCTTTTTACGCTCTGAAAATTCAATTCTTGTTTTTGCTGAAATTTCAATAAGACTAGTTTGTAAAAGTCGGATTTCTTCGATGTCATTTGATATACGATAAGGATTATACTTGTTTTGCGTCAGGTTGAGTCGTTCTTGGCATGCAAGATTCAACTGGGATAAATAGTTTTTAGGTTGTGGAAAGCTTGTATTAGCTATGCAGAATTGCATGATCAGTTGTGTGGGATCACTTATGGACGCGGTCTTGATCGAGTTTCTTGGCATGATTGCTTTCTCGTTTTTCTGAGCGTTAGCTAGTGGGGTGGGATTGACAATTGTTCAGGGCTCTTAGGAATTAACGGCTAGGGTCTGGTCGTGGTTGTTTGCTGTGAGATGGGGAAGGAGGATAGCATGCTTTTACCGACAGTGGGACCGCCAATAAAGCGGCGAGCTGGGTTAAGAAGGAAGCAGGCTGGAAGAGGATCTTATAGAGGGAGCTAGGATTTTCTAAGGGTCAAAATTAGGTTTTTTGTTGAGGGTTTTTATCGATTGGTCCATTTTGAGGTTTAGGATTGAATCTTGGGAGAGTGGTGGTAATTTTATAGGGTTCTAAGGTGACTTGTGTAAAAGGATGGGCAGCCAATTGCACCGAGCACTCAAGGGTCTGTGTTTAGAGACTGGGTGGAAGTATGCTGTTTTCTGGAAGCTCAAACATCGGGCGCGGATGTAAGTTCTTTTACTATATCTTTAAATTGATGCATAATTTTCCTAGTCTCAGCAGGACTTAGTGTTTCACATCTTTTACTACTGAATGACCATAAAAGAGTTCCTTTCCACTATTTCTCTAATATGGAACTTTATGCAGGATGCTTACTTTGGAAGATGCATACTATGACAATGATAACCCAGAGAAAAATTGTTCAAGTAATCTTGCAGATAACTTGCATGATGGGCATTCTTCACATGATCTTCTTGGGTTAGCTGTGGCAAAGATGGCTTACCATGTATATTCCCTGGGGGAAGGGTAAGAGACTTGCCTAATTCTTCATTTCTTGTTTATAGATTTTGGTTTCTATACCCATTTAGCCTCTAAATATTAACAAGAGCCATCGTAAAAGTCGATTTTCTCAATTTGGAGTCCAGAACTAATATTCAACGATGGAATCTTTTTCTCTTTCTGTTTGGCGTAAATTTGCTAGTTAATAGGATGTATATATATTTATTTATTTTTTGTATTTATGAGATGTGTTCTCACTTGTTTAGAATTTACTTTAGAAATATTAATTGGTTTTTCATTCTAGAACATATTCTTTATAAGCTTGGCTTGTTGCAGATAATCTGGGGTTAAAAATTTAGTTGGTTGATAACTTTTATGACAGACACTTCATCTATAAACCAGTACGTTCACCAGATATCMCTTATGATCAAAGGATAAGCATATGTATAGAATGATAATTTCTATGCTGCGTTTGCCATTTGGTGAGCAGGGTTGTCGGGCAGGTTGCTGTTACTGGCCAGCATTTGTGGATTTCAGCTGACAAGCATATGACCGACCCTGGATTCTCATTTGAGGTGAGACATTCTTTTTTATCTGTAACTATTATGGAGATTCATCTCTTTGCAAAATTGAGGTGAATAAAATTTTTGTAACGTTCTTGCTTTATCTTTCATTTCTTTCCTTCTTTTTGGCCCTTCTCTACTTGTGTTTTTCATGTAGCCTCTCTCAAGTCATTCTTATCTTGAAACTTTTATCCAGTACTGTGATGGATGGCAAACTCAGTTTTCAGCTGGGATCAAGGTAAACAATTTATGCTTATTTTCTAAGTTTGACATTTGCTCTTCGGGTACACGGTTAATGAAAAAAGATGTGAAAGGGAAAACAGACATCTATTATACTTCATATAATAGATGGTGGCTTGCTGGTTTGTTTATTCACATTGAACTAAAACATATGGCACATTCGTGTACTTTAAATTTGGTAATGGGGTGTTTATTGAGTTATATTATAAAATTTTCCTCTTGGTTGGGGTTATGTTGCAGACAATTGCTGTTGTGGCTGTTGTTCCACATGGAGTTGTACAACTTGGTTCTTTTGATCAAGTAAGATTATCAACGAATATCTTTTTCATTCCTGTCCTATTCTTTGAGTTACTTTTTGTCTCAGTTGGGCTGAGTTGCAATAGATATATAAATCATTGACTTTTAAATCTCGTCGCAGATTGCTGAAGATTTGAAAATGGTCAACCATATCAGGGGTGTATTTTTTGAGCTCCAAGGTTCCTTTGCTACTAGCATGGAGAGTTCCTGTTTGGTAAGTTATCTATCCTGGACATGCTTATTCACTGATGGRGTTGCCATATTATATATTCCTATCTGATGTTTTGTTGCTTTTTACCAGTCAGATGTAACCAGCAGAACTTCAGGCTCAGGGGTGTGGCATGACCGTATACAGAATATAGATAGAAGAACTGATAAGAGGGGGTTAGATTTTTGGTCTTCTATATATTCGTCTATTGAAAAACCTGATCATTATTCTTATAACTTCTTAATACCTGGAAGCTACCAAAATCAAATGGTTGAAATGATTAGCGAACATGAGGAAGCTGCAGACCCAGTGCGAGGGTGTGCTAAAAGTGACAATATTCATATACCAATTTCCAGGAGTGACACTGTGGAGCAGCAGAAACACAAACCTGCAAAAGGGGTTGGAGAAACAAGGTCTGAAAGGCAAAATTGTGGCTTCAAAAGTTTGGGAGAGTGCATGGAGCATGGCGATATGTCATCGTCAGAGAAAGTTTGTAGTAAAAGTACTGCATATAATGCTGCTCTCCCTGCTGGGAATGAAGCTACACAGATGCCGAACCTTCCTTCAGAAATCAATGACTCAACAACTTTTAATGATGGAAGAGAGATACCGTATGTGCCAGAACTTTCTGATGTGCATTTGTGTAAAGATCCTACAAATGTACTGCATATGCCTTTCAGGTTCTCTGCTGGCTATGAGTTGTATGAAGCACTAGGACCAGCTTTTCAGAAACAGAATAGCCATTATGAATGGGGTGCAGAAACAACTGCAACTGAAATGGCTGTTGAGATGTCAGAGGAAATGCCCAGTAGCAGTCTGCTAACAGCAAACTCTGGGACAGAGAACCTTCTTGAAGCGGTGGTTGCAAATATTAGCAATGAGGTTGACAAAACTAATAAGTCATTTCTTAAGTCTGAGTTCTTGTTGAATACAGAAAAGATGTCAGAACCTTGCACAAGTGATGTGGGTTCCATAAGTTCAGCAGGTTATTCTTTTGATCYGGAGACATTGAACAGTTTGAATTCCTCTGGAGCATATGGTGCTCGCTATTCGAAAGGCTTTTCTTCAACCAGCTGTAGTAGGGGCAGTGAAAATTTGGAGAAGCCTCTGGAATCCAATAAGATACACAAGAAAAGGGCTAGGCCAGGTGAAAGTTGCAGACCTAGGCCAAGGGACAGGCAGTTGATCCAAGATCGAATCAAGGAGTTGCGTGAGCTTGTTCCTAATGGATCAAAGGTAGCTTCTATGCATCCTTTCCATTTCTTATGCTTGTGTTTTTTACATTTCATGTGTGCTGAAGTTTCTAGATGACAATGCAGTGTAGTATTGATTCACTTCTGGAGCGAACTATCAAGCACATGATTTTCATGCAGAGCATCACTAAGCATGCAGAAAAGCTTAATAAATGCACTGGATCAAAGGTAACACTTCAATATGGTACCTGTCATTCCCTCGTTTCCATGATACAAAATTTTTGTTTGCCAGGTCTTTTATTGGAACCAAAATTGCACAATCTGAGCAGGGAAAGAAGTATCAATCCCCCCCCCCCCCCTTCTCTCTTTTTTCCTCCTAATTTCAGCTCTAATTACCTTGGTAATTTTATTGAGTATCCATTTTATAGTTGCTTGATCAGGAATCACGTCTCCGAGGCCCATCCGGTGCTGAGCAGGGATCAAGCTGGGCAGTGGAATTGGGGAGTAACTCAAAAGTTTGCCCAATAGTTGTAGAAAATATAAACATGAATGGACAAATGCTGGTAGAGGTAAAATTAATTATGGTTTAGTTATTTTTGTTATTTATGTGTTTTGGTCTTTTAAGTAACCATAAAGTAACGATATTGGGMAATGAAGTTATAGGAGAATAACATGTAGAAAATTGTGACTGTTTTGGTTTATCGAATGCAGATGCTGTGTGAAGAATGCAGCTATTTTCTTGAGATAGCAGAAGCCATTCGTAGTATGGGCCTCACAATTTTGAATGGAGTCACAGAAAGCTATGGTGAGAAAACTTGGATGCGTTTTGTAGTTGAGGTATGCTTGTTCTCGTGATATAATGTACTCCCATTTAATCTTATAGATAATATGGGTCACAGTTGCAATTGGGCTTCATATCACGGTTGAATCTTATATTTTATTGCTGTTACCTTCTTCTTCCTTTTTTCTGTTTTTGTGTGTTTCAAGTCTCTGTTCCAGTAGGTTGAAAAGCTCAATACAATAAAGTTTCTCCCTAATATTCCCAAAAATTTGTATTCGTAGGGGCAAAACAACAGAAGCTTGCACCGGATGGATGTATTATGGTCACTAATGCAGTTATTGCAACCGAAAGTAAATTGTTGATGCTTTAAGCCGATAAATTGTGGTCTTTGTCGAGAGGAGTAAGGTCTGATCAATATGTTAAGTGTGTTTGGTTAGGGTTTCTGAATTGTGTTACCCTCTGCAGTAGCATGTTATCCAAAGTGGGATAGTGCTTTGAATTGCAAACTGCGGAGATGGTACATTGCCTTACTTCTTTCTTATTTTTAAGATTTGTTTATTCTTACCGCTTCTATTGTAATTTTGTGTGTTTGTAATTGATCTGTAGTAGGTGCTTGAGAAACTTTTGCTGGTCTGAGACTCTTTGAGATACTCCTTTTTATGAATGGAGCATAATGCTAAAGTTAAAGCCCTTCTAGTAGCCAAATGATCTGCTTATGGTCCTTTTTGTTTTCCATATTGAGACAAGTGATAGTAAGTTCAATACTGTCATTTATTAGATAAGAGAGTAGAGCTCAAGATGTTCAGACATATAGTTAATTAAGAAAAATTTAAAAAGATTGTTCCTCATACTACTTGGCAGCTTAATCGGAGTCTTGTAATCCATTTAATTTCAGGGCTGTAGAGACTGCTTATTTTACATGCTTCCTGTTACTTCTCGTACCTCCAGATTAGAAAGTTCTGGAGTACCATGGAGACCCTCTTTAGAGGATAGTGGACAAGATTTTCCGTGATAAGAGTTTCCCGGTATACAGGGGGCTCCCCCTCAGAGAGCTCTTAATTGATCCATAGGGCTTGGAAGTGTTTCTAGTTCTTGGTTGAAGAAGCATGTGGCTGATAATTTGGTCTTACGGAATTAGCCACCTCTTTAGGCTGTTCATGGAATCTTTTCTGGCTATTTAGCATTCCATCCATAACCTTAGTAGGTATGCTGTGATTGATTAAGTGACAGAAGCCCCATGTCTCTGACAATTCACGGATCGCGAACTCCCTCTTTAAGACGGCCAAATTGGAGATCCTTCAGACCTATAACAGCAACTGATCCTTCCATGATCGAAGCCAATGCTAAGCAGAATAGTTCCCTATGCTGGCTCTCTTTGGAAAGCTAAAAACCACATCAGTAAATGAACAAATATGCATATCTCATTGCATAGACTACGAGTGATGCAATTTTGACTTGCGCCTATGTTCACATTTCTTTAGTAACATCTGTCAAGGGCATCCGTCTCGGAATGTTGCTCGACTCCCAGGCTGGCTAAGAGCTTTCCTCTAGGCTACTTTCCTCATTTGTTTCTGGACTTCTATGCTGATTACCCCTGGACGAAATTTCAAATACTTGTGCCTATTTTAGCTCGTTGAAGCATAGTGTCCGTGTCACAATAGGATGGAATGGTTCCATGGTCCTCTGACGGAATGGCAGAAATTCTGTAAGCAAGGGAAAAATAAAGTCGCTATTTTTGTTATATTGTCAATGACCCTTTTCTGCTGCAACAATTTTGAGCTCTTTCGCTACAAATTTTGTAGAGTTTCTTCCATGGAGGAATTAATACTTGCAGAAATTTAAAAACAAGGAAACTAAAATTGTACCAAGATCAAGTTGATAAATAGTACTGAATTCGTATGTAGAAGCAAGAAAATCTGGCAACCCAGCTATCCTTCCATGATCCATCATCAGTATGTGATTAAACGGCTTTTCAGTTCACAACCTGAATTGGGGCAGAATTGAAATGCGCTCTCGTACTTGGTTTGTGTATGCTGTAGCATATTCAAGATTACTGACTTCCCTGTATAGAGGTGGATTACTCTCAGAAAGAAGCTCTTTTATTGGTCCGTATGGTTTCAACATATGACTGGATCTAGGAAAGAAGAAACATGCTGTTGACACCCTGCTTCCAGTTGATCTAGTCAATACTCTATGCTCAGCGCTCTTGAATTTGTCATTCGTGATAAGCTACAAATGGATTTGAAATTGGAAATGGAGTAAGTAATTGAAATATATTGGGATATTACTGTCTGCTGAGATCTGGGCATGTATACCTGCATAAGATCCCCAATATTCACTACTAGAGCTCCTGGAACAGGAGGCACATCAACCCAATGGCCTTGATGAAGAACCTGGAGGCCACCGATGCCATCTTGGGCGACAACAGTCAAGAAGGTGGTATCTGAGTGCCTGAATAGGCCGAAGGTCAGGTCTGGCTCAGGGCAGGGTGGATAGTACTGACACGACATATGCTCGCTTTTCATACACTCTATGCGTGCAAGATGATCACTGCTGAGGCCTAGAGCCTCTGATAGTAATTCTGATAATACATCCCTCAGCTTGATCATATGTTCCAGGTACTCAGCAACTTCGTTTCTGCAAGCAGAATACCAAAGATTACGGGAGCCCCAACTAAACCTACAAGCCAAAATTGGCCCCTAATGAAGTAAAATAACATGGTGCATCAGGAGGAATCTTCATAATATTACTTATGTCAGACAGATATGAAGTAGAGGCCTGTGAAGATTCTTTGTATTGCATTAGTCAGAGACTACAGTTTCTTCAGCATTACTTGTTTAGTATTTTATGGCAGGATAATTATACCAAAGCATAAAGGCAATATTTATGCAAGGCTGTAACTTGAACCTAAACCATCAGGTAGCATGTTAAGATACAGGAGATGGCGAGACATGAGAAAGGGAAGTAGACTTTCTTTGGGGAACAGAAGCTTAAGATCTTTTCTTCCAACAAGTTTGGAAGAAATGGAAAAAGGAGAAATCTCGAGTGTAACTTTATACTAAATCAAAATATCCAAAGAACTTAGTTTCTTTCGCTCCTTTGAAATCCTCTTACGGATCTGAATTTGATTATTAGATCTCGATAAAATGCAGAACTTATTCCCTGCTAGAGAAAACATCATGCGGAGATTTCATCAACTTTATAGGATATGAATACTAATTGTACAAGAAGATAAACCAAGCAAGAATTGCACCTGCAAAGTAGAGGAATAGCATCAAGGCCCATTGAATCATCCAGGAAATTAAAAGCCAGCGCATCCCTCCAGTTCGCAACATGGTTTTCCTTGAAGGTCCCATTAATGGTAAAGAACCTGACATTTRGCCGGCCATCTGCGGAATACAAGTCCATCTTAGCTTCTTTTGGTTGCTCATGGAAGCGGCGGGTGCCTTCAAGTATGTCATCAATTACCCTCCTCGGGACGCCGTGATTCACTAGTTGGAAAAAGCCCCAGCTTTCTGATGCTTCTCGAATCTCATCAACAACCTCCTTTCTTCTATCACCGCCATCTTCAATTCCTCGGAGGTCGACCTTGGGAATCTGGAGCTGAATTCCATCGTTGTCACTGAGACTTGATTCCTTATCTACTCCGGTACTCTGTGATCTCTGAATGAAGAACTTTGGGATCTTTACTATGCCAGAATCCAGAAGTCCTTTCACACCTGCTCTTGTTTGTTCAAATGCATCTACTTCTCTAGCCCAATCATATCCATGGCCATTGAGTTCCATCTCGGTCAGCTCAGGAGGTGTTTAGTTCAGGGCGACCGATGAGTCTGCTTCCGGAAGCTGGGCCATTAATTGTTAAAGGAGAGATATTCTATGTTAAGGTGTGATTGATTTTCTGTATTGTGATTACATTGCAATAACTTAGATTGTGGATCTAGAATAGAGAAATGGGTAGAATTATATCTTGTATATAATTATATTTCTAGAATGAAGTCATGTGATTGTGATAGCTCTGCCCATCAATAAAAATGTATTATATAGAATACTCATTCAAAWAAAGACATATTCATTCTTCCCCTTCTCATTTATAGTATTAGAGCACCAAGATCTTGGTAACTCCAGCCCTAGACCTTTCGCCACAGTCAACCAAAATTCTATTACCATGGCTTCGGTTGGACAACTATGGAGAATGGAGTCGCCAAATGCGTCGAGGCCTCAGTGCTAAGAATAAACTTGGTCTGATCGACGAAACGGAGAAGGCATCACAAAGAACTGATGCGAGACATCAACTACGACATAGCTGCAATGACCTTGTGATAATATGGATGACCAATTCCATGGATCGAGACATTGCCAAGAGCGTGGAATACATAAATTCGGCAGTAGAAATTTACCTGATCTCTAGAGAAATATTTCGAAGGGAATGCTTCAAGAATGGATCAAATTCGGCAAGATATCGCCGAATGCCCTAAGAGTCCCTCTTTGTTTATACTTATTATACAAAACTCAAGGGCCTTTGGGATGAGTTAAACTCTTATTAAGATCCAATCGACCTCCTGCACCATCCGGGACGACCTCCTCGCCAGTTCCCCCAACGTCTCATCCGTCCCCACACCAAACCCAACTTTGACTCTCGAACCCGAACCATTTTCATTCAATTAAAAGTTTAGTGTACAAAATAATCATTCAATTAAAGACGTATTCATTCTTCACCATTTTGTTTATTAATATGATGGCGAGCTCTGGCGATCAACSTCAAACCGCCGTCCTATGTTGTATTTGTCTCCTCCTACTTCATGAAACCACGGTTTTATGAACACGTTGACTCGCCGATTGGATCATGGATAATGATCGGCCCTAAGTTGCTATCAAGGATAATGGGCTGATCATTAACTATGTCTCCAGCTCTATAAATAAAGCCTTTTATACTTGCATTGACGGCCCAGTTCCAAATAGTGCTATTCCTAATTTGGCCACCCCCCCTCTCACTCTGCTCTCTCTCTAGGGGCAGAGGTTCGCCGCATAAAATTCTGAATACGGCACCGCGTTTGCTGCTTTCATAGGTTCTGCTGTTTATGGGAATGAGAAATGAGGTTGCAGAGGTAATAGAACAGTAATGGCGAAGAATCAATCCGTGAAGCGTTTCTTGAATAGCTTAGGTGAGAGTTCAATAATTGCAGCCTAGCTTTTCTGTTTTCGCATTAATTTATTGATTCTGCAGAATTAGAAGATATTAATCGTTGTGGTTTGCTAATTTTTTTTCTTTTTTATTTTTCCCATGATTCAGGAGTTTGACAATCTTGTTGTTCTGATTATCTTGGAATAGCAGATTTTAGTAGAAGATTGAGGAAAGAAGAATGTTACAAAATTGTATATAACGTTGTTAATCGGTATAACTCGCAATGGTCCAAGGCTGAAAAGGCGGAGAAGGATGAGCTGAAGAACCTTAAGGAAGTATCCGAAACACCGCCTAATTCAAATAGTAAAAGGGGCTATGAAGCTGATGCCGCCAGCAAATACAGCTCTGATGCAGATGATTTTATTGGCAATATTAAGTGGAAGCCGGAACTTGCTTGGCTCTCTAAAGCTCTTGAACCTGCACTGCAAATTTGGAGACGGGCTTTACCAACAGGTCCAAATAGTTCATTTAGATGTTGCTAATTATTATTCCCTCAYTGTGATGTGTGATAAGAGCATACTGCTACGCAGACTTATTTAGTAATCTGGTCTGGTATACTGATGTTAAAGTTTGTACTTGTAGAATGTGTCTTATTTTCACCTTGTGGACTTCTTGGACGGTATGTGTATTATGTCCTATGAACTTTSTAAAAGAGTGCTCAGATTGGTTTTGTACCAAGAGCAGCATATTTTTGTCTGTCAGTGGCATTTGACTGATAATTTGTTCYCAAAATTGATAGCTTTCTGTATTTGATGGCTTAGAATGGTGGTATTTGGWATATTATGTTAAGGCCTGGTGGCATGGCTTCTGCATTTTCAACTGATTTTGTCGAATCTAACAGGGACTGGAATTGGGGACAGACCCCCTCCAACCGACAGGTCTCTTTCTGAAATTTTTGCCAGCGTACAACGGAGTAAGATGGGACTTAATGATTGGAGTCTTAGTGATCTTACTATTGGGCTGTATCTAATTTACCTTCAGCAAGCATCCACAAGTCCAGCCGAGCACGTTAAGGGCAACCAAATCTTCTCTGAACCAATAGTAATCATCAAAACACTTCCTTTMTAGAGCCTTCTTCAGCGTAGATAGTTTTTCACTGCCAAGCTATAGGTGTTGAGTTTTCCTTTTCCATCTAATTTAGGATTCCTAACAACTGAGATTTCTTCTTTTAGGTCCACGATCTCATCTACCACACAGAACTAGCAAAAGGGGCTTATAAGGATAGTGCRAGTATACTAGCAAAGATCAGCATGTTACGGGAAAGCAATGTTGTCAAGTTTGTGAGAAACTCTAGTGTGTTGAGGCCTGGATATTACATAGCTGTTGACAAGCGGAAGAAACTTGTAATTCTTGGCATTCGTGGAACTCACACTGTGTATGACCTCATCACAGACATTGTTTCTTCAAGCCATGAAGAGGTCACATTTGAAGGTTATTCAACACATTTTGGGACAGCTGAAGCTGCTCGATGGTTTCTTCGGCATGAGATGGAAACCATAAGAAAATGTCTCAATAAACACGAGGTGCTGTCAAATCTCTCATTTTATTTGTGGTTAATTTGTAGCTTAGTTTTCTTTACTTGTATATAAATAATTATTGTTGGGAGACTAACTCATCCACAGGGATTTAGGTTAAGGTTGGTAGGTCATTCTCTAGGAGGTGCAACAGCTTCATTACTGGCTATAATGCTTCGCCGGAAATCAGTTAAGGAACTTGGATTTAATCCTGAAATTGTTTCAGCAATTGGTTATGCTACTCCWCCTTGTGTTTCCAAAGAACTGGCTGAAAGTTGCTCTGATTATGTTATAACTGTTTTAATGCAGGTAAATGTGTCATTCATTTGCTCTGGTCACAACCCTTTTGCATTTTGATCGAGTCATATTTTGATTTATTTTTTCTGCACTTTGATGGCTCTCATGTCATTTTTTCTTTGGTCAGGATGATATTGTTCCAAGATTAAGTGTTGCTTCTTTGACACGGTTAAGAAATGAAATTCTTCAAACAGATTGGTAAGAAATCATTATCCATGCATATSTTAGTCCAGAACAAGCAAATGCCATATAGTATTGAAGCTGCTTCCTTCCTTCCTTTTGCCCCACCCCCAATATATATGGTTACAGCCTATTAGGATTTATGCATGTATATCATGCCTTTGGGTTTTCCTCCTCCATATTTCAAATCTTTAGTCTATTCTTTTACGGGTCCCTTTGCAAGAGGGTGGAGYAGGGTTGAGTTATTCTTTTCATTCTACCAGAACAAGATCTAGAATTTAGATGGAATTTTGAACTAGCCTACTTTTGATTTTGATAGGGTGAGTGTTTTTGAGAAGGAAGACTGGAAAAGAGTGGTAGACCTTGTTACAAATGCAAAGCAGGTTGTGTCTACTGTGCAAGATGTGGCTCGGAAGTTTGCTGACTATGCTAAATTCAGAGGACAGAGTAGATTTTCTGGTATGTTTCCTCCTTCAAGGGTGTACTAAATGTTCTTTTACTAATATAGTGCAGCAGATATAATCAATTTATACTTTTTTGTTATTTCCATATTGGTACTTTAGGAAATTGTGTATGAAATTGTTTTCTTCTCATGGTGTTCCAACCTTATTTATTGTGGTGACTAAATATCTACTTTCACCAATACCCTGTACATGCGTGAAGGGAAAAATCTATGTTGTAATTTATAGTGGAGAAGTATGTATTAGGAGAGTTCCAGCAATTTCTACAACTCACCCGAGCCATTCTTTTTTCCCCCCCTTTCTTTTAATGTGCTTTTGTTCTCTTGTTGATTATGCAGCAGTGCTCGACTTCCAGTTTCTGCCTTTGAATTGGATTCCTTTTGTTAACTTGATCCAGAATATGCTCCGCTGAGATTGTTCATAATTTAGTATGAGTCTGTCCTATAGAAGGTTTTTCTCTGGGCGACGCTTTTGGTTTAATTATATTTGGTTTAAGCTATGAAGCAGTAGTGAAGGAATGCAAAAAAAGAAATCTATTTTGGTTTTGTACCCAATCAGTATTTATTCCTTAGTTCTTGAATATCATATATGAAATGAACACAAGACACATAAGTACAAGACACATACTTTCAATTTGGAATACTCTTGACCTAATCAATGGATATCAATCATCTAGATTCAAGGTTTGTAAATTCTCACAGTAGTGCTTGTGGTGGATGTGAATTCATATTAGTTGTAAGCATCTTATGAAAGTCAGATTTGGAAAAAGCAGTTGTTGATGACTTGCAAAACTTTTACAGAAATCCCTCCAAAAGCTGAAGTTTCCATAGCTCCTAGTGTTCCTTCGACATCTATCTCAGCTGTTGCAGCTACGAGTCTTGTTAAGAAGGAAGAAACAACTTGTTCGATGCCCAAAGAGTTATTTGTACCAGGGACTGTTTATTATTTGAAGCGGAATATGGTCCACGACGAGGAAACTTTTACACTGTGGAAGAGGGATCCAGGTGAACATTTCCAGAGGATACTGCTTTCAAGCAATTTAATTTCAGACCATAAATGTGATAGCCATATCTATGCTTTGAGGGATGTGCTGAAAGGTTTGCCAGGGTCACGTGAAGAGAGTATTTTCAGATAAACAAATTTCAAATACTCCATTCTCAACTGTAATTCTGTATATAGGCAATTTCATCGTACTATTTGTAGACCATTTTGTCTTTGGTCAAATGAATAAAATGTAGCCTTGTTTTTTTTTTTTTTTTTTTTCTCTTTGAGATATTGCAATCTTTGAAAATGTTCAGTTCTAAATTGCAAATAAATGGGCTGGGCTGGATATGGTCGGGCCTAAGACCTAGTTTGGGAGTCGGGAAAGAAATAGAAAAGAAAGCGACAGAATGTGGTCGATGAGGCAGTTAAATTTGGTYTTGTTGAATTATTTTAGTCTGGTAATATACCACCAAAGAAAGAACTCATACGTAATCGTTGACATAAGTATGCAATATACATGCATTATTATTACTTATTTTTTGAGAGTTTAAAATAAAAATGAAAAGCATGAGTACCCAGCAGTCTGAGACCGGTTGGGCTTTTGAAAACAGTGCCAGTCCATTTGGGAATTTAAAAAGCACTGTAGCTCCTTTTTGGTTCAATTCAAGTCAGAGAAAGGTTCTTGTTCCCCCAAAAGAGCTCTAAAAGTGRAGACTCWTGTTTGAATTGGAGGGTTGAAAGGAAAGGAAAGGAAAGGAAAGGAAATAGGGAGAATGGRAATGGAAGGATAATTTAAAATGTATTTTCTCCAATCTCCTCTTAATATGTGTATATAATTAAATATATGTACATATCTTACTACTAAGCTTGCTGAATACCTCTGCAATCAAGATAGCAAATAATCTGCATCCTTCCCCTATCCTCATCTTCCCTAATCCATACATAGCCTTGGGGAACAATTTGTCTAATGCTCCATTGCGTCACAGACACAAAAATTTCTCTTACAAAAGTGAGTAGGAACATGGAGTTTTGTGGGCCTTAAACTGATCAAATGTCTCCCTTTTCCGCCTCAACTGTCTAAGCATCATACTATGCTACTCTATGTGGGACTTGCTTGAATATGGAAACTCTGCTGCAAACTCACCCGGCAAAAGGTCAGTTTCTTGATTGACTTGAAATATGGTTATACAACAAGTCTAACGTAAACCGATGACCTCCTGATTGTGCTTCTCCTCAGGCGAAGAAAAGAACAAAAGCGTCCCTCTCATTAACTCGATCTATGACTATGAATTAGCTTGAGATTGTCATTCTTGTGAGTTAGGAAAATAAGATAATAATTCAATCCCCATTTTCCTGGTTTAGACTTTGAATAAATGCCTCCTGTTTTGATGGCAAATACTATCAGCACAGAAGGTGTTCGTTGAAATGACGGACGCGCATAATAGTAGCAGTAGTAGTAGTAGTAATACTACTAGTATGTGCGTAAACAATAAAGTGTTGAATTAGTTTTGTCGAGGAACCATCTCCGAGTGGCCTTTTCCTCTACAGAGTTTAATGTTTGTCCAGATCGAAAACGTCTCATTCAAACGTCTAAAACCTCAAATTGTTCACAAGCTTCATTAACTCTAATTAATATTGTCGATGTAAGTTTCGAGGAGAATTTACTCCGTGTTTTAGGACTTCGAATTTTGAATTGATATAAAATACAAGAAAAAGAAAAAAAAAAAGGGTTGGATTTAGTCATCACACATACCAAGAATATCAGCGCATAATAAAAGAAAAACATGATTTATGTGTGAGCAGATTTCATTATAATTAGTTTGAGGCGAGCTATAACAATCGTCCAAGTCTAAAATTTTTAATCATACAATATTTATAATTTAAATATAATAATTTAAATAAAATTTTATATTTCACTTCTATTTATTAAAATAAAATAAATAATTAAAAGAATTACCTAAAACTATATTCCTTCTTCTTGGAGAGAAGACACATCTTGAGTGAGATCAATTGAAAAAAGAAGAAAAATACTATTTGGAACAGATGGAATTCTTGTAGAAGAGCTAGAAGAGTAGAATCGAAGAACAATATTTTATGAATATAGAAACCTAACCAAACAAACCCTCGATTCGTATGTGTGTATAATTCAACATATCAATCATACTTACACGTGCATGGTCCATATGCAACTTCTTTCTCCTTTTGACAACCTTGTTATCGATATCTGTCCTCTGTCAATTCTCCATTCATTATCTCTTCTGTCAATTCAATTTCACTATTCTAATTTTCATATTCTTACTATTCTTTAGTTATAACTAGTACAATGTTTACACTTTTTGCTACTTACGAAATGATAATGTATATAATTTTTAATTTTTAATATATGTATAATTAATATAATAAAAATATTAAAGATTGTAGAAAATAATTAGAAGATGGGATTTGCACACCAAATTAGCCTATTGCAAAATAGAAAAATTATAGATTGCGAAAGATCCAAAAGGATTATTTGTTATATGGAGATGAGTGTAGTTCAACAAGTATATAAAATAAAGGAAAAAAAGAAATTGCTGGGGACTACAATCTAAGACCTGTATATTGTCGCGATGTGGGAGCAGAGTTCGCAATATGTTAGGCTGTGTTGACGTGGAAGGATTGTTCATGTAGGCCCCACCGGTACAGTATTACAAGTAGTATCACCACCCGTGRGGAGTTGGGGTAGAGTTTTTTCAMTGCTGGTGGTGACGTGGAGAGAGTTCATGTGGGTCCATTTCAGGTACTTAATAGTGCCGCTCGTGCAGCGTGTCAACATCATGTCGTTGGATTATTCTACTTTTTCTACACTATTGGCAATTAAGAAGCAATCCCGAGGGACTTTCCGATTTTCTTTTTTCCTTTTTCTTTTTCTTTTTTCCTTTTAAAAATACATATAAGCATAAGATCAATAAAAGAATTTACTAATTAATTAATCAAATTTTAATTATCATTAATTGATTCGCATCTGAATCAACTAAATAAAAGAGTTTTTATTATGGATTGGAAAGAATATTTTGCATTTTTGAAGACTCCTACTACCTCTAATCCAATTATTCATTGAAGAAAATGTCATAAAAACATATAGAACCCTAATTTGTTCTTTTGCTGACCTTGCTTCCATGGAAACGGAGAGACATTATCAAATTCATTTTCCTTTTTCTATTTATTATATATATACATGCAAGATGTGAAGCAATATATATACTTTAATTAATTGTAATTATAAAATAAAAAATGATTCACCTACTCAAATATATATATGAGAAATATAAGAAACTACAAAAAATGAAGTGATTGATTGAGGAATAATTTCCATTAAGCAGCTCATTAAAGTTAATTATGCCCATGTCTAGAGAAYGCAATATCAGTAGATGATGACAAATGAGATTCCTATGAAGTTTCAAAAAGCTTGGACACAAACATGCAGGTGAGTATATGAAGATCGAACTGTATCTCATCTGGATTCAGGTGCCTGCAAAAAGATGGAATCATCAATCATATATTCATATATAATGTATGTATCCGACACCTTCTCTTAATTAGTCTATGCATGAGTTGGTGATCGTACGGAGCTCCAACATGTGCCTTGCACTTGATCATCATCATCATCATCATCATCATCAACTCCATTAATAACCGTTTGATCGATGATCATCATGGATCTCTGCAAAAACCACTGAACTTGATCGACAGAGATCATATATATATATATATATATTAAAACTCTGTGATTAACTGTTCACATGGACGTCATTAGTTGTAGAGAAAGCATTAACTATTCTTCATTAAATCATGATTATATTTCTTAAACATCCCATTAATCTGATAATTAGTTTCTTTGCTCTGCACTATATATTTTAAACGGATATCAAGAAGAAGGTGAATGACGATYCGAGAAGGAAAGTTTCTTTTTAACTCCAAGAACGAGTTTTATGGGTTAAAGYGGGGACTTAGTAAATGGAGAAACAAAGGGCTGACAAGTGAGGTCCTATCTTATCAATGCAAAAGTGTTTTTAGAAGAAAACAAAAGTGGATTAAAAGTGTGATTAAAGTAGAGAAAGACTAAACAGTTTTGATTAAGATGTATTAGAAAGTCTGAACAGGGTTTTTAGAGATAAGTTTTGGTGGTACTGTTGTCTTTCTTACATTAAAAAGAAGGTTAAAATTTAGTAAATATGCCCTTCTGTCTGCTACAATATCCCTCTTCTCTCCTCCAATTCCATCCTCAAGTGGCCAACAAGTACAGATGACCCCAAACCACATCTATAATGCCTGCCAGGGAGGCCAATGGGCGAAGCCATGCAAGAACAATTCTCTTTGTCTCTCTCTCTCTCTCTCTCTCTCTCTCTCTCTCTTCTGTATTTCATATTACTCCAATAATTCATCACGTCATCTCAAGAAACCTACTATACTTGAAATCATATTTTCGAATCTTTTAACATATTTTTTCATATTATTCATATTCATAAATTTGACGTGAAAAAAATGTTCAAACAATTAAATATATATGTATATTAATATCGTGTTATTATTGATATAATAGACATGAAATATTCAAAAATAATTATATTAGAATATTTCTAACCTAAATCCCACCAATTTAACTTACGATGCAAATAATCATATAAATATATTGATTGTGTTATTTGTACACATACCTTCTTTACTTTACTTCTTACAGTAAAATTCTTTAATTTAATTGAAAAAGTATATAATTATATAACTATTTTTACCCTAACACGTAATGAGGTCCTCGCAGGCTCCGAATCTTGCATAAAATTTGTAACAAAGAGTATAATAAAAGAGTATTCGACAGGATGAATTTTGAAAAAGCAGAACATTAAGAATACTACAAGTACTAGGGCTAATGGTGCAATATTAAAGGGTCTTGGTTTTTGGTTCTTTGTTCTTCCCCTTGAGAGAAGTTGAAGGACATGGTTGAGGGGTCATTATTATTAAGGTTGGAAGTGGGCCATAATTAATATACACAATCGGAGAAAGGTGTACATGTTGGTGTCGTTAATTAATTAAATTAATGTGACAAAAAAGATTGGTTTAAATTTGAAAGTGATTAGTAATTTAAATTATTTTTTATGAATTAGTTAATGGTAGCTTGACGCTGTATTGCTCGACAAGCTGTGACCTCTTGTGTCTTAAACAAAACCAAAAGAAAAGGGGAAACCAAACCCGCTTTACCCCTTACATTAATATCCTCTCTGGTGTCACTATGTTTTGTTTCATTCCGTTTTAGAATAAACCCCCACTTTTATTGACCTTTTCCTATTATTATTCTTTTTATTTTGTTGATGTTTCTCTTAAGCTCCGATCATCCATCCGATTCACCTCCACTTCTCTTAATCATGTATTCGTACGAGTTTTATCTTTTAACCTTATTCAATTTTCAAGACGCTATCATTTAATCTACAAAGTAAACCTTTCTTTTAATTATTTTCATCTAATTAATCATTTCATTTTTCGATATAATAGTAAAAATATCATGTTAATAGTAATTTATCTTGGTCGGTGTAAATTAATTGGTTAAAGATCGTCTAGTATGTTTTTCTCATACAAACTCCTACATAAAATCATCAAAACACGACGTTTAAATATATACTAAAGGAAGGAATGTATTATAAGATCCCGAACCATTTTAACCTAATGTGACCTTTTGAAAATGGGAGGGAGTATTATATGTGTACACAAATCCCATGGAAGTAAAAAGCCCAATGCAGATTATCATAATCGATTGATATATATTAGAAACCTCAAGAATGGGAATTTGTTGGAACTGTCACAAACTTTCTACTTTTGTTCATTACAACCATTATGCATTCAAGTTTGACTCGAAATTGATTACTTTGATGATAGAACCTCCAAATCGTTTTCATTCTGGTATTATTTGTGAATGCTGACACTAATTAGAACAAAGAACAGGATACCCTCTTGACTTTGATGTTCATGTCATCAACTATGTGAAGCCAGGTTGCATTGCACCATAGAAAGATTGAGAATTTGATTCTTTACAGTAGATATACTYCATAACTGTGAAGTTTCTGCTGTAATTTCCAGTTAATTTGCAATTGAATGAAATACATGTCATCATAGATTGGAGAAGAAAGAGGAGCTTAGTAAGATCTAACATTATCAAACCAATAGAAACTGATATGGTTCAGGCTAGGGCTTTTGTCCTTTAAGGATGTTGAATGGAATCTTGAATGAGAGTATAAAATTTTAGGATGGAGAGATGAGGGGGGAGTTTTATATTCAAATAAATAATGAAATCTGTAGCCCAATAAGGGAACCTAATATAATTAAGTATTCAATCTTTTATCCTCCACCTCCCCCTTCCTCTGGTGCTTATAAAGATGGCTTATACTCATACTAGGCTGCCAGCAGATTTTAACCAAACAAACACCAGAAAGATCAAGATGACAGGCTCTGGTTCTCCTTGTGGTGCCTGCAAATTTCTCAGAAGAAAATGTGTGAAAGGTTGTGTATTTGCCCCTTATTTCTGCCATGAACAAGGAGCAAGCCATTTTGCTGCTATTCATAAAGTTTTTGGAGCTAGCAATGTCTCAAAGCTCCTTGCTCATCTGCCAGTAAGTGACCGCTGCGAAGCTGCGGTAACCATCTCTTATGAAGCTCAGGCCAGGCTTCAGGATCCCATTTATGGCTGTGTCTCACAAATTTTTGCCCTCCAACAGCAGGTTCACTTGATTCTTTAATTACACTGCGCTAGGAACTCAAGAATCGAACCCTAACTTTAGATGATTATTGCGAATTCTCACGGGTTTTTTCTTGCTTCCAATGTGCAGGTTGTGAATTTACAAGCACAACTAGCTTCTCTAAAGGAACAAGCAGCCCAATGCCTTGTAAATGGCCCCAACAGTACAAACCCTAATGACAAGTTCCAGGGGAAGAGCCTTTCTTATACACACGATCTTCAATGTTGGTTTCAGTCAGAAAATTCAGACACCACACCCCAATTTGATTCCTATAACTTTAGCAGCAAAACCGGAGAAATGGCATATTATGGAAAAGGAYCAGCTGTACCATATTCTGTGGAGAATTTCCAATATCCGGTTCTTCCAGGGGAAAACATCTCATCTGCTAGCTTTGAAGAGGCTTCTCAACCGATGGATTCTCTTGACAGGCAAACACAAAGCGAGCAATGGGAATTGCCGGAAGACATGGATGATCTTCAGTCAGTAGCCTTCAGATACATCTGACGTTCATAAGGTCTCGYCAGCCGATTGCACCAATCAGGGGTGAAGAATTTACTTTTGTCTCTACTGCATCATCTCAATGACATGCACTCCACTGCCAAGAATGAGCTAGAAACCCTAGAAATGTTCTTCTCGTCCGAGGTCTATAATTCACCTTATGATTGTTTCCCTAGATCTTTTTGTTTTGTAGCTCTGGATAGCTTGAATCATTGTATACTTCGTTATTAGTAATAAAAATGTTACTCGTGCAAGCTAATCAACTTCCTCTGAGGAATTAGCTACTCGAGACCTAGAACTTAGACCTAATCTAGACAGTAAATTAAACCTAGCTAGTTTCMTCCTACTAATATACTTTCCCTTTATGAACCTTCTCATTTTATCAACTTTTGTTTTCTTCCTCCAGACATTATCCATTGTCATTGATTAAGACTCTCTGATAAATGTCCTGAAGAACTTTGCACGCGGGCAATGATTCTCTTTTCCAGTAGTCTTGTTTCTTGTTTCTTCTTCTTCTTCATCTTCTTCTTAGAAGTAGAAAAACATTAACTATTGGAACTCCTGATATGCAACAATCGTCCCATATCCAAATATTTCTGACTATCTGCTAAGGAAGCTTTCCATCAATTAAAACACTCAAATTACTAAATCAGTGATACCAATATATAGTTTCAGCTAGCTAGACAACAGAACTTACCTGATGCAGTAGATTGCAAGAACTAGCTACTACTACAAAAACATTTGAAACCATCACACTTAAGTAGTTAGTACTAGCAATTTTAATTCTGGAAATGTACAATCCCGAGGAAATTAAATATTTTCTTCCAGTGATAATTTAGGGCATAGATTCAAGAAAAAGCTTTAAACCTACCATCATTGGTGATGCAGCCTTTAGCTTTTCTATTGAATTTTGGTCGTTTGACGGATACTTCACGAAGTCTGAACACCATTTTTTGCAGGTTGTGTCCGGAAAGGTGGTTTATACTTGATCTTTTGACCTCTGGATAGAAATTTGTTAGGTGTGCATTCTATTAAAGGGGCAAAGCTTAATGAGGGAGAGGAAAGCGGCCTACCTTAGAACCAGACATGTTTCTGAATGTAATAACAATTCTTGWGTAAGTCGAACAAATGCCTGTGTCATGTGTACCTAAGAACTTGGAAGCTCTAGAAAAAGTTCTACTAGAAAGAAGATAATCTAGTTTAGTGACTTGATCTCTGGATGAGGTAGGACTATGGAATAGAATCGAGGAGGTCAAGTTTTTCAGCTTKTATAGCCCAGAAAGCATGGCCTAAAGAGAAGGAAGTCAGAGAATATATAAACAATATATAAAAGAGTAGGTGAGATGAAACCCAAAACATTGAACAAGATGTTCATCTTTTCTTTCACGTTCTTTGAGTGGATATATTGAATTTGCCTCTGACAGGTAAAACTTTTCATCATCAACAGACGCAAGGTAATGTTACTCAAGTTGAACCAATGATCAGAACCCTAAAACACTTTACATTGATTTCTCACCAGACCTCCGGTTTACTGGCGTGAAAATATGCATTCCTTAAGTTCATGAATCTCATTTTCGGATAATATGCTTTTAGGGTTTTAATTAGCTTTGCTTTTTAACCTTACTTTTTATTTAGGAACTTCTGCATGATCATTCTAACTACATTATCCCTTTAAATTAAACATATGTGGCATGAAGATGAAAGCAATATAACACTATATTTTTCTCACCTTGTGAAGTTTCGTAAAGGTAAGAAGGAAGTGTATACATAGGTCGAGTTCTGTATTGGAATCAACKTGCTGAGACCATTTCAAATTCTAAAGAAAGGTTGGATATACGTGATCTTTAAGATCCCCTTGTGCCCTTGTCCCATTATGCAGGTCAAATTGTATGACAATTGAAGTGACTGCTTAACAACTCTTGAGCCCATTTGGTAGTATAAGATGAGTTGAAACTTCAAAGTGATCGTTGAGGTCTCATGTATTAGTGCTTTCCCCTTATTAAACTGGCAATATTTAGCTTCATTTAGCTTCATCTACTGTTGTTTGTCAGAAACTGATAATGCATCGAAATGTATAAGGTTTATCTAAAGAACAGTCTTTCTTACAGCCAGGCTGCATGAAAACCGCCTCTGTCTTCTAGACAATTTGATTTCATTTCCCTGCAACCCTAACTAGTTTGTCTTGATGGYAATCTTGTGCATTATCTATTATAGAACATTACTCTGTACCTCTACCATGTTATAAATTAACTAGTTTGCTTCTTGCAATAACTAAGCGAACTGCTGCAATTTCGATGGAGCTAGCTGATTTATCTGAATTAGGTCAAAAGTTATATATTTGCACTTCTTTTTTCTGTTACATTGCAGAGAGGCAAAACAAAATGCTGTTATTTGCTTGATCAAAAGGCAGCTCATAAACAGATTCTGCATTGCATTCTGTGTTCAGCCTAACCCATGCGATCTTCAGCTTCCGCATTTGTCTGCAGATAACTGTGCTAGCTGCCACATATGGTGTGTGTGTATATATATATATATATAGAAGGAAATCGAGGATTTTTAAAGTCTATCAACTTGATATTATTTGATTAGGGAAGCCCAGAATGTGAGCTTAAATTTTGATCAGGAGACAAGGCCCCTACAAGGACTTTGACCACATTTCTTGGAGACTCAATGATTGTGCAGTAAGAAATAGAATATGTAAGTTCCAAATTGTGTTCTAGCGAGCAAATAGCTGATCAATCATTCATCAGTACTGTGAGTTCTCTGTGTAGCCTTGGACTCCAAAGAGGGAGGTAAGGATAGACATGAAAGTTGCCCATGTTTGACGGCAAGCGATCATATGCTTCCGATCCCCAGTGGATTTAACAACACTGATCGTTTGAAACTCGAAGGAGTTGAAGTGCATCAGAGTTAATAGAGGACCAAAGAACACAAAAAGCCAGCCATCATTTAGATGCCAATTTGACCAAAACGGTCCAAATACTCAGCTCCTCGTGCGGGGATGCTCGACCGCTAAGATCGCACCACGCGCACGGCTAGCCTTTTTTCTAAATAATTAATTTAAGATTAATATTATTATTTATCTATTATAAAAATATTTATTATTCTACATATTAAAAGTTAATTACTGCACGAGTCTTTTATTTTTAAAATTATGATTAGTAAACGAATAATTTGATTCAATAATTCAAATTTAATTGAAAATAGACTTGACAAAAATCCAACCAATTAATGAGTGTCTTTTTGGATAGCAATTTTATAACAAGAGTAAACTCATCGGCAACAATCATCATGAGTTCTAAAGTTTAAATTTTGGCCCAATTGTTTAATAAGTTTTACTTTGACCCAAATTAGTATTTTGAGATTTGCATATAGTCTATTATTGTTTCAAAAATTACTCAATTTTCCCATCAACATTTTTATTTTTTATATATAATATAATACGATACAAAATAAAGTATATTATTCTAGTCCCAAAAA
>MEJB01000001.1:3276312-3413506 GCA_001752375.1 Rhazya stricta | reverse complement strand
TATAGATAAAAAAACTCATCAACTCGATTATTTATTTGGCTCAAACGATTTATGCTAAAGTTAATCGAGTTCAAAACATACCAAATCTTATAGTACTATCAAGAATATGATACTTGTGGTAAATGTCTTAGACCCTTGACCGTAGAATGAGCAGAGTTTGAAATGGGAATATGGATTTTGCAATTAGGCCATTGAGATAAGTGGCTGTTTCAAATGAATAATATAGGAGTTGCTTGAGCTTTTAAKCTTACAATGACACAGGTTGCCCGGGCGACTAACTCATGATGTAGGGCTGTGTAGTCAATCAGGGGGACATTTTGTCCATGTATTAGAGTACAAGGTCATATAATGCAGCTATCTCAATTGCTAATACTACTTAATTAAGTTAGGTAAACCTACTAATTAGTAGAACATAAACCCTAAACAAGTGGACCCTTTTCGATTTAGATACTCTTCTCAAACGTGTGCTTGCCTCCATAAACAATCATGCCCCTTCATGGTTTCTGATCTCTAATCACCATTTTTCTAAACAAAGCCATCATCGACTCTTCTTGTTCCGAGAAACCAGAAACAGTCATTGCAGAACTTCTTGATTGAACCATTCTTTGCATTCATACTAAGTTCACCAGTTTCTTTAGTTTCCTTGAGTCCTATTAGCAGTAGTTTTTTATTTTCTAAATTACGAAGAATCACTGTATTACTGCCATCATCTGCCTGAAATTCTCCTCCGGAAAGTTCTACTGTATAACGTTGATAGGACTAGCACTTGAGGTTGAGCATGACTTCGATGCTGCATTGACAATTTGGTTTGTTTTGTACTATATATTATCTGTTTCAGAAACGACAGAAGAGGGTTCAAACCTCAACCTCAATAATTCATATTCTATGTTTTTCATTAGTAATGTGTACTTATGTATGCAACTGGATCATATCAGAAACATCATAAGAAAACTAGAACTGAAGTTTTCATCTGAAAATGTCCAAATTCATCATTCTCGTTCATGTGTGAATGCTGCATTGTCTTCCTGAATTCATTAACAACATGAAACATCCGTTCTTCCCCCACAGCCCCTCGGGATGAAGGAAGAAGGTTGACATTTGACAGACAATAGAGCTCATTTCAAAGTTTTTGTGGTTATTGTCTTATAACTAAAGAGGAATTATGCCTATAATTTCAGGCTTTTTCTGAATTAACACTACAAAGTTTTTCCTAATCTCTCTCTGCCTCTGTCTCTGTCTCTGTCTCTCTCTCTTTCTATATACATCGTTTTCTCCATAGATAATCGCTCTAAACAACATTTCCAAGCATGACCTGCCTGATATGTAACTCAATTTTTCATCATCCGGAGAGCCAGGGCTTGAAGCTCACCCAAGTCAGTTTGTGAAGACCTCTTCTTAGCATATGCTGGGAAAGGCATATCATCTCTGCCGCCTCTCATTTCTTGCATAGCAAAGCCATCGTTGTTAAGGTCCATGGACTCAAGCGAACAGATTGAGCTCTGAGGCGATATAGGGTTCGTATAATTTGGAAAAGTAGGAAATGCTGATGCCATTCCTGCAGACATATTGTTCGGCCACTGATTTTCTGCATTTCTTGATGTGTCGATGAGGCTTTGCGCCAGCTGAGCTTTCACTTGGACCAATTGAGCTTGCAAATATGCCACCTACAGAAAACATAACAAAACAGCGAAGCTTCGTTTCAGTACATGATCTTAAAGTTTGTCCTTTTAAAAGTAGAACTATGTACAAAGTTGTAGGCATGTGCAAGAAACACTATGCATCTTTAAATTGCTCAGACAAAATGGGATAATTTAAACCTAAGATCTACTTTAGACATAGGAACCCCAAAAAGGTTAAACCCTCTTGCTCATCCGACATATGTGCTGATCAAGAACAAGAACTTTTCCTCTATTTTCTGAGTAGTGAAAAAGATGAGAACAGATTCATGGAAACGGAAGAAACAGGGAATTGTTAAACACTTGAATGAAAGCAACCTGTAGACTTGCAAATTCTTATCCAAGTTCCAAAAGCAGAGAGGTAGCTTTCAGAAACACTGCAAAGAAGTATATATTGTGCAGAAGAAGTCAAAATACCTGCTGCTGCAACGCGAATATATGCGCCACGCAGCCATAAACTGGATCTCTAATTCGTGCCTGAGCTTCATAGGCTATGGTTACAACAGCCTCGCAGCGATCAGGCACAGGCACATGCAACAACATCTTGGATACATTACTGGCACCAAATACCTTGTGAATTGCAGCAAATCTTGCAGGCCCTTGCTCTGAGCAAAAGTATGGTGCAAAAATGCAGTCTGCCGCGCACTTCCGACGGAGAAACTTGCATGCACCACAAGGAGAGCCAGTACCATTTGCCATCGTAAGGAAAGAAGAGGGAGGTAGCTAGGAGGAAGAAAGAAAAGAGCAAGTAGTTCTAAAAGATTTGAGGCGCACGAGCGCACTAGGAAACGGTGTAAGAAAAATGGAGTTTTGTCGCTGGAGAATAAGGATGGAGTGGGGCTTGTAGTTGGAGGGGCATCAAGAAACATAGCAGGAGAGGTCTTATAAGGGCCGTGTGTGGGAGACATGGAAGGTCTGTGTGTAGGGTTCTAAGGGAACATTTATTAATGGCTTATGCTATATGAGTAGAATTTTTTAAAGCTTCTGATGAAGAAACTTTTGGACAAGTTCATAGTTGATGCAAACTCCAGATCGAAGAACTCTTGACTGATCAACATATACATTTTCTGTATACTACTACTTTGCTTTCAGTGGATACATTTCTGCATTGAATACTAATCCAATCCCCTTTAATAAATTGTTTCTCCGCCGAACGCCGCACCTGGGAACTGCTGCAAATTTCTTTTCTTTCTTTTTTTATAGCTTTATGACATTGTCTTCTTCTCTTGCAGAGGAAAAAGAAGGTACTAATGGAAATGAATTTGTCGACACGTGTGAGGAATATCCATGAATTAATTAGTCTTTAAGAAGCATTAGCGAATAATCATTTGGTTTGAACATGAATTCAAACCATCTAATGGATTCATTTGTTGTCCAAACAGCAAGAGAAAGCATTAATTTATAGGCATTTTGTGTCTTTTAGCATTCATTAAGTGGTTGGGAATTGGCAATTCCCAGAAGAACATAGCAGGATATTACGAGTCTTTGACTTTGAAAGGCTTGGTGAAGAAAAAGGAGCTATTTTGCATTGGTTTTACCAGTTAGGAACTTGGAATTTGAGTCACTAAAAAGATCATGAAACCAGTGTTCCCTTTTGTTTCCTGAAAGCTTCCCAGCTTGGTGTTACAGTGCTCCATTTATCAAATGGGACAAAGCTGCTTGACCAAGTACTACGTTCTTTTATGAGTTTCATCTTTTCTGAAAGTGTATAAAATATTTTAGACCTTTATTACTCTCTACTTTTGCATTTTATTGCCTATAAAGATTTCTCACTCTATTCTCTTATCTGTGAGAACAGAAAATGGCCATTTCCMGAAGATCAGAGAGCACAGTACGTCATCTAGAGTTGGGAAAGAGCCTCGGCACAAGGAGTACCATCGTCAGCTCTAACAAAGGAAAATGGCAGTTTTCATATAAAAAACTCATGGAAACTACTATTCATATGTTATGGTACTAGACTTTGGCGGTGCAACCATAGCATCATTTTTATCCCAAACAACAATGCATACATCTTCCCATTCAACCYTGACATAATAAGATTTTAAGTTGGCTTCCAGTTCKCCACAATTGTTATGTAGGCGATGACATGCAAGCTGCCAACAAACTTGTCCTAGCTAGGCTCAGTTACACAGCTACAAACCTCAACTATAGGAAGAAAAGACTTGATGGTTTATCAAGAGTGAGTGGATTAAGGATATACTTTCGTTGATTACAAAATCTATTACAGGGTTACAAGGATAAGTTAGATCTCCAGCAAACCCCAAAATGAGATCTAACAAAGTATTCAACAGATCGAGAATCAAGGATGAGCTTGATTTTGTGAAATGTAGGCAACACAACCAGTACACAAGATCATTGCCTAATGTAGAACAAAAAAACACCCTACTTTTCTTTACATCACCATACATTTCAAAAATAAACTTCAACATGGACCTTCAGCGCTTGTGATTAAACCTGACCTTCAGTAAAAACTGCAATTTAACCTGTATATAAGATGTAATTAATTAATTAATTAACACAACAAACCAAGACCAGAGAACAGAAAGAAGAAAAAGCAGAATAGATATCTAAGAAGCAGTAAAGTACTTGAGACATAATCCTAATTTCAGTGGCAATACACAGTTCAACTGGCCCTTCTTTTGCCGTACATAAAACATACTAGCCTGATAGGAATTAGTATGGAGAAGCATGGTAACACCAGAAGATCCAAGAGATGCTATTTTTGGCCAAATAAGGACTTCATCAAACATTGACTGATAGGAATGAGTATGCTCAACAAGAAGAAAAAGGAGTCATAGATATGTAACTTACCTGAGCAGCATTATAGACAATGTATTCATTATACATAAGCTCTGAGGCCTTCACGTCAGATGAGACTGGTCGTCCACAAGGAACCACTACGTCGTCCCGCCACTTCAGAAAATCTGATCCTTGAGGTACTTTCTTGCCAAGACCTTTCGTGGAATGCTTCCCCCTAGGAGGTTTATCCATATACTAGATAATAGGTGGGAAGGGAAAAAAGATTCCATGTCAGCTCCCAAATAGATAAAAGAAAATGAGAAGGACAATGCCTGGAGACTACTCTCTACTGTCTAAACATTCAAGGCTGAGAATATCCAAAACTGTACCATATAAGATATTGATATATTAGCAGTAGAAAGGTATTAGAAGTGTGAATTATAGATTCACCTTAGCTCCTTTTAGCTCATAAACCTCTCCCAGAGCCACTTCACTAAGAAGCATTAGTCCCACAGGATTTTCCCGATCTGTAAAGCAGTATTGAGCACTTTTACTGACCAGGTCAGCAAAGTAAATGCCCTTACCAAACTGCAGAAGGAAACCATTTTTTAGATTAGATTTCTGAAGAAGCCCATCTACAAGTAACATTTAACTCCTCTGCAAGCATGACAACACAGACAAAGAGGAAAGAAAGACCATGTAGCCAGTTGCTGGAGCTTCAGGAGGAGCAATTCGCAGACCTTGACTTAGTATACCAACAAAGTTTGTCAGCCGAGAACCTGAAAGGGACYAAACATTTAGATGTAGTTATCAATTGTTTCTCAGAGAATTTCATTCAGATGACATGCAAAATCAGACGAAGAAACAGTTGCATGAAAAACCATTACATCCTAAAAATGAAACAGACCCGTCCTATATAGTGRACATACTTCAACTCACCATGCCATAGAAGCATTCTGTTCCCAAGTTTCTCTCGGTAGGGAGCAAACTTGTCAGATTCTCCCTCCCTTTCAAGGGAAAAGACTTCTTCCAACTCAAGCGACCAGTCCTGAGAAAATTGCAAAAGTCAGGACAGGGAACTTCAGAGGGGGGGGGGGGGGGGAGAGAGAGAGAGAGAGAGACCCACTGTATGTGTTGGAGCATGAGTAGTCTGGAGATACTTCTCAATTAATCGATAATCTTCACTGTCATGGGAAAGCGGAGAAATACCGCAGCGTAACTTGTTATACTTCTCATCAAGAGAATCATCATTATCAACATCAAAACCTACGAGTCTGGAAGCAATTTCAATATCCTGGAGAGCTTCCAACATTTTCACCTAAAGCGAAGACATCACAATAGGTAAAGTTGTGTTCCAGGACACAAATAAAGTGGGAAGAAGTTATAAGGAATAAAAGAAAGAACTGCAGTAACAGTAACAGAGTTTTTAAGAGATGCATGGTGTGAAGGAAATATTGTCATGAGCTGATTGGATAGGTAACAGAGAAACTTTGGCTTTATATCTCAAGGTTGGAAACTCTTCCCAATTAGCTAATGTTTTGAGCTAGAGTCCGCCATGTGACAGCATAGCGTCAGAGAGAGTGATTCTTATCAAATTTCACTTCTAACAATTGAGGAAGGGGATAGTAGTAGCTGGGTGACAGAACATGGTCAGATATGTCAGGGGCAAAGCGGGTTCAAGAGGGGGAGAATGTCACAAGTCCTCATATTAGATTGGGAAACGACAGTCTTTAAGGCTTTGTACATCACATGTAGCAACTCTTCATGATGGGCTAGTCTTTTGGGTTGCAGACGACCTTGTCACACTTATCCTTAGCTATATTTGGTGGAATATCTCAACATGCTTTAATTGGTAATTTCATATTTTGCAAAATGAACCAGATAAAATTATAGCAGATGCAGTTAAAAGTATATTTGGTGGACTATCTTAACATGCTTTAATTGGTAATTTCGTATTTTGCAAAATGAACCAGATAAAATTATAGCAGATGCAGTTACAAGTATCCATTTGACAAGTACAAATTATTGAAGAAGGGATGGAAAGAGGAGGAAGGGATCTTCTCTTACCTTTGTCTTAAATTCATCCTCATCCCTGATAACATGTGGATGAATAGAAGGTATCACAGTGAAAAAGCGATTGCTGGCATCAACAATAAGGCTCTCCTTTATGGAGGAAGCATAATCACTAGAACTCAACAAATTCTGTATCTCAGTTAACGCCTCAAAACCTAATAAAAATTTGCGAAAGATGAAGTTCAGAAGCCAATGAAATAAGCTTAGCATTGTATATATCTCACAAAATATTTATTCGGCTCAATGTCATGCGTTGCAGAAAGCAGAACATCAGCACTTACCCTTTTGAATGTTGCCTTTGCTGAGTTTCCCTAGTGGCATTTCAGACATATTGATTTCAAATTCCATCATAGCAGCTCTGTAGATATTTACTACTCATTTAATAAATGTTATGTAAACACAAATAGTTAAGTAATTCAACATGGGTTATTTTTACAAAACCTGTATGTCTCCACATTAAAAAGCATCTTCATCAGCTCCACTAATGCGGGTGCTAGCTGGCTATTTGTATCACTTAGATTTTTCTTCCTTGAAACATCTCTGTTTACGCCATAGTCCTGCAAAGCAATATCTTTGAAATTAGGAAGCAAGAAAATATGAAACTACCGAAGCAGGAGCCTCATCAAAAAAGAAAATCTTGAAATATGAATAATGAAAAGAACATGGGAAGTTACTATGTCCAGTGGATAGAATCTTCCAGGTTGCTTCTGAAAACTTTTTCCTTCCCATGCCTCCCATGAGTTCCCAGTCTTCTCAAGAAACAGATGTTTGAATTCTTGTACTGCATCAGATTTAGTCATGCAATCTAATTTTGTACCTCCAATCTTATCATTTCCTACTCGCCCCCATTTGCGGAATACATGACAGTCTGAACCTTTGTCATCTTGAATAATTTGAAGGATATAGAAACTTCATAGAGCAAATACAGACAAAATTCAGAGTCACATAAAAGGAGGAAAATACAGAAAGTGTATAAAACAATGCAGTGATTCGGAGATATACAGCCTGTATACATTGTTCTTTTCCACTATTGAATCAGTTAAAGAGAAAGTTGAGGGGAGTAAATCAACAACAGCAAACATATCATTTGAGGAGAACAAATAGAAGAGTAGAAAGCTTCAGCCTGGGGGTCACGAAATGTATAAATCCAGAACATGTAAATATGTGACATAAATCATGTTGCCAAACTTTGGAACTCTACTTAATACTTCTCAATTAATAATAGGAAAGAATGATAAGTTGTTCTCTAGAACTATCGGCATCACCAATATATAGAAGTATTAAAATCCATAATCTAAGATCTGAGTATTGGCACAAAACGTGCACAATATATACGCACTTATTAAATATATTGATGAAAAAGGCAGATAAAACAGTTGATTGGTTGGAATCTGGAACCATCAAATTACTGCAATCAGCATCACCATAGATCATTAGCATAGTCAACCTGACTAGGTATGCAGAAGAAATATGATTCGAGTTAGCAGCGAGCATAATTCAATTCCAGCAGTGTAAATTACTTCAAAAAGCAAGTTTGGGAACAGTAAGGAGAAAAAGTGGTACACCAAAATTTTCTGTCAGGAAGTATAAAAGGCATAATATTTACCTATTTACACCAGTAGATAAATCAGACATGCTTAAAGTAGTGTTATAAATGCTTTTCCCATCCTCGAGGATGTGTCCAGAATCTTGCAAGCCAGATGACTCATGCACAGCACTATGACCTTTCACTTTGACGGTAACCAGGCTGTGTCTATCCCCAATACCCTCAATCTTATACAAGTCAAAAGGCAGTTTCTTCCCTCTTTCGATGCAGTCAGTCAAATAGTCCTCCCGGAGAATAGGCAATTTCATCCTCCTGCCAAACACAGAAGTGTCTTAAGTAAATAAAGAGAAGCATAATATAATATGTTCATATCAGCAAATTTACAAGTATGCTTTTACCTTGCCTTCCTTATTTCAGCATCATGGTCATTTAATCCCCCAGTTACAACAAAGCAGTTTGTGTCTGCAATATACATGTGAGTTAATATAATGCCAACGTCTCACCCCAAAACAGATTGGACAGAAGCTTAATAAAAGATCCTCTATATGCAGCAAATACCCTTTTTTATCTTTTTATGGACCTGCCCACCAGCTGCTTCAATTGAGCTCTTCCATTTATCCTGCAAAATTACCTCCTTTTAAAACTTATTTAGCTGTTTCTTGGCTTTAAAATGCAAATGCCTAACATACTCAAGTGAAGTATTGCACTTTTTTCATAGGTAAAAGTAGCTCCAGAAAGAATGAAATGAAAATTCATACTATAGATTCTTTGGTAGATCCAATAATAGAAACTCTCAAATTTCCTAAGTGCTCGCTCTTGGATGACTGAGAAGACCCGTTGGCAGCTTGACTTGCAGAAGCTCCACATGATGTTGGAGGCAATATGCGTGCTGGCTTCTTCAACTTTTGTGACTTAAACCACTGACAATTGACAGTCAATTATGATTATGATTTCTGAGCATGACCTATAGTACAAAACCACATTGAATGTTGGAGAAATTATAAGTTTAACATCTTAATCTGTACCTTAAGGAGATACTCATTGCTCGTTTCTTCTGGTATTTTCCATTTTTCTTTAACACGTTCAGGTTCAGATGTGGAGTATGAACACTTGCTCCATGCTGATAAATAACCATGGCATTTGTACATGCTTGAGGAATAACGAAGACATCCATTACAAAGTGGACATCTAGCAAGTACTCCGAAAAGCATGCCATCAGCACTGGACAAAAGGCAACAGCAAAGCTATGAGCAAGAGTTGAACAATGAAGAAAAAAACAGATCAAATTTCAGAACTAATGATCCAACAGAATGCCCAAAGTATGCCTTGAGCAAAAGAAAGACCCCAGAAATACTGAAACAAGAAAATGTTCTCTTTTCTCATTCCAAAACATGTTTAACAGGCAATAACTGATTCAATGTAAGTAAAGTTAGGACTCTCCACATCTTCCCCACGTTAATTCTGCAGTCAAACTGAAAGAACTCACCAGCGTTCCCGTAAATCAAGTTCTGATCCTGTTGTGTCTTGATTGTTAATTTCAAGCATTTCTCGCAACTCTGCTGTAGATACATGCTTCTTAAGATCATCTTTGAGAGCCCATAATGCTTTACTTTGCAACTCCAGTTGCTTCTCCAATTCAGGTGCTTTAGCATGTTCAGCTTTCAAATTGATATTTGTCCTGTCAGATACTGCCTTAATTGCAGAAGAATCCTCTTCAGCTTTTGCTAGTTTTGATTTCTCATTATGACCAACAGCTCTTTTCCGTTTAGCACCAGCCTTGGAAGTTGATCCTTCCACAGGACCTTCATCTGATGCAATTTTTTCTCCTAAAATTGGTATTCCCTTTTTCATCCCAACAGCATGAAAGGAAAACATCATGAAAAATACCAAGCTAAAATCACATCGACTAACCTTTTGCCGTTGAAGAAACCCTCTTAACCAAGGCAAGAACATCAGCCTGGTCAGAAGCCAAGAGGTTATGCCATCCAGACAATTTCTCTACTTGCGTAGTTGGTGACATTTCCATAAAACAGGTAGCATGGTGCCATGCCAAAGATCTAGGACCTTGACCCTCAGGCTTGGAAGAAATTCGAACCTGAGAGAAAATTGAAAGGCAAGAATTAGCCTCCAGGAAAGTTGATGGTATCAAGTTTGTCAACTATCTAAATTCTCTAAACCTAGCATGAGACTCTTTTATTTTGGCTGTGGTACCCCCTTCTCTTTTCTGTTTGTCTGTGTTGTAGGGTTATTAGTTAAGGGAAGAGGCAAAAGAATCTCCCAAAACAAAGCAAACAATGTAACCATGATATCAATTTTGTAACATATGATGATGGCAAAAAGTTTTCATGAGCATACAATCTTAAAAACACTCCACTATAYCAATTCCGTAACTTTTATCTAGTAGCACATGTGAAAAACTCATACATGTTCTCATGGAGAAACAGAAAATATAAACCACAAATACGAAAGTTCAAAAGCTCAAAGTTTTCTGACAATCCATCTTTTTGCAACTTATCAAAGAAGGCACTCACGCTAAACATCCAGCATATGCTATATTACTGCTCTAAACAAATATGCATACCTCCCCTTTCATAATCTTTTGGCTGCAACGCCGGCAGGAAGCACGGGAAGTTTGTGAGACTTCAATCCCGCATTCTGCAACAGCTGGAGATGAGACATTTAGGGGCGCACCACCCTGGCCCTCTGTGTATCTTCTTATCTTCTGTTGGTCTTCCCAGCGAAGCAATTCTAAGCCCTCAACATCATCAACTCTAAACAATTGAAGTGTATACATTCCTCAGCAAAGCAAAAGAAAAAATTAACCTTGTATGCACAATTCCTGTCAAAGTACTAACAAAGAGAAAGATGAACTGCATACAATTTTATCATTTTTGCTTTCCTTAATATGCAGTCAGCATGGTTCCACATCTGGTTACAAAAAAAAACATCAATTAGAATAATCAATGAAAAAACAGAGTGTAGGCTGACTGGTGCCATACAAATTGATTTATGAAGAAGTTAGTGACACGTATTGAAACTCAATATAGTATACTGCAATAGGATAATTGCTACTTACATTATGGTTCTACAAAAGTTAACCAAAACTAACAGAAAATATGCGGTGTCAATGTCTAGACCAATCTGTTTGCTTGGCGACCAGGCACGGCTAAATTAGAATGATCCCAGGAGAAATTCACAACCTATTAAGTTAAAACTTCACCTAAAAGTTCAYTCATAAGAAAAGCGACTAAAAGAAAATTTATTCAAATGTCTAATAGATGGTTTCTAAATGTAGCTGTACAAAAAGCCACAAACACCAAGTAAACGAATTAGTTCACATTTCATATGGTCACTAACTCAGATAGCAGGGAAGGGTAGAAGTATGCTCTGTATGTTTTGTAATTTAAGTACCACGTGCATCTGTTTGCAAATTTATAGCACACTAAAACTAAATTGGAGAGCTAACAACGACTTCTTTCTAGGAAAGGTGGGAAACCATGGCATTTCAAGGATAAAGCGCCCCCTTTGATTCTTTATTGATTTCTTGGATAAAAATATTGTTGGTTCTTCAGAAAACAGTAACCTTTGAACTTCCGCTGCTGAACAGGAAAAAGGTAAATTTGCGAGACGGAATTCTTGCCCTGGACACAAAGAGTTTTGCTTTTATTCAAGGGGAAAAGACCAAAAGAGAAAAAAGATTGAATATTGCACAAAATTGACCAAAAAAGAGGTGCAGAGGGCGGAGGAGAAAAATTCGAAACAGAAACAAAAGAAATAATTTTTGGTTTAGTCGAAAACGTAAGGGAAACAAATTGAACGAAAAGTACAAACAGAGACGAGAAAACAGAAAGAAAAATTACTACTTTTTGGCTCATATGAAAAACAAGAAAAAGAAAAAGGGGGAAAAACACACTAAAGGGAAATGGACGTACAGGCATGAAGCCATCAAATTGGGTGGCTTGAACCATTTTCCCAAGCCTCAGCGTTTCTTTGTCAATGGCCATCTTGCAGGTTTTGCATGATGATCTTGACGACTTCGCGTACTCTGCCTTCCATGGCTTTGGAGGGCTCGCCATAGTTTCCTTCTCTTTCCCACTTTATTGCACAGTCTCAGTCCTCAGTCACTACACAATTTATAGTGTCCACCGCAATAAGACACAGAGGAGAGTGCTGTGGAAGTAGTTAGGCCAATCGCGGGTTGAATCTTCGAGCTTCTTTGGTACGCTTCTTTGTTTGCTTTATTTATTCCCCAAGCCCAAACCCGAGCCCGTAATTTTCGATGACGTCATCTATTTTGTCGATTGCTTACATTCTTTTTTTTTTTTTCCTTTTTATGGACGAATTACCCTTTGGTTGCACATAAGAAGAGAAGGTAAAGTGATTCTCTTTCTTTTCTTTCATTTTTTCTGTTTGAAAATGGTAAAGTGGCTTTCTTGAGCCTTTCAGTTCAATTTGGTCCAAAACGGTGAACCACACCAAATAATAGAGACGTTCTCTTGTTTTTCATTTATTTTATATCTTCAATTTTAGTTTTAAAGTTATTCAAAAAATAGCAATTCATTGTACTTTATGCGAGCTACTTAATACTGAGAGAACGACGCGAGCATGCTTGATTCCAATCGGCAAAAACCTGCATAATTTTGCAAAGCTTATTGGAAAAAAGAGTTTTCGTTGACTCAATGGAAAGGGAGTGAATCTTTGACAGGTACGTGTGTTCAATGGAAAATGTCTTCCCTGGGACTCCCGGTCCAGTAGCTGCTCGCTTCTTCACCATCTTTCAGCTAAGGTATCGTCAATCTTTCACTATGTTTATATTTTACGGATTTTATTAATCATTTTCTCTGTGGTGAAAGAGTGCTACTTGACCTTGTAATAGCATTTTTATAGCTTTTCTCAACATGGGATTTAGTTAATTTTGTCTCTAAGGATGAAATTCAATAAAAAACAAGACCTTTTTTCTTCTTGATACAGTTCATGATGTCCAATCCTGAATACTGAAGAGACTAACAAATTTTTTTCCGGCTTTGGGGCTTTTAGTTTTGTGCTTATATTTGCTTGATCTGAAAAGATGTCCGTATTTTGGTTTTGTACTTTGGCATTAGGGCAATTTGATAACATTCTTGGGTTAGGATAGCTCCTAATCTGGGGAAATTTGCTGATTTTAGTTTGTTTCTTGAACCTGGATAGCGAACGTTTTGATTTGTACGCCTCTGAGGATGAGTAAAAAGAAAACTTTCGTTCTTCTGAGATTGTTCAATACGGAAGCATTACGGAGACCTGAAATGGTGAGGCTTAAGTAAAGGTTTTTTTTTTTTTCCCCCCTTTTTTTCCCCTCTTCTCTTTTTGGGTTGTTTTCTAATTTAAATGCATTACTGTTAGTATGTGTCTGCTGGAGATCATTTAGGGAAGGAGAAATATCCTTTTATGTTGTTGTGATTTAGATTGGTTTTATGTGTTGGRTGGGGTTGTGGATTTTTGTTTGGAGATGCAAAAGGGGCAATTCTTTATCATGCTTTAGTTATTTGAGCTGTTTTGCTATATAATCTTTTTCCTTTGTGGGAATTTCTGAAGTACCCGAACCTCAAGTATCTATTAAGTTTTTAACAAATTTGCTATGACGCATCTGCAGAACTGAATTGGATTAAAGTTTCAAGGGCGGATATGAGTCCATTGCCCACTAGAATTTGCTTCATCTATTGTGATTGCATTTAGGGTATGTTCTCCTAAGCTTAAAAGTAGGTGCTTTTAGCTTTTCCCGTTATAACTTATAATGAAAAAGTTAAAAGCACCAGCTTTTAAGATTAGGAAAACAGGCCCTTACTGACATCTCAAAGTTGTTTTAACAATAAAATTTTCAAATTTGTGGGGTTCGGTATGGTTTTCAGTAAAGTAGGAGCGAATTTAAGGAGGTTACTTGCTGCGGCACCACAACAGCAGAATCAAGCAAAGCTCATACATGTATGTATACAGATTTTTCAAGCCCAAATGTTCATTGGATAATGGCTTTTTCTGTATTTATCCTCTGTTGTTCCTAAACAATATTTTGCCACTTTTGTTTTTTTATCTTCCTACCTTTTTTTTTTTTTTTTTTTTAACATAAAGTTCTCATGCATCCTTTTTCTTTTATGTTATTGTATATCTTCGCATCTGCTTGAAGCATTACCCAGTTTATATATTCCATGATGTATCTTGTTTCTTACACAAGCAACACATAACATACATATTTCTTATGCATGCTATCTCAGTATGTTGCTACTTTACGTGAACAACTGGAGAAATTAGCTGAAGAGAAGACTCCTGAAGGACTTCCAAGGTGCGGATGCTTTGGTCTATCCCAATTCCCAGTAATTCCCTATAATATCTGCATCGGTGGAACTTCAATGGCTTTCCATACTTCTAATACAAAAAGAAAGTGCTTGTTGAAGAATTATCTATTTTATTCCTTATTTCTAACATAAAGGAGCAGCTCAGTTCATTGTCTTTCATGTGATACTATTAACAGACTGCCACTTTTTGTAACTACTAGAATACTGGTTTTGTTGCTTCTTGCTTTATCAAAAATAAAGATTTTGTTTTTGCATTATGGAAAATTTCCTTTCGAGGCTTTTCATTTTTCAGAAGTCATACAGTCTCTATGAATTTAAAGTGGGTTTGGTTGCATTTCAGCTGCAAATGAAAGTACAGCCTTAGAGTTGCAAATTTTTCCCCGAAGATAATCTGTACTTAAAGCTCCTCTTTTATTTCTTTTTTTATTTTTTTAAATGACTTAAAGGATTTCAAAGGCTACAGTAAATTAGCATTCAGAGCAAATTGAAGCTATTGCTGCCAAATTAGCCATCCCTCAGGTAAGTGCTTGTTCATCTCCTAATTTTCCGAATTATATGTTTTATGAAATCCATTGATGGATTTTGGGTTACCTTTGTTCTTTTGTTAGTTGCGAATCTTTTATGTGATCCTAAAAGATTTTCAATCCAAACATTGATTTCATTGTTGATGAAGTTGCTAATGAAATGCATATGGATGTGTACTTGTACGATGTATATAGTATGGTCCACTGACGATCTGCTGGGGGTTCTTCTCTTTTGATTGAATTGCTATATGGTTAAGTGGGAGGATCTCAAAATTCAGGAATCCTTTCCCCCCCCCCCCCCCCTAGTGAATCTTTGCTTGAAATCAATTTGCCCGAATACTTCATTTTATTTTGTAAATTCCAGTCCAACACAGAAGTATCTGACAGGAACTCTCTTGAGCCTGCTGCCAATGGCATTCCTGTTAAAGCAGCAGATGGTATTCACTCTTTGGAGGGATTGAGGAGGAGAATTGTGTAGGAACTGATGAAATTTCGATTAGCTCCTATTATTTCCTAGCTTGTTGGTCTTCCTTTCTAAGTTACTCTTTCAACCAAACAGGCCGCCATCAATCACTGAAGATTGGTCTCATAATCCTACTGAAGATGATCAATCAACTATTGTCAAATTGGATGCTGCTTCGGYGGTACATATTCTAAGCATAGGTATTTAGAGTTTCTTCTTGATAATTATGCACCTAGAAAGATGAAATAAGTTCAGTATAACAAGACAAAGAGATCCTGGGAGAGTCAGGATAGTTCTTTCGTCCAAACCTTTAGAAAGAGAATCAACTTCAAAATCATTATCCCTTTGGGAATTATGCAGGATTCAAAAGGAAGGAAAACTATTTTAATTTTGGGATATGTTAGAATGACATGTAGAAGATATATCTAGTATAAGATTGTTATTCTTTTTGTAGGTGCGAGTTAAATTCATATGTTTTATCTAATCAGGATCTGTTYTTTTTGTCTTAACCTTCCCTATCTGTGAGATATTGGTAAAGGTATTCTTGTTCCTTTTCTTATTCTTAATTCTGCGAAGTTCATGATCTTTTGCAAATGTGGGGCAGATGCCCATCTCTTTCCTTATCACCCCCCTACCTTTCTTTCCTCCTCCTCTATTTGGCCATCTATTCAAATATAAACTTCCATTGATGTTACTCTGAAGATCTTAGTCCGTGCTGATATATTCTGATGAATTCATATCAAGTTTGTAGTATATTGCTAATCTAGGGGCATCAGCGAAATGAAGGGTCAATTACTCAGGAGATGCATGCTCTTAATGTATTTTCCTCACACATTTTGGTGTTCTACAGGAAGCTTCAAGAAGACTTGACTGATGAAATGGTTGGTTTGGCCCGATAACTTAAGAGAGGAGTTTCGTGATGAGTGAATCTGTAAAAAACACAGACAAGGTAAGTCTTGGATGAACTTTCTTGTGGGTATCATTCCATCCTTTTTTGGGCAAACTTCAATGGCAAAGAGCTTCATTAGCCTGATACCTGATTCCAATCATACATAATTACTATCTACAAAGTCCAATTATCTCAATAAGAATTTTAGGGTTCTTTTATATGTGCAAGCACATGAATTTGTCAGGAATCCAACTAGTTGCTTATTATCTGAGTGCAGCTTCTTGATTCAACGGAGAAAGCAATTGATCATAGTCTGGCAAGTACCAGACATGCTACTACTCAGGCTATGGAGGTCTACTCTCAGAGTTCCAAAATGTCGTGCTTTACATGGCTCGTGATGTTTGTCTTGACATTTGTTTCGTTATGGTCGTGCTACTTTTCCGTGTTACTTAGAGCAGAAGTTACTGTGGATATTGGCTGTTCGCAATATTTTCATTTTCTTTCGTTTATGATGATTTATGCATATTTATGGTTATACTATCTGCTTTCAATGCGTTTCTTGTACTGGTTGCTGGAGTTTGTCTCGAAATTTCATGGAAATTTGTCCCAAAGTTGCTCTCAAGTTTTGGGTTACAAAGGTCTGTTTTCGGAAGATTAAACCATTCTGTCTTTTAACTCCTTTCAAGCTAAATGAGTTCCAGTAACTGAGAGCAAGTCTTAAATTTAATATTATTATAAACCTTGGCCCGGTTCATCCGACATCCAAAATCAAAGCAAGGAAACTGAAATCTTGTTTATGGAGCCTTGCATATATTTCTTCTGGTTTTTAATGTATAAATAAAAGGTCATGCATATTTAGTAGTTCTTAGCGAAATAAAAAAGTAAGATTAACATCATTGACATTTAGATCAAGTTTCATTTCGGAAGTCAAAGTTATCTAATATTGTGAATATTTGTTTAGCTTACGAGATGGAATTGTGAACTGTTGATTCGGAACTGGCAATTCATTAACACTGATAAGGTTTAGATAACCTGTCAATGGTATATCTCCCATGGCAACTGATTGAACCTGAACACAGATAAGAATGAGTAAAGCCTTTCCTTCTCATTTTAGAAAACGTCCGTATACCTGCTACTCCGGGGCGAAAATATGATAAGTAGTGATCAGAAAACCAAAACTCAGACAGGGGAAGGGGCTGTGATTGTGAATGCTGTGAAAATGGGATCGTTTTCCTCCTGATCAGGCTGCTACCTACAGGCCTTTAGGTTGTTTATAAATGGAAATTGGAAGGCGAATATGGAATCAACCTCGAGATGGGATTCAAGGGATCATCCAGAAATTGGAAACAAGGTGAAGAATCCAAACGAACCAAAGATCCATAGACTCATAATGCTTCACAGACCTTGAGGTATTGGGAATTAGCTTTCGAACCCACTTCGAAAGCGTTTATGAGTCACTCTTCTTGCCCTTTGATCATGACCAGTTAGATCCGCTTTTTCTTTAACTTACAACTATCAAATGAGAACATACGTGGATAATAGATCGATATATACATGGAAAAGAGATAGCATGAGAGACGACTACATATAAATTATCATGATTGAGTGCTCAAGCACATGAAGAATTCCTTGTGCAGTACAAGACAGGTCTTATAATGCTTCTTTTACACACTTTTTGAACTTGATAGTAAAACATCGAGATTGCAGGCAAAACAGTATGTTTTATTAACTTAGCATACAATTAGGGTTAGGAACTGATGGGAATTGGAATAAGACCACTTGATCACCTTTCTTTGACCAGCATGTGAAGATGATCGTGATCCTATGCATCATCTGATCGGCCGTCCTTCCACCTCCAAACCTACTACAAATGTTTCCTCCCTCTGCCGTGCCTTCTCAATGCAACTTTACAGCAGCTGACTCCCTTCGACAAAAATCACCATCTTTTATTACTTACCAAATTGAACAAGAAAAAAGGAAAATTGTGCTTCTGCCTGAGAGCCCCGTTACAGCTCCTGCAAAACTTTCAGCTGTTTATGATCTAATAATTATATAGAAATCTGGGGGATAAATGTACAAAATACTCAATGTGGATAAAATTAACAGTCTCCATTGCTTAAGGACCAAGTCGAAGCTCCAAATCAAGTTCCTCCTCTTGAATTCCACCTCGTCTACTCTTTCCTATCTCTTCTGCAAGTCCCGGACCAAGTGGCAAGCTCAAGCTCATGCTCCGATCATCGCCAAATGGACTAAAGCGCTGCTGGTTGTCATATATGCTGTGATGGTTTGTATAGAAGGGTCGTGCACTGGATGTGGATGCAGGAAAATAAGTTCCATATTCAGTCTGTACAGCCTCGTGAGGTGCAACAAGGCGAGTTGGACAGCTTGGTGTTTGCTGGTAGAATCTGAGACCTATGTGATCCTTTTCACGCTTGTTCGTATCTATGGTGCTTGGCTTATTTCTAGGCCTATCTTTTCTGTGTATATTCATATGTCCACCTAAAGCCTGCGCTGAATTGAAGCCTCGCCTGCAAAACACACACTCATATGATCGGCCTACTCCAAAGTTGTTTTCTTGTTCCGGCTGGTCAACTTCTTGGTCACTTGAGTATACAGAGAATTCTTGACGATTGGACTCCATAGTTATATCTAGAGAAAGAAATCTTGACTAAATTGAAATGCCTGTAGCAAATTTTTCAGAGAGGATGAGTTTTATAGGAAAAATGAGGGGGATATGAAACAATGATTCAAGGGCATAGGCATTAAATCATCTTAGCACAGTTACAGGTAATTCTGTGGAGAAAAGGGAGATAATTCGACGAGCCTTTCAACGTTTGCCGATGACTCATTCTGGTACAGGCCGGCTAGCTGTAATATATAGATCTACCTTTTGCAAATATATAATCCAAAGACTTGAGCATTCTTCATTTCTTTCCTTCTTTTACTGGTCCTTCTGAATCATCCAAACAGAACGGTCCTAACATTTCTGGTCCAACTGTGCGACATGGTGYCTCCTATAGTTTTATAGTAAGTCTCTATTTATGAGTCAGCTTAAAAGATTGAACAAGACCAAAACTATCCTATCTATAGACATGTTTAAGATTACGGTATAGGAAATGGGATTGCATTAATTTTACTTCCACATATAATACATATATAAACTACTTCAGTTTGCATGCAGATCTAGGAGGATGAGAGATGGCCATACATGATCAGTTATCAAATGAAGAAAGCACCACTTCCTTGTTCCCAGAACACGAAAATGTATATAATTTCATTAGATGTGTACATGTTACATATGATGTCGTGATATAGCAAGTGAAACGTACAATCTTTTCGACCTAAAGGTTTGAAATGGCTATTAAAAGTCGTTACTAAAAGTATATATCATATATATATCCCGTTTTATTTAATTTCTGAGGAAACTATTAGGTAGCTTCCGGTGTCAAGAAGATGATGAAAAAGAAGCAAACAAATATGGCAATTTTTGTTGCATATGTTTGTCCCCGGACAAACTCAGAACTTCATCATGCATATCTAAACATACACCGGCTAATGTTATCATCACAATCACCATCATGAAAATATCATTATCAGCTTAGTTGTCAAGAAACTAATTAATTAGGTTCCTATGACAATTATTTTCTAGGGTGATCAAGGGTTGATTGGGAGAAAAGAAACCAAACAAATTTGGTATGATCTCAGATGCATCAAAATCAATACGTCCGTCTCTATCTGTGGAAAACATAWAGAGATCTACTGCTATCATTTAATCTTCAGAACGTAGTCAAAAGTTACTGCAAACTATAACTGGAAAAAAGAAAAATGAAAGATAAAAAGTAAACAAGATCACCTTCTCCTGTCACTTGCTCAGCAAAAGGTAATTATACATTATAGGTTCTCTGGGCAAAGTTTGGTAGGATTTAAGACCCAGTACTAGTAGTGCAGTAGTGATCAGGAGGGGTCTTTGGGAGGTTGATCGGCAATGCATGATCTTAATAGTCTTCCTGTTAATGCATGCATATATGGAATGGTATTCTGATAATAACTGATCGATCACCAAACTTTCTTCACATGCGAATCGTTGACTTGGGGTTGGGGTGACAAAGAAAAGGTTTGAAGTGGTTCAAAAGAAGGAGAGAAGGCTCTCTGTCAACTTCTTGCAATTCGTTTCTACAGGCTTTTTCTGTGGATGAACTGATGATGCAGCTACAAATGGTATCATCTCTAGATATGAAGAATCTGCTGATTTAATTTGACGAAGTCCCATATATATCTGAGAATGGATAAGGCAATTTCTAGCTACTGAAGCAAGACTCATGAAGGTGGAGTAGAACAACGCAAGAGTTCTTAACTACTACGATATGGCTCTCTACCAAATCATCTGTTTTTACTATCTGGATTTTCTTGTGTACTCCTTGAGCTTGCGAAATCAGTGACGCTAACACAACTATCATCATCCACGATCCACCCCACTCCCAGATGCCAAGACTTGGCCTGACCTGCAGAGTCAAATCCTACAAAGTTAGCAGGTTCGACACTTGCTCAATTTTGCTGCTATTAGCTACTCATCATTCGATCAGATTACCACCAAACCACCAATAGAAGAGTTAGATATGGTAATGGTTTACTGTGGTCCAAAGTCGATAGTTTCATAATATTGGCCATGATAATTAACATAAAGGTGCGGAACAGGAGTCAAATCCTATCATTTTTTTCTATTCAATGATATAAACTTTCATTTTATGCTTTTGGAAATAGTATATATTTTGAGGAGCATATTTGATCTTGTTAAATTACAAATTAAGTAGTTGATCATGAACTATTGACTTTCTCAAATACTTGATTTTTTTTTCCATGTATATTGAGATTTTGGAGAACTTTCTTTAATTAAAAGTAGTTCAAATTGAGTGATGTTGCTCAATTTAGTCCTCTTCTTTTGGCCTTGGTGTGATCTTGTAATGCCCTTCCAATAACAAAATAAGTTTTTATCGTTTTGTTAAAAATATAATTGAAATGAAAGTTTATTTTGTTATTATGTTTTTCTTTCTAAATGCACAAATTAAAAGATAAAAGAGAAACAAAAGGTTAATTGCTGAAAGACCCTTGAAAGAGGGCCCAATAAAGCAAAAGCCATCAAATTCAAGACACAAGGATTAAAATATAGGCCAATTAGTGGTTGTTCCTACTCAGTATGAGCCCATTTTTGATCCAGTTAATGATGTAATTTTCTTGATTGTCAAACCATAATTTTGGCCCCTGATTCCTCCTTTTGGCTGGGCTAGAAAGTAGGCCTACTAATTGCTCGACTCTGTATGAGCTCATTAATGTGCTTATGTGCAACTGAAAGCCCATTTTCATTGTACCACATCTGAGTGCAGCAGCTGCGAGCGCCATACACGTTGAAATAGAGTGAATAGTAAAGGACTCCCCAACACTAGAAAGATAATGGCAGTGGCCTTTGCCCACTGCCAGCTTCTTCTCTTTCACAAAAACATACACTTTGGCATGTCTTCCAACTTCCCCAAAAATGTCTCTTCTTCTGTAACCAAATTCACCTGTTGTGTTGTGTTGAATCACCTTCCCACAAATAATGCAGATCCTTTTCGTTTATTATATTATATGCATGCATATTTCCATGTATGCATATAAAGAGAGGAAGGCAGAAGGAGCAGTAATTGATTGCAATGGCTTTCAGTGACCAAAATATCAGAGTCTATTAAGGGAAAAGCCATCATGCACCACCGACAACCAGACATTTGTTGGGAATATGCAAAGAAACAGATGTTGGAAATACAACACATCCCCCGTATCATGCAGCAGAGACCACTGTACCATATTGCTTCTGCAACCATTCGACTACTACTACTGAGATGGCCATCTCTTTCCTCCTCAAATCCTCCTGGCCTGAGGTCTCAGACAATTTTATCTCTGAACTCCTGTCAAGTGATTGACTTTTCTTTAATATCCCTACCATAATATCTTCTCAAGTCTTTTGTCTCGTGCTTTTTCTTGAAAGAAATTTATGAGTACCTCTCTGTCTCAGTCTCATGTGATATTCCATTTGGAATGGAATGAATACTTAGAGACTGAGTAGTGTCTGGATACAATAAATGAGGCTGAAAAATGGAAGCTACTTAGATTAATAGGTTCCTGCAACTTARCATAATTAAAGGTTTCTTGATTATCTTCCTCCTGCAAAAGTTACATGAATGTTTTGAATGTGCTATCGATCATAAAACCTAGAATTCCGGGAAGCAAAGATTGCAAACCACAGTTAAAACTATCTTTGTGGATTAAGAACTTAAAAGGATCYTCTTCCATTAGTAAGAGAAACTAGTCATGTCGGATAAAACTGAGAAATTAAACAGAAGAAAGTTGATGATTATGTATTATGACATGATCCTTGCAATGGATTCACCAACTGTCTATGCCTGGCTGCAGACTGAGTAAAAGCAGTAGCAAGGAATTCCAAAGCCTCAAAGGTCTCAGATGCAACGAAGCAAATTAAAGCTTCGAAAACGAGCAAATATGGAAGGTGAAGAACAGACAAGAAAGGTTAAAGGTAACTACGTACGTCTGCAGATTATGCAGGTCTCACATACTTAAGAGTGCCCAAGTCGAAGCTCCAAATCAAGATCATCCTTTGCATCGCGGAGAAAACTCATGTTTAAGCCTACTGTGACAATCTCCGTCTTCTTCCATAGAATTGAATCATTCCCTTTTGTCAAAAGTTGCAAATCTCTCACTTCAGTGAAAGTTCTTTTGTTTAAGCTCTTCCCTATATGATTTCTTCTGCCACGAGTTACAGGATCAAAGTGAGAGCGAACGACTTGAGTGAGCATCTTTTCTTCATCTGCAGTGGTCAAAGAAGGTGCTGAGAAGCCATTTTGAGAGGACTCATAGCTCTTGTAAGGAAAGAACTCTGCTGCAGAAGATGACGTTAAAGATGAACAGAAATTAGGGTTAGATTTTGGGTTCAGATAGTCCCCTGAAGGTGGCACCCTCATTTTAGCCCTCTCTCTCCTGTGAACGTTCATGTGCCCACCAAGAGCTTGAGCAGACTTGAACTCTTTCTTGCAAAAGCTACAACTGTAGTTTCTTTGAGGCCATGAAAAGCCATATCTGCCATCTTTCTCAAAGCTGAATTTAGCATATTCCCATGAGTTTTTTAACTTGTGACTACTCAAAGTCACTTTCTCCATAACTTTTCTTTACAAACCACAAGACCATACCAAAACATATCCCAGCTCAAAGAATTTAATACAGAGAAAGAGAGAGAGAGAGAGCGAGAGAGAGAAAGGTAGAAGCATAATGTTATTGGCTTGCTTTATAGTACTTATGCTACCCAGTGAAGTTCCAGTAAATCTGCGAAGTGCATATTACCAAATCTGGAGATTACTTAGCTCCTTAACCATTGTATGCAGAAAGCTTGACCTGCCAAAGCGACTACTTTATTACCATACGAAGGAGAGACCTAGTGGATGTCCTCTGCACTTCAATGCCCAATAGCTTTTGACAACAATGGGGAACTTGGGACATATTCGTTTTTTGTTTGTAGTAAGCTTCTGCAGATGAATTAATTGCTTGGACACTAAAACAAGAAAACTTGCATTATGTTTTGTGCACGGGTGCTAACTCATCATATAGATTGGGATGATTAAACTGAAATCAAGAATATTCACTTTGCTTTTGAAACTAATGGTGTTTGATGGTTGCCAATGTTTCATGAAAGTCGAATCACCTACATCACAAATAGAATCTTGTAATTCTTGTTAGGCAAATTATACAAACTTCTTTTTGCAAGAAATGACTATTCAGCAGAATTCATGGTTCTCATCTCCATGGAAAAGATCAGTCTCAGAGACGACAAACACCTCTTCCTCCCATTTCCATTTAGGAAAATATTTAATGGATCAAGAAGGTTAATTAAGTGAATTTATGTTTAAAAAAAATTCAAAATTACCATCATGCCCTTCATTTGTTGTGAATTGTAAAGGATATTTTAAATTTTTTTAAAGTTCCAACTATATTCGATTCCCGATCCAAATAATAGTGTCTATAATTGGGGTTTTCTTGCATAGGCTGAAGGCCTTTAATGGGCTGGGAATACATGAATATGTATTGTGTTCGACGGGCCCATACTGTATGAAAATGGAGTTAGAGAGGAGCTCCATTATTTCTCCTAAGAAGAATAAAGGGTCACATGACGTCTGTAATTTGAACAACCCTGACGACGGGAATAAATTTACAACTTGTATACTTGCATTTCTGGAATGGAAATGTCAGCTAATCTAAAATCTTTTGTCTTCCAAAGCAATGAGAGAGTCTTTGTCCATGCTGAAAACCTTGGAGAATCACTTGAATAAGAGCGGGATGCTTATATTCAAGGCAACCATGAATGCGAGTCCCTCGTCTGTCATCAAGATTTCAATCCCGGCGTGACTGAGTCTGGAGCTTCGAGCTCTGAATCCCCAGTCTAAAAACACTTCAAGATGCAAAGGAAGATTGTATTGGAGAAAATAGATACTGAATGCAGTATTCAAGTTCTCTAATTGCAATCAAAGAAGCCTAAAAAATGTATTTTCTGCAAATAGCAGTTTAAGTAATCCAGAAAGAACWATATTATGGGCAGCAAACTGGCCCGTTCATATCAGAAAAAGCYGGGCAGCTAAAGAACATGTTAGATAATCATTCTGGATCACATATTCCACATTGACAWATGACAGTAGAAAACTGCACAAAGATATAATATTGGAACGCAAAAACCAGTTCTGAATTTCTGATTGTCTACTTATCATGTCAGTCAGTCATAACCTACCTTTTCTGGGATTGTCTACTTATCATGTCAGTCAGTCATAACCTACCTTTTCTGGGACCTGTTGGCAAGTATCTTGATTGAATATCGTCAGTCAGCTCGTGGCAATAAGAAGCTGAAGCCTGAATTTTCACGAATAAGCGGTGGTGGTTCAATATCAGAAATATCAATCTGATCCATTGATTTGGAAAGGTCATCAACCGAAAAGGGAATGCTGAAACAGGAGTGCCAAAAAAGATTTCCATGGCCAAGTCAATACAGTACTACAAATGTAAGGAACAAAATCAAGAGGCATATTAGGAAATATAATCTCAGCATTAACCTTGAATCATCGTCAAGTAAGAAGGAACTGCTTACAGCATTGTTGGAGTCTTCAGTCATTAAAACCCTCATGTTGGATATAACCTGAGGACAAACAAATAAAATAAGTAAAGAACAGAACTTAACACGGGTAACTGATTAAGAATTATATTTGAGAAGGCCCAATAATGTTCGCAGTGATAAATCTACATATAAATCACTCCCTTAAAGCAATAAGAAACTTAATTCTATCTTTAGTTATCAACAACTACTTATCCAATACCTACATTCCCAGTTTGCTGGACCTAAACATCTTGGACAATTCAACTTCCCCACTTTCCAAGTAGATTGCCTCATTTTACTTAGCGCGGGAGTCATAATTCTATTCTCATTAGCGGTGGAGAGTGCACAAGTGGCAAATGGTCAACTAACAGGAAAATGCACTTGAAATTTGTGACATGCATGGTGCACTAACTCCAAATTAGGTTCATAATATTAAGGGAAAAAATGAGAATTTCCATGAAGGATAATGTTTGGCTTCGGAAAATTGAAAAGTTTGGACTAACGCAAAATAGAAAGGATATTCATTTTGGAAGGGATGGGATTAATAGATTGGTCAGGACTTACATCCGGGGAAAGGCTATGTGTGCCATACTTGTCATCCCAATACATCGTGCTGATTCTGTAGAGCTGTTGAATACTAAGAACCTGAAATACTTATCACCTTGAGAAGAACAAGATTGTAGATCGAAGAAGCATGATAAGGGAACAAAAAGCTAGCGCACTACTTACAGGACATAGATCATGACTTATTTCATCCAGTGTCTTCTTTGGCTTTTGATGTATAACCTAATCCAGAATACCAAAGAGTACGATGTTTTGCAAGTTGATGACCAACCTTTAGTTTAATTATGAAAATAAGCAGCAAAAATATTTTGAGCAATACAAACTGTACCAGGAATCCAATTGCCTGTCTTATGTGCTTCAGCTCATCCCAAGATGAACCAGCATACTGCAATAAATTGTCCTTCTTAGCCAGGAAAAACCAAAGTAGAAAACTTTACGTTTAGAAAACAACATTACCGCATCAGTAGCATTATAGCACCAGTGTTCCAGTTCAGCTAATCCCGTCTTCACATATTCACCATTACTGAATGAGCAGCATTCTCGTCTCAGCAAAAGGCTACAATGAAACAATATCTTTACCAGTAAAATTGAAAAACTTAAATCCATAAACTAATCCCAGAAATATTAAAATTAATTTTAACATGAGTTGATGACTCAAGACAGCAGACCTGTTGAATAATTGCACATTGATGAAAGAAAAAGTCTGTGTGAACACTTTGCGTACTAAGAATGGAGGCACCTGAATAAAGAAAGAGTGTACTTTATTAAGTATATGATGGACAAGGTTTCACCCATCATAAGAGTAACTTATTTTAATTCCATAATGCCAAGCCATGCGTTTAAGAAGGACCAGAGCAGCCGCCCCTTTAATCAGACAAGAGATAAAAGCATACTCAAGCGAGAATTGTACTGTTAATAATAGATGATTAGCGAACATCTTAACCTTCTAAGACAAAAGAGTAAGTGAAAAACTAGTTGATAGGTTTAGATACCACTCTTGCCCTTAATGACTACAAAAGCTAACGTGTTATAGTAATTGAAAGATCTGAAATAATCTTGTCGGTAACAACTAGTGATCAGGGGAAAAAATGCGTTTTGGTTGGCATTAAAAACAAATATGAACCCCTAGACTGGACTCTTAACTATATAGCAGGGAGGGCAAAAAAGATTTGTCAATGAACTCTCTCTCTTTTCTCCTCTCTCAAAATTCCTTCATTTAGGCAATCTGATGCTATCATTCTACCTTCAGAATGAGATGGTACGAAACCAGATAATAATAAAAACAATAATATGAAACATAACAAGGCTTTTCATAGCAAAGATTTAACCAGGGTAAGATACAAGAAAGCAATCAAGTGAAAGACATAAAAGAGTTCCAAGGTGGAATTCTTTTTGGACACTGTAACAACTTAAAGCGAAAAGTTTGTTTTAGTCATTTGGGTGATTGAATTTAAATAACCAAGTATCTCAAGATAGTCTTGCAACTGATGCTAAGGAGATTGCATGAACTTCCACTAGTAAGTTCAGAACAAATATAGCTATGCTGCAGGAGCCAAACAGGAAGCAGATAGATACTAGGGAAATTAAAATGATAAGTCCCAAAGAACATTTAATTCAGCAAAACTTAGGCATACCTATGGGACTAAGATTTCCAAGTAAAAAGTAGACAAAATAAATGTCAATATTAGGTCACCTAACCTATACAGTCAATCACAAAGCACATCAAACCAAAAGAAGAAAGGTAAGGAAATCAGGAAAAAGGGAGCACGTAAAACAACAATTGGAGCAAGAAATTGCCCTTACATTGTTGGCTTTCAAAATGTCTAGAAAGTTTGCAAGCCTCTTGACAATTCCTTGCCAGTGAGCAATTAAAATCTCTTGAGCAGCGGCATTGGCAAGTGCTCGTGCTGTCCCCTTAATTAAGTTTGCTCTGGATATTCTTGGTGCCTAGATATAATATTGCAACCAATAACAAAATTTCAAGTAAGCTTTAGAAGGAAAAATCACCACATGTTGTTGATTTGTAGACATGAATTGCCAAGCACCTGAATGCACAACCCAAGCAGTGGAGAAATCTCCTTTTTTAAATTATCTCGTATCATTCCATAAATCTTTTCTACATAAGCTGTCAACTGCTGTTTGAAGAGCAATGCAGGATATTTAGCTTCAACTTGGCGTAAAATGTCCACGCCACCAGCCAAATCATCATTGATAGGAGAAAGATTAACACCTTGAGGAGTTCCACGGAAACTCTGCAGAAAAAGGAATTAGAAAAAATAGTTACAGTTTTTGGAGTGAAAGCAAGAGTAAAGTAGTACCTGCTTTTACCTGAGTCATTCTCCCAAATAAGGTGGCTGAGGGGGAACGCCGGTGTTGTGGAGCAACTCCAGTAGTTCCACCAGCTTTCAATGTGCGTTGCAGCAGCAGCAACAAAGTTGATGCATTGGATAGCCAATAGGCTAGGACATCATTATTGTCCTGACTCCTCTATTGGAAGGAGGGCTTTGAGTTAATAATGTTACTAATAGCATTGACATAAAAATGTCGAAATTTTTTGGTACCTCAATAGCATGGCCAATGGTTTGAATTATTTTGTCAAAAATACTTGTCCTCTCAGCTTCAAATGAGTGCCATTGCCTAAGACATTTGTAAATAATGCAGGCAGCAACAGGCCTGCCTTTAGAAAATCCAAGATGCTGCGCAACACACCGAATGAGCAAATCCTGATACTCCTGCTGTTTCTCATTAAGTGATTTCTGAGGTCTTCCTTCTACCTCTGCGGAATCCCTCACATTCATTGAAGAACTATGGAATTCCTATAAGGATTCAATATTAAATGGGGATGATATCTTAGACACATTGATAAGAAAAACTCAGCATGTCATTGGCAACATTTGTACTTACAACATGAGTTTTGGCACTTTCGGTCCTCTGGCAATTTGCATAGAAAAGAAAAGAAGTGGAAGGCATAAGTGACTGATAATAATTGAATATGCAGATGAACTGTGATATATTCCATAAATTACCTGAATATTGGACCTAGGGCGCCCAGAAATCAATTTATGACTTTGTGCCATTGACAGGGCCTGCTGGCGAAGCACTTTATTTTCTGATTCTAAGTTAGCAAGCTTCTCCTCGAGCCTATTTCAAAAGGACAAGATCTCCATTAACTGAACTCCAGAAAACATTAGCATAGTAGCAATATTTTGGTGCTTGACACCAAGCACAGGCAGATAAGTTACGGATCCTGATTATTAATATTATGCCAGATTTCTGCTTGTATTTCATACCAAGATAGAATAACAGCAGAAAATCATAAAAGAAGAGTAATGCAAATACTACTAATGACAAAAGATCAAAATCTTATAATGGCTCAAAAGCAAAGACAATGTCAAATACAAGAAAAACCAGAGTTGCTGGACATGCAGCCAAATCATGTGCTTCAATTTCTTGTATGAAGACGGATTATACTGCAATATGGTTCTGGTAAATGTGATCAAAATGTGCTATCAAGCAGAAGGAATACAATAGAGAATCCAACTGTTTGTCCTACTGTTGAAATGTACTCTGGTATTAAAGATACTCCTCCAAAGTGAAGGGAACCCATTGCAGTTCTTATATTTTAGTATGATAACTTACGCTAGGAACTCTCATGGACTTCCATGGAGATGGATTGTGGTAATGGTATCATAATGCAGGTTGGTCTAACTGAAAAGATTCTTGTYCGCGTATTTGTCATCTCAAGTATTGATAAGCAAAACTGTTATTCACATGGCAAGGTAACTGCAAAAATGCTATAAATATATATATACATGCACATGTGAATATACAAGGATTTCATTTCTGTAAAAGTATAAAGAGAGGCAAACGGTAAATCTCTTGCTAAATGCAAATATATTTTGATAATTAAATTGCATAACCATAATTAGAACTACCAAAAATCAAAATTTATGACTAAGAAATCTTGCAGTTAGAACTTACACAAGGATCTCTCTTTTTGGTTCTTAAAGAGAAGGAAAAGGGAAACCCTAACTTCCAGCACTACAAGACAGTGAGCTCCTCTAGACTACAAGGTTAGCTTAAGGGACCCAAAAATTTTACCTCACAAATGCATCGCACTCCACATCTTGTAAACAAACTTGTGATCAATGTCTGGAGAACCAAAAATGAGCTTGCACTTCCGTTAGATGTCCCTTAAAACCCAAAATGGATTTTCACGCTTTCAAACTTTAAATGGTCAAGAGAAGTTCCAAACTAATTCCTCTTAGCTATATTCCATAATACCAAGAGCTATCCTGAAGTTCTGCGTATTATCCTCCTCARATGTGTTCAGAAACAAAAWATAGCCTGTAGTAAAACCTTTCCCAAATAATGAACTAATTACATATGAATAAGTTTTGTTTTTGTGCCATGGGCACATAAAGAAACTTGAACAAGCTTTTATTCTCTTCACCTTATCCTCCAAAATCTTTATCCAGAAAAGGATTTTGCTTATCAGCAGTTAGCAGACAAAAAAGTCACAAATTCAAGATTCAGTTAAGCTGACTTTTTTCACATAGGAGAAATTATGGCAGGATTTAGACCTCATACAGTAAAGTGCGCTTGGTCAACCTTTGTCTAATCTCTTTAGTGATTTCTTAGTTTATCTGCATAACAGGCTGTTGTTATTCACTCAAATAATTTTTTGCATCATCTATTAAGTTGCATTCTATAATTTCATATCTTCATTGACTGTTGGCTGCTAGAAGAGAATCCGCGAATCATTGGCAGACACGATTTTGAACAAAATGATTGTAGCCGCCATAATCTGTGCTGTAGATCCATGCTTCAGAGATTTTCAGTCTCTCCTATCATAAAAGCCTATAGATCTATTTAAGGTATGAAGCAACAAATTCGTAGAACTGAGAGAAGACAAAATAAGAATGGACAAGAAAAGTGAGTACTAAGAGAGTTGGCAGAACAAGAAATTCAAATCTTACAAAAGTTGAGGAGGAAGATGAAAACCTGAAGAAAGAGAATCAGGTGATGCTGATTATGCGGGCCTTCGACTGGTACTGATGTGGGAGGGGGAATAGCTTCTTTCCTCCTTGGAGAATAAGTGTGAGCTAACCAATGTACGATGAAGAGAACTATACAAAAAAAAGGGCAGGAAAGATCCTGGACTTCTTAGACCTAATAGCACCTTTGGAGTTCTAAAATGCACATGATCAATAACTAAACCTGAGTTTTCTAATTCTAGTTAAAAATRMGGCAAAGATACTTGTTTGTGRCATGTGGAAATTAGCATCAGGTCCAGAATGAAGAATAAGGCATGCCATCACAAACGGTGGTCGTTCCAAAAGTCAACATATCCATCCGTAGCACATAAAAAACCTCCAAAAGAATTCAATCTTTGAGCTCATTAAAACAATAGGTAGATTATTAACCAGATTGCTCCACCAGGTTTCTTACCCATTTTTCCTACTAAAACTTCTGTGCTATAACCCTGTACAATAAGATTCCCAAGAATATCATGGCAGATCAAGACAGGAGTAGATTCCAAAGAACCYAAACGAAATCTAACTCTAAATTATCTAGAATTAATTATTTAGTATCACAAAGATAAATTAATGTGTTGATCATGTAGAATGGAGTCGAGTTTCAGGATAAAATACCAAAATAAATGGACAGAACATAATAGCACCATCAAGAACATTGTTTAAAACACAGAATTCCACATCAATTCGAAAGATCAGCCAGAATTGAAATCAGATGAAATTTTTTGTATGAAAAGAAGAAACCAGTCTGCACGAGACATTCAATTTTCAGGATTATCAATTTTATCCGATTTGGTTTGTATAATACAAAGTGTTAAATCTATTTGGATTGAGGTACCTACTTATATGTGAAAATGTCCACATCAAGTCAGACTAACATCTAGTTAGCATGGACATATGTACAACAACTTGAAAGAGCAAGTTCCCTCAGAAGAAGTCATCAAATGCCCCCTCCCGATCATTTTCCCAGTTTTCGGATCCTGCACAATGCAACCATGAAGAGAAAAAGAAGTATATAATACTGTCTCTTTTAGAGAGGGTTTGACTTAAAGAAAACTTAATATATTTGGGAAACAAAATGATCAACATCTAAGTGCAAAGGGGAGTGAGCAAGACTGGTTGCAATGACTGGTTGATCATAAGCTTACACCATCAACTACATAAGAGTTGAAGTGCAGACAGGACTCTCAGAAATCTAGACTAACCTGAGATTTCAGCTGCTGAAAGATCCTGAATTACGAGCTGAAAAGCACCAGGATTGAATGAAGAGAAGTTTGCTGGAGTTGAAGCAGGAGCTGGAAATGTGAAATCAGAATCAGTGGATGAGGTGTCGGAAGAAGTGGAGGTAGCATCACCATGACTGTCTCTAGCAACAAATCGCGAAGATGAACTGAAGTTGGATGAGGATAAAATCATTTTCAGCTCCAAAAATTGGTCTGACATGTTGTATATCATCCTGAAGCACACTAGATCATATTTAGTATCAGTCAAATGACACAAGGCATCCTCTTCATTTCTTTTCTTAAGTTATTAAGAGTATCTCCTGCAACCAATTTAAACAATCATAAGCCTTACCAAGGGTTTAAATGGTTACGAAATACAGAACTATCCTTGTTTAAAATTTGTTCCTTRGTATTCCGTTTATAGGGAAGCAATCTTGAGTTCTCTGTTGAACTTCCCTTCTTCAAATTTACATACTATTTGATATTGCAGCAGTTAGATGTTGAGCACTAAATAGCAGCAGTTAGATGTTGAGCACTAGATAGCAGCAGTTGTTGCTTTCTTACTTCAGAAACATGTCCCCCGAAGAAATAAAAAAGAAAAGATTGAGTCTRGGTAGGAAATATTGAGTTGTCAAAGAGAAGATCAAAAGCATGCTTTCCTCAGTAGTGTCCATGTACCAAGTATCCTAGATGGAACTTTTGTAAAGTGAAAAAGCACTAAAATCAGCTAGAATGGCYGTGTCTGCATATGTCTACCAAATCAGAGTTCACCTTGCATCTTTTAGAAAGGTCACCAGATCAACTGATACCACTAAATCTAAGATAAAACATAAAATGAAAAAGAAGAGTTAACATTCCCCTTACAAGTATAGTTACACCCTAAGGACTATCTTGTAAAACACTCATATTAGTATGATATTGGATATAAGATTAGGTTAAGGTTAGAGTGTTCAAATAATAAATTAAATTCACCTCTTACAGTTTAAGCTTTTGAACAAGGAAGTAACCAAACATTAGCATCAGAGCAGGCAAAGGTAATGTTTCATTCTTGCCAGGACCCATTCTAGAGTGCATATGTGTTGGGCTTATTAGAGTGTTGAAATAAACAAATTACAGTCATCTCCTATAACTTAAGGGTTTAGATGATGTATGTGTAAGTGCACATAATGGCATAACTTTACATTTAGCATCAAACCACAAGGTCTCAGAAATATATATTAACCTTACCACTCATAGTTAGGGATGGTTATGTTATTAGAGCCAGAGAGTGAAATGAATCGTTAATTGAAACGGCATTAGCGAAAATGGATCAGTAGAATACATGATTGATATTTTTGGATTAGGATAATTGTAGAAATTTTACATTCTCAGACATGCGAAGGATAATTTTTCCATTTTCTAAACCTTGCCACAACATTAGATACTAACAGATTGTTAAAAGGAAAAAGAGGGGAAACTTCCTATCTTTACAGAGAAACCCCTCCTGTGGCATTTAAAATTATATGAAACAGATGTTATTTTGATTAGATCAGAGTCACTAAGGAAATGAATATCGTAAAGAACATAGGAAAACAAGATAGTCCTTTACAATTAATACATATGACACAGTGGGAGAGAGAAAGAGGTGCAATATCATGTTAAGAGATTATCTAACACGTCAATCCTAGAGGGGCTTAAATTTACAATGTAGAATTGCTAATGAAGTTGTGTATTGAAAACATATTCTGCAGACGTATTTCAGTCCTTTTTTCCCAGGCCATTCACTTCAAACAACTACTTCAGATATTAGAGCCGTCAATCAATCATAGATTCTAGTTTTCTGTAGTGCACCCCTTTTCTTTTCTTGCACCAGAAACTTACTTGTACTACTGGCGTCTAGGACGAATAACTTATTTTAATTCCAGATGAAAACTTCTTGCAAAATTTATCTAATTGGTGATTACTAAAACAGCTTAATTGGAAGTGGAAAATTTCCCTACTAAGAAATCACTTCAACTACAAAATCAAGGTTTGGTTTAGCTGTTTGTACATTCTGCCATTACTATACTAATGCATAATTCTATCAGACCGAAAGATAAATGGTCTTACAAAAGCACATTTATCCCAAGTTATTCATAGTTGATCTCCTTTAGTTAGTCTGAGAATACACAGCATTTGCCTCGGTCCAATTTTATTAATTGTACGCAAGTAATTATCTTGTGTTACTAATCTTCGATAAGACAATGAAATGGGGGAAATTATGCAGCCCTGTAAGCCACCTAATTAGTATACATTTCCTAAGAATATGGCCATGCTACTAAGAGCAGTACTTTTCCAGTTTTTCAAAACATTATATAAGCAAGAGTAGCTCACGGAAAGAGGCATGTATGAGATGGAACTGTATTGGAATTTGGCACAGCCTCTTTATTAGAGAATGAGCAAATTCCACAGAAGCCTGCTATATCATCTGCATACAATTTCCTTGATTTTCTAATTTTTCCTTCCTTCAGAAGCACTAATTTTGGAAGATGATGACCGAATAGTACCTAACAAATACACCAAAAAAAATAAAATAAAAAAGAAGACGAGAACAAAATAGTGCATATGGTCAATGAAGCCACACAAGTTTAGTTCTATACCACAAAAAATAACGATAATAATGATATAGAAGGAAACAAAATGTATCATTGCTTTCTTGAATTTAGTTTGCAACAACTTAATAAAATTTCWTCTGACTCAAAATGACAGTATCTGCACATTCAAGGGAAAAAGGAACAAGTACGACAATTATGAGGTTCGACTACCTGTTCAGAGATTCCTGAAGTTGATGAACTCGTGTTTCAGTTTCTTCTAATTTCTGACGCTTTTCTTCACTTGATTCTAAAGCTTCTCTGCACTTCCTTTCAGCATCATCAGCTCTTTGTCTTTCAGATTGTAATAAGCCCTATGCAAAACAAAATCACAAAATATATGATAAATAATCAAAGAATCATAAGTAGTATTGAAAGTGAAGGGAAAAGGATATCGAAGAAACTAGATAACCAGCATTACCTTTAAATTTTCAACTTCTGCATAGAGAGCATCAACTTTTTCTGTATCTTCAACAGGGACAGGCATTTCTTTAACAATTGAAGAAGCTTCTTCAAAGGCTTTCTGAGCAGCCTCACGCTCCTTGATGAGCAGTTCATTAGTTTCATCTATTTTTTCTTGCATGGRTTGCAAGGAATGCTGCAATTTTGCTATTTCTAGGCCCTTTGCCTCTTCCAAGTCAGTCTGCGTCGATGATGGTCAAAAGTATAAAGCCAAGGAGTAGCACTATTTCTCATGCTAAAATATTATTAAAACTGACAATGCTATCACTGTTGAACATTGGCAAAGCAAGATTTAGAGACTTAATGGCACAACCCAACAAACCTATAATCAACTAATTAAAGCCAGATAAAAGTAGGGTTAGATAGTAAAGAGATAAGAAACCTTACTAAATTAAAGCTTCATGTATGAAAATTATTCTGTATAAAAGAAATATTGAAGGGAAAGGAAAAGTATTTCTGGCATATACATTACCTTCATGCGTTTCTCCAACTGCAATCGCCAGGTGAGTTCTTCTACCTGTTTTTCAAGCTTATCTTTTGCTTCTTGCAGGGCACCGGTTTCTCTTGCAGCCTCAACATATCAGAAATGCTTAGCATTAGAAAACGTAAAAGCAATGTTTCTCTGAGAACTATGAGTAAAACGCACTAAACATGTAGATGTTGAAAGTGTCCTCCCAACCACGCTTCAGTCTCAAACAACTTGAGAAAAGTTTTAGCAAACTATTTTCAGAATTTCAAAACCCGTAAAACTCAACTAAACAATTTAAAAACTATCTACCATCATCTTGTAAACTAAAATTTCTATTTTGAAATAAAGCACAACAAACTAATATGGGAATATGTCTTCCATACTCAAAAGGAGAAAAAGCAGCACTGATTCACAAATCCTCTTTGTTTTTACTGACGTATRCCACCTCAATGAAACACGCCCTTGCAACACACCACAACCTTTTCATGAACCGTTGAAAGAAATATAACTTTTTTCTCATATTATCATGCAGGACAATGTATATAAACTATAATGTGACGCATGGAAGTTACACAACTTATATTCCAAATATTTGATTAGAGTACAGTAAACAGTAGCCTACCATCTTTAATTTCCGAAGCTCTTTTCTTGCTACCCTTCCCCTCCATCTGCACTGCGTTACAATTGATGCTCTTATAAGCTTCTTGTAGTAGGAGATTGCTCTATGACCACGCCAATGCGCCTACAAATGTCAAAATCCTGTTAAAATTGAAGTACTGAACTAGACATTTGAACTAACAATAAAAGCAAGTTATATTAACCTGTATAATAGTAGCTGCCTTTGTTTGCCTTCTATACCTAAACTCCTTATGTGCTGCCATTGACCGAATTCCTGCCTGTAGTATAATCCCTGTCAACTTTAGCCTTGTGTATTTCTTCTTAGCAAGGTGTCCACGCAAGTTGGTCTGGATTTTGAGAGAAGCTGCCTTTCTTTTCATATTTTCATACAATTTGCAAGCAAGGTTTCCTGTCAGTCGGAGAAAATAAAATTAACAGAGTTACAGGGCATACGGTAGGATAATACAGAAGCCCTTAGGCATAACTCATAAGACAGTAGTTAAACTTCACTGCATATGCAAGCAATTGAAGCAGTTCAATTGAGTAAAACAGAGAATACAAAAATTAACCAGAACAAATTCTGATACAGTAAAGTGCAGGTTATATCTGCTTAAAATATGAAATAAATCCCCAAATAATATAATTTACTTAGCAACATAAAGATTCAAGGGTAAAGATGTTGCTAAAGGTCAGACCTCGACAAAAGGATTGCAGACAAACAGCAGACTTCTGCAAAGCAAGGAAATACTTCCTTGCAATGTAAGTTCTACCCTTCCTCTGGATTGTCTTGGCTGCATTATTTAGTTTTTGTGCTCTTTGTGCATCTAGCTCAGCCATCTGACCAGCTCTTAAGAAAACCTTCGTCTTTCCTATCTGCAACATCCATTCACAAACCCATCGGAACATGCATTGAAACCCAATAAAATATGGTATAAGGTACTCGTACAGAGTTGATATTATGTGAAAACCAATTTCTCTAAACAGAAGCCTGAAGAGGTTTAAGACATTTAATAGCCACATTGTTAAATGGTAATAACACAAAATTACATTTAGAAGAGCTATATAACCACATACTGTCATCATGACATACATTGAATCATATCACTATCATGGAGACGGAACTAGTAAAATAGTGCATTATTTTCTTGTAGTGTTGTGAGTGAAATATAAAACGCAAAAGAAAAAATAAGAAAATATTTCTGCTCAGAGCTATATTTAGAATGAAAAGAGGAATCTTGACTATATTGATTTTGAGTAAACTTCAAAACTAAAAGCATCCAGCTCCTGCCAAACAGTTGCTTTCATGTTCAATATTCTTAAAGAAAGACAAGTAAAAGTCCTAGTACCTGCGATCCTGCAAGCCCCAACTTGTCCAGAATCTTTTTGCAAGCAACCTTTACATCCTGACTGATTGTGTTTTGCATACCATGAGATTAGATCAGAAATTTGCAGGAAACAAAACTTCCCAAGAATAAAAGCTGCTGTCTGACAAGAGCAAGAATGTTTCTTCTCTGTTTAGAAACAAGATATTACTTACTTTCCTTCCAAGACTTCTGGTGCAAGAAGGCCGAACCGGAGCAGAAATTCAAGAAATGACTTACGTGTAGGGTATCCAGCACAACTAATTCTAATTGCCTCCAGAACACCCTACAATGAAAAATATTAGCATTCAATTCAAATGATATGAATAATGCTACTCTGGTAACTTCTTGTACTCACACCACAGCGCAGTTGCTGCAAGACATTGACATTCTCAAAAATAGCAGGTTTTAGCTGATTATTTGGCTTCACACATCTAATGTAGTGTGGTTCGGTGGAATTTAGCGTCTCCATCAATTGCTGAAGTTGTAACTGTACCAGTAAAACTGCAACTTCAGATTGTGATTTGTTGCATGAAGAACTCAAAATCATTGATAACAAAGCYTCTCCAGAGCCTCAAATCAAGAAATTAAAGCAAGTCTAAAACATGCCTTAAAACGAGAACCAATAGATGAGAACTTTGAAGACTTGTTGGAAGACTTGGTATTCTCCTCAGGAACTGGAGGAAAAAGCCCAACCACAAAYGGGCATTTTGAAGCACCTAACAGATCTTGGTGCTCAGGAACAACATAGTCTTTATTCTTATCTAAAAATTGATCAGACTGGTATAGAACCTAAACAAAGGAAGGTGGAAAAAAACTATCAAGGCACCATAACCCCTTAACCAGGAAAACTCATTCAACTCATGAAAAATCACATAATTCCAATCACCTCCCCTGCGTAATGAGCAATTGTAAAATCAGTACGAGACAACTTGGGTTTGATAAAACGTTTATGGGATTTGAACGTCTGATATAGCTTTTGAGCAAACGTTTCGTGAGTTGACTTGGGGAACATACTGGAAACAAAACAAAAATCAACATCAGAAAGCTGTAAATGACGTGGTGAACACCACTTTTCATAAGCATGCTCAAAGCCTACCTGGCACCTAGATAAATCAAAGCAGACTATAGAGAAATACATACCAGGCCTCATCAAGGAGAGCAATAATTCCTCCAGGTTTCTGCCAAAGAAAGAAAAACAAAAGAAAGACATAAGGAAGGAATAAAAAGAAAGAAACACAACTCCAAGGCTTTGCAGAATATAAGCTGAGCGGAACTTCACGAATCAATAGAAGTCAGAATATCTAACCTTGGGAAGAAGAAGTTTAAGAGCAAACATACGAAGCTATACAAAGATTAGGCAAATCAAGACACTTTAATTTTTTGTTGAAGTTACTACTTATGTTTAGAGCAAATAATGGTTTAAGCCATCATAACATTGTATTGGCCCATATATTTGGCTTGCTTATGCAATGAGAATACTGTTCATCACAGTCAAATTTATATTCTTGTCAATAACTAGCAGAGAATGAAGAGAAACAGAAAAGACCCATTCACAAAAATTTGGGTGGAAAAAGCAGCGGTTAACATGTTGATAATAGAATTCAATTCTGTTGTTCAACAAGGTCAACTGTACTTTGTTTTTCTTGTCAAAGAGAGTATGCCATAATTTGCTTCTAATGCAGAAGTAACAGAATCCAACAAAAGAAATTCAACAAACTGAAACCGAAATTTGTAAACATTGATACCATCTGCACGGAGTCTCAGACTTATACAGTGGTGCTTAAACAGCTTAGCAATAAAAAGTTACTGAAAAAAATGCCAGAAAGTTTTAGAACAAAGAACAGAGGACAGTAAAAGCCCAAATGGAGGAACCTTTTCAATAAGATCCAAGACATCTTGGTTATCAACGAATTCTATGTAACTCCAGTCAATTTCTTCTTTTGTATATTCCTCCTGCTCCATCTTGAACACATGCTGACAGCAAAAGGAAAAAAAAATAGCATCGCACTATACTTGAAAAACAGAGAAAAGGCTGCTGTCAAAGTTTCACTTATGCTACCTGGTTAAAATGTTGCTGCAGCTTTTCATTGGTAAAATTGATACAGAACTGTTCAAAACTGCACTATATACACGATTTATAAGTATCCCACAAAAAAGAAGATACTTTAATGATGTTACCGCAGCTCCGAATTATCATGAACTAACTTACCTATTAGTTTTAAAACTTTCAAAACCATATATGTCAAGAACACCAATTAGAGATTTTGAATTAGGATCTTGGCCAATTGAGTTATTAATCTTGTCCACCAGCCTGTAAAATATAATAGAATGAGCCCTTGCATCAGCTATAAAATTATTTTTTTTTTAAAAAAAAAAAATCTTATGTTCGGATAGGTGAGAGCAATCATCAGCGAACTATGTACAGACCAATCAAATAATCGGGAATATAAGGTCTTAGCTAACCCATCCCTGCTTACTACTGCACCATCAGGATCCAGACTTCTCTTTATAACTTCTTCAGGGGTAACCATTACACGTTTCAGTAGTGCATCTTCCAGTGCTTGAGGGTCACACCTTCAAAGGATCAGTTGAAGTCTGTAAACTACTATCAAGAAAGTTATTTGAAATTAAAAGATTAAGTCTCTGAAAGTACATGAGAAGCTCTGCCATTGTCTGCAGATGGAATTTAGATTTGTCATCCTTAAGAACGGAAGAATCAATTTCTTCACCCTTAGTAAATTCAATATTACCAAGATGAAGAATAGAAGCCACAACTCTGAAAATTGCATCCTGAAGGAAAAATCAAAAAACATTAGCTGGGAATTCTACAAAATGCTTAAGAAGGGGCTAGCAGAAGACATTAACAGGGTTTCTACAAAGTGATGTTAAAAGTAAACCTGCTCTTGTTGACTTATTCCCACAATATCCATGGCCCTCCTTGTTGCGAGATAATCATGAGCATCACTAATACCAACCAGTTCATAGCAATTTGATTGATTAAGATAATGAAACGTTTTAGGGTGCCCCAACTTATACTTCTCAATTTCCTGTTAAGATTAGAAATCATCAAGTGGAGTCTTACACCCTCAAAGCTGTTTATCAAGAAGATAGAAGATGATAATCAAGAGCAAGAAGGACTAATGATCACAGGAGCGAAATTTACCTCCTGAGGTGCAGCACAAAGAAGGTAGAAACAATGGTAGTTCCGTTCTGGATCTGAAATTTGGCAAACACGAGACCTCTCGAGCAGATAGGTCCTAATGGCTGCTCCTGATATTTTTCCATGTTTGTTGAATTGGATCTCCACAAATTTACCGAAACGGCTGCACCAAACAATGTTTTAGAAGCACAAAAAAACTAATTTCAGTCAATCAGATCCAGTAACACATTCCATAAAGAATATCAAGTATCAAACTAGTGTCCCCATGCTGTAAATGAGTATTTCTGTTGGAAGGGCTGCTGTAGTATCTCACCTGGAATTGTTATTTCGTACTGTTTTTGCATTGCCGAAAGCTTCAAGCACTGGATTTGACTTCACAAGTAGCAAAAGGTTAGCTTTAGCTTCACGTAGGTCATTCTTTGAAAGTAAGTAGGTAACCCCAGTGAACTTTATCTAATGTTAAATAATGCAAACTATCATATGAATCATATGGGCGATCTGGTTAACAGAAGACAGTGGTCTGAGTTCAATATTTCTAATTCAAAAAATTAAAGCAAGTCTTTCAACCACAGAAGCACAAGAAGGAAGCTTCAAAGTCCTTAACTGCCCCCTAGTAGAGCTTTTCACTCATTAGGAATTTAGTTATCCAGAGCAACACGAGAGAAGTCTTCATAGGATCCACAACTTTAAGGAATGAGGTGATCCCTAGACAAGCTTTCTGCAACTCAAAGAAAATACCTCTCACCTCCAACAAGCTTTGTTCTTCAGAAACCCGCATGAAAATTTAATTGGATGCTCCATTCTGCTTTTCCACATCTCCATCTATGGTATTTCAGCTCAACTATTAAATGATAATGGCCCATTATTTTGTTAAAAGCTTTGCCTACTATTCCAAACCATCCAGCAATCTAATCCTTGTGCAAGTTCTATACCACAGTTTTCAATCACTTACAAAATAATCACAAAATTTTCTTGTATTGAAAACAATGAAGGCAGACATAGTGGAAGAAATAGAATAAATAGTCATAAACATTTTCTTCTGCTGGATCTTATAACTCTTTGATGTCAAGGCAACTAGCTAAGTTCATTTACTTAAAGGCAATGTTAGCATCWACTCCTACAGTATTTATTGTCAGACATGAGCTCATGCAGTTTTAAAGAATTTGAAATATATCATGTTTTGCAAACCTTAAGCCTGAAACAAGGTACGAAACATCACTTGAGCCTGCATTAGGACCATTAACTCAATTTGGATAGAAAGGAACGATTCATCCTATCAAGTGCCACAAGGAGGGGTAAAGAAATCAAACTCCATGTCTTTATTTGACAGGCATTCAGAACTCAGTTATATAATCTATTTTACCTCCAATACTTGTTGCTCCACAGTCCTTCCTTCAGTGCCTTTACGGCCACCCAAATAGGCAAGGTACCGCATAAGCATTTTGGTTGTTTCAGTCTTGCCAGCCCCACTTTCACCACTGACTAAAATTGAATTGCTCTTCCCCTCATTGCTCATTGCCCTAAATAGTTCAAGCAGCTTACATTATTTGCACCATTCACTGTGAAGAACTACAAAGGATGAAGTTTAAGAGAGAATCACCGGAAAGCAACGTCTGCAATTGCAAAAACATGAGGACTCAATTCCCCTAATGAAGCTCCCTTGTATTGTTCCATCATGTGGGTATCATATATGTGAGGCAGTCTTTGGAATGGATTAATGGCAATAAGAATACTTCCAGTATAAGTCTGTCATAATATCAGAGTAGGATATAATATTATGATGGATCTGCCCACAGCTGCATTAATTCATGACTTTCTCTCACCAAGATGACCACATATTAGAAACAAACAATTGAAAACGAAAATCATCTTACATAGATTTCATTGAGTTGATATCTTGCAGCTAGGTTCTGGAGGACACCAGGCTCATGCAAATATGATAGTTTGGTCATGTCATCTACACCACCAGCAAGAGCTTCCTCATCTTTAGGATGAATCTTTGATAAGTTCTCAACAACCTAGATAAGTTGGAAAAACAAATATGCAGTTGGTTACAAAATCTGAAGTTAAAGATTTGTTTTCACCACGAATATTGGGATATTTGGATAAATTGACAGCTTCAAAAAACATCAAAAGACTGGTATAAGGATTCAAATTTTACTGATGTACACCACAAAAAAAGATTAAAACGGAGTGAAAAACCATTATTACTACCAGAATATATATTTTAAGAGCAACATGATTCCCTATAGAACATTCTCTACAACCCCACCGTTTGCCATGTAAGCCCAGAGGGGGAAAAAATGCAGGTTACAAGTTCATCACTTGTTTCTTAACTCGATAGTTTCTTGACTAGGAAAGGAAATATGATTGGCATGAAAAAAGGTTAAAAAGCAAGAAATACAATGCACATGCAATAAACATGAAGCAACATAAATCCAAATCAAGCATAATATTAAAAACAACAACAATATCCAAGAGAGGATGGTCCACCATCACAATGGATCCCCTCAAACACAATTCTTAAGGGAATGGTTCCTATAGATTACCCTGCTTTTGTCTGAAATGTATTCCAAGATCCTGTTATTTAGAGAATAGTGTGATCTGCCCTTTTTAGTATCCACAGTTATTCAGTAACCTTGCCACTTACAGACTATATATGTTCATGTGGAACAACTAGTGTAAGACTATTTTGACAACCACAGATTAGTTGAGTAAAACAGTTCTCGCAGTGTAAGAGCTTGGCGTTACCTTCCTCCCATCGGTTGTCTGGATCTCAACTTCACTTCCATTAATCTTCAATACTTGTCCATCAATCCAAGCAACTGATGGGTCTTCTAACCAGACATGACTTCCAACAATGATATTAACAGGAGTACCCTGCATTAAAAGGTGAAGGTTTTCCTCAGAATTAAAAGCTTATAAGGTATGCTTACACGCATAGACAAATACAACACATATCCTAGCACTAACAAATACATATGCACCATTGATGAAGCCTTGAAACTTAATGGTGCCCTCCAATAATATAAAAGATTTCGAAATGTTTTAACAAAATTCACATAACTATGCCTTAAATTCATAATGACAGTGATTGCAATAGTAATAAAAACAGCTGAAAATTTTCCAATATGTAGGACTCTTCCCAGGCAAAACTCTTCTATCCCACACAAAAACGAAATACAAGAATTGGAAGGTACGGTGTATTGTATAATTCTGATGCAATTAATTTCATTAAAGAATATAAATTAAAATATGGCTTTGATTTAGTTAGAAACTAAACAAAGTTGTGACTTAATTTTGTCTTTTAGGTTCTGGACTGATGATATTGTCCAACATATCTACCATAACAGGTCACAAGAACTTACCCTTTTCGTCCTTCAAATGGATAGCAATACAAGTGAGCAAATACTTACTCTAATAACGATAAAAGCATTTCAAGTATTCTCCTGAATTCTAACACAAAAATAACCATTCAGCGCATTCATCAATATCTTGACTTCAAACATGATCGACGACCTTAACAGTTGGAAACCCCAGTAAAATATAAAGGCACCGACGGACATCCAAAACATTATTATTAATAGAACAAAATTTAGACGATTGATCTCAAGAAAGAACATAATCAGCTTAAGAAAACTGCAGTTATTGGCACGACAAGTCCGAATACCATTTTTTTGAAATTTCCAAGAAAAGACAACTATTTCCAAGTCCTTCTCCGTAAAATCATTCTGAACCAATCAAGAAGCGCTGAAAATCATAATGTCCAACACAATAACCCCACGCATCAAACCAAAATGTGGCAAAAATGTTCCGGACAACTCCTCTGACCGGAGATGGTAGATATCGCTGAAATCTTGAAAGAGAAGCAATGAACGTTGAGTTCACCGGAGATTTGACGAACAGCGGCGTGTATTCTGTGAGAGAGAGACASAGAGAGAGAGAGAGAGTTGTGGTTGTGAAGGCGGAGAAGTGACGTTGATTGATGATCTTTGATGTCTGGTCTCCGTTTGGTGTGGATCAGAGAAAGGAATGTCGTTGTGAAGTGGTGACATTGTTTGAGAAACCCTACGTTGTCGGAGTCTTCGTTGAATTCTTCGCCGATGGCAGAGAGAGATTTCTCGTGGCTCTCCAWCACTCTCTCCGACTGTGTTTGTGCGTGCTCTGAGATTCGGTGTCTGAGATTTGAGCGCTTTTGGCGGGTTGAAGACATATATATAGGATTGGATGGGATGGTTACTTTTTCCTTTTTCCTTTTTTTCCCTTTTTTTTTTTTTTTTTTTTCCAATCAATGGGTTCTGGAAACTGGATTATAATTACCGAGCTGGAGGTTGCATATAGAGTAAGCGACGCGTTAAAGTAACGGGGTAAAAAGTTCTAGAAAACGAGAGAGAAGAGGTTCTTAATATGGATAAGCAATATTCAAAAAAAAAAAAGATACTGGCCAAGAAATAAATAATTAAATGTCCAGAAAACCCACTAAATGAAAATAGTCTTAAATATGCAGGTGTTTCGGAGAATTGGAAGTATATTTATTCTTTTCAATCTAATGTATATGATAACTGGTGATAGAGATATAGATACTATAAATTATATAGTATTTATATATGATACACAATATATCTAATATATGTATTAACTTAATCTACTAAAATTGTATAATTTATAAATTTTGTAGTGCACCTAGATTGATATTCTTTCTAAAAAACTTTTCTTTTTTCAATTAAACTTATTTATTTTATTTTTCAAAACAAAACAGTTTCTTTACTCATTTTGAAATCTTATTTTTTTATTTTTAAAGGAAAATTTTTTTAATAAAAAATTATATACAATAATTTTTAAAAAAAATCAAACTTTTATGTATATCTTTTGTCAATTCCTCTTACCCAAACTATCAATTTATGTGTTTGGCTATTCTTCACCAAAAAAATCAAAATGTTTCGAAGAATATTTGAATATTATATTAACAATACTCAGATATTYTTGTAAAAATATTAAATTTGACAGATAAATATTTGAGTCTTGTTAATAATACTCGAGTATTGAAAAAAAGTTAATAGAATTTAGTGGATGAATAATAAAGTATTAGCCCAACACTACCGGATATTAAAGTTATTAAAATAATTTTAATCATCTYAATGATTATTACGAAATTGTTTGTTTATCATTTTTAAAAAATTTTCAATGAAATGAGTTTTCAAAATAAAATTTTTTTCATTTCAATTTACAAATTCGAATTTCAAATTTTACAATCTTTTCACCTTTTGATTTCCAAACTTTTTTCATTCTAAACTTCAATCCAAAAGTATCCTTAGGAGCTTTTGTTAGATTCATATTCTTTACATATCAAAGACAAATAAAAATAAGAAATATCCAAATATAAAGAAAGATGTAATTTTTATTTCCTAAAAAAGAAATAAAAAATACGTTAATTGACTTGAGGATCTAATAACTATTAACTATTAGAAATACAATAATGAATGATTTGAGAATCAAATAATAAAACTATTCAGGGCAAAATGGGTTTATTAACATCCTTTTCTCCTAAAATTAATAATATTTTTCAATCCATATTAAGTATGTTTATGGCAATGATGATGGAATCTAATATTTTTTTAAGAATTTATTTAATATTAATATTTATGATTTAAATATGACGTTTAAAGCATCTAATCCACCTGATATCATTTTAGAGACAACAAAAAATAAAGCAATATTGAATCAAATAATAAACATTAATATATATATATATAATATAATATAAATAATATATATATATATATATATATATATATATATTATTTATTTATTTTAGATTTGAGTTCAATTTAAACGTGAGTTTTATATAATATTTTTGAAAATTTATCTCAAGGTTAGAATTAAGCGATGAATTTGACCTTCTATATATCTTAAAATGACGGATGAATACTTTATTAGAATATAGAAATGAATACATCTTATAGATGCTTGGACCGGAGAAGTTGGCTATGGAGTTGAGATATGTCATGAGAATATGCTCTACGTTGTCCAAAAATCATACATTTAGGACGATACCAATGAACTCTCCTGCTCTCAAATTCCCTGGAAAATTTACCATACTTCTTGCCGAAGAAGAAACCGCCATAGAAATAAACAGTACCTCCACTACTGGTAGTAGTACTAGTAAGCGCCATCCAAGGAAGAGTCGCTTCTGTTGGGAGGAAGCAGATAGAGAAAGAACTCGATTCGATCTGTATGTTCGTAATCGCGGTCATTTCTATATCTCTACAGATGGTGTGTATAATTTTAGCCTAATTGATTCAAAAGATTTTTCCGCTAGAGAAAATTTATCCGAGAATTTMAAATAGGAATCATAATACTGTTGTTTCAAGTGTGATTGATTGGTTCAGACATTTCAGACGATACGCAGACATGGCGCCTCCATGTTCATGTTCCGATGAAGAAGTACAGATGCAAACCCTTACCCTAACTCTTATACCAGGCCTGCCGAACGATATAGGGTCGTTAATTTTAGCATTTATTCCTTACTCACATCATTCGCGCCTCAAATCCATTTGCAAATCATGGAGGCTTTTCTTCTCGTCCAAAACCCTTCTCTCTTTCCGCCAAAGCCATATACCAGTATCAGCGCGCTCGCACCTTCTCTGTATATTCCCTCAGGATCCCTCAATTTCGTCTCCTTATCTGTTCGATCCCAAAAACCTTGCGTGGTGTCCGCTACCGCCCATGCCCTGCAACCCTTATGCCTATGGCCTCTGCAATTTCACTTCCATAGCAATCGGGCCTCACCTCTATGTCCTCGGTGGTTCCCTTTTCGACACCCGATCCTTTCCCCTCGACCGCCCCTGCCCTTCCTCATCCGCCTTCCGCTTTAATCTACTTAGTTTTTCGTGGGAGTCTCTTTCCCCTATGCTTACCCCGAGGGGCAGTTTCGCCTGTGCAGTCATTCCCAATTCTAATAAGATTGTGGTGGCTGGGGGCGGGTCCCGTCATGCCATGTTTGCTGCGGCAGGGAGTAGGATGAGTTCGGTGGAGATGTACGATATCGGGAAGGATGAGTGGGTAGCATTGGATGGATTGCCCAGGTTTCGTGCTGGGTGTGTTGGCTTCTTTGTCGGGAATGGAGATGAGACGGAGTTTTGGGTAATGGGAGGGTATGGTGAATCGAGGACAATTTCAGGGGTATTTCCTGTGGACGAGTATTATAAGGATGCTGTGGTGATGGAGTTGAAGAATGGTGGCAAGTGGAGGGAGCTTGGGGAGATGTGGGAAGAAGGGGAGAGAAGGCGGCTTGGAAAGATTGTTGTCATTGAGAATGAAGATTGGGATGTTCCCGCTATTTTCATGTTGGACAGGAGTGAGATCTTSAGGTTAGTTGCTTAGTTTTTTGTCCTGCACTTTTGGAAAAGATCTTCAGTAAATGCAAAAARTCAAGGAATTGCACTGTTTGTCTGCTTTTGCCTGAACTCTTTCAACCAATTTAAGTGGCTATTATCGAGCTCAATCTAGTGAGAAGCAACTTTTGAAATTCCCTTATGTCAGGTGTTTTACTAACTTGACTATATATTTTTTTTTGTTGCAACTGCAAGTGAAGGTTTGTAGTCTGTTAAGTTCAGGTTGTTACTGCTTGTCCAGATAAATGGTCTAAGAATAGAAGTGCTCAAACTAGCGTGAAACAATTTCTTTTTTATTATATTAGCCAGTTTATTCAAAATTGTTCGGATGTGGGAGTTACAGGCTACGTAATTACAAATTTTGAAAAGATGCAGTTTCAGGTTATAAGCAAATTTACCAACGGCATACATCGTTTCATAGCCAATATGGGTACTTAGTATAAAAGGCTATCAGGAGATGTAATATCTCTATACAAATACATCGAGTTGATTTTAGGACCTTTTTTTTTTTTTCTTTTTCTTTTTTTCCTTTTTTTGAGACCTAAAATGTTTTGGGAAATAATTTGATATTTGTTTTACTAATTAAGATCTGATGTTAAAGTAGGATTAGTACCATGTAATTCTGCATGGTTTGCTTCTCTGGCACTGTAGGGTTGATGTCAATTGCTGTTCATGTTTGTGTATCCTGGAGTTTTGACACTAGCATTATGTCCTGTTGACATCTTTTAGCATCCAAACCGTTTTACATTTTGTTTATTACACTGAGAAGACAGACAGAAATTTCTCATCTTTGACCTGAGGTCACAATCATCTTTGCTCCTAATGTTTAATTGGAATTATTGACAATTCTCTTTGCAATCTTATGTGGTCCTTTTCTGGTACATAGTTGCRGCAATAGCTCAAATCTTGTTCGAGGCTTTAGTATGATAATGGAAGACTCTTTCAATATCTTAGCATCCATTACTGATCCTGTGGTTTCAGGTAGTCTGACTGATAAAATATTTAATTTTATGAGGTTTCTTGCAGACGAAAAAGATGCTATTATGTGCATTTTATATGCTACTTGCTGCTAGTAAGCATGATCCAATTATTGGCCTGCTAAACTTTTATTGCCATCTCTGGACTTCCCTTACATTGTTTGTCAGTGTTAACATATCACCTCTTAGTTAATAAATACATCCAAGTTTTATGCACTAATTATCGGGATCCTTAATTACTTTATAATCTCTAAAATTGCAGATACAAGATAGCTTCTAATCGTTGGTCAAAGGAGACAAATGTGCCAAGGGAAGCAGCATTTGAGTCACCTGTGGGTTTTGTTGCACTGGATGGAGAACTGCATGTAATGACTCTTCTAACAGAGACCCGAAAATCTAGGCAACATAAGAGGTCAGCCACTCTTTTAATACAAATATATCATCCTAGTGAAAAAAGATGGAGATCTCTCAGTACTAAGCCTCCACTCTGTCACCCTTTGGATTTCAAAACGGCAGTTATGTGCACCCTCTGTCTGTAAAGGTGTACTGCTGCTCTGGTGTAATGGTATAGATGCACCGAGCTGGTTCTTCCTGTAACTGCAGATTGATGATATTATCCTATTTGTATATGCCAGTTTATAGCTTGATAAGGATGCTAATCACATGGAAAGATTTATTACTATTGTTTTTGAGAAATTTATGCAAATATAAAGAGAAAGAGACGTAAAACTAAGAGTTATGTATTTTGATTACCTGGTTTACCATTATTGAGTCYGTGGTGGTGGTTGTTTATTAGTAAATATTCTTTTACAATACCAGCAGAACACGTTGATGGACACCTGGCACTGCTTGTAAACATTGAAGATGAACTCTTGAGCTGTGAAAAATTATTTTGCGGGTCTCATGGCTTATTCTTCTTGCTTGGAAGAATGTTCACGCTAGTAATGCTGACAAAAATGGAAAGTAATGGGGTTAGGTAAGGAGGTTAGTTAGTGATGCAGGTTCTAGTTGATCGATACAAGACCTTGTTTGTGATATGAAGAACAGATAGAGGAACTTTTAGCAATTATTTCTTTGAAATTTAGAAGGTTTTTGAGAGGGGGCGCTCATGCTTTGTTTTGAGCTAGTTTTCCTGAGTTTTAAGCTCTTAACCTGTAAATTGAGGGCTTTCTCTTTTAGATATGGTGCGTTTTACGAATAAGGAACATTTAATTTAATAGATTATTATAATTAACAAGGCATAGGAATTTCTGCATAGCTTCTGATTATTCGGAGCAAGATTTTGCTTTTGAAGGCTTGGGAATTAGCTTTTGTCTTAACCTGCTTGGACCTGATTGGGACTGTTTATTTGTTTCGGTTGAAATCAATGAACTTGATCCTAAAGAAACATTTATTTCTCATTAGATAAAGTTGGATCTGTATAGGTTGTCCAATCAGTGTGCATTTCTATCTTTTCCAAGACATACACAGACATYGTAATGGTTTTTTGCATTTTCATCTATAGGAGTATAGGAGTTTTTGTTTGGGGGAAAAGGGGAAGCTATATCTTTGGTTTGTGGGAGCTGGGTTAAACATCCTCGTATTATGTATCAGATATTGGGTGGGAAAAGGGATTTTGTTCTTTTTTATTGTCTTTTTTCCCCTCCCTTTTGGGGTTCTTTTTTTTTTTTTTTTTTTTTTTTTTTTTTTTTTTTTTTTTTTTTTTTTGGGGGGGGGGGGGGGGGGGTGGTTGTGTGTGGAAGGGGGGGTGTGTTGCAGTGGGTTGCATGTTTCTGTCTTGACCAGTTATTTATGGAAGTTGGTGATATTGCTGTACTATTGGCTCTATCTGGACTACCAGTTTTTTGAACTAGTATATTCAGAAAAGAAAAAAGTTCGTTGACATCATTCATGTAATTGAATATATTCGTAGGTGGTGTATAGGTGGAGACTTGAATCAGAAAGGTTTGGTTTTATGGGGAAATTTGAAGCCTGAGGAAGCAAAWACAATTGACGGTTGTGTGCAGTAAAAATTAAAAATGATACCCGTGCACTGAATCCACTCTTCTTTTCTATATATCCTCTATAAGATGGGAGATAACTACTTTAGAGAGACAGGGAGAGGGAGGGAACTTGTTTAGTTTGTCTTGGAAGTTGCARATTCTCATCCCTGTCTCGAGAAGAACATTTCATCCTCAAGCAGAAAGCATGACGAACTTTGATTGATTATATAGTTGCTCTACTTATTTATCTTGTGGATGAAAATTTAGTGGCTAGCCAAATAGAATGTTGTCGAAGCCTGTTGTGGTTGGTTTTTACTCTCAGGAATACCAAAACAGAAGGAATGRCACATATTGCTTGCTGCTCCTCGTGCTGTCAAAATCAAAACAAAATAAACAAGGARAGCAAAGTGAATGTAAATGAAAAACACAGTCAAAATTGTCATCCTTTGCACTCGAGAGTTTCCTCCGGTTCSCGTTGCTATTATCTCAAGTAAACCAAATGGGTGGACAACAAATCCGATTAATCCTAACAATAAATGTCAAAATCAACTCCATCCTGATTCCCCAGTCCCGACCCCTCTCCTACGGTACAAAAGGTCAATAGGTGGAAGGAAATAGAATAAATAGCCTCTACCATCTCCGGCGGAAGCTCTGAGATTGAAAGAAGAAGAGGTCAGACATACAATATATCCYCAGGTGTATGCATGACCATTGAGTCTTGTCCGCGGAATTGAATTTTGAGTAGTAGTAGAATGTGCAATGCGAGTAAGCTTTGTCGCGTAAAGACTCGGCCGAATACAGTAGTTGGGAAGAGTGGCGGTTGATTAAAAGACCAAATGGAACTAATAACAGTCATGTTCTTATTCATTAGAGCGACTCGCAATTTCCTATCAAGCAAAACGACTACGGTCACTTTATGGCTTTGTCTGCAACATTCTGCTTGAACATATTCAAGGGGCGCTTTTAGTAGAGTCGTTTTTAGTATGATAAATTATATATATATATGCATTCAGCGAGAAATTAAATAAAAATTGTTCTAATTTTGAAATTTCATGGATCAATTTAAGACTCTTGAGAAGAAATTAATAAAAAAAGAGTAACTTTGACGAATTTTGAGTGAAAAGACTAAGATTACGTATTAGCATACGGAACAGTGAAAAGATTGGAGGGCGCGTAAGAGCAGAGAATTCCATGGATATGTTACTTACCTTTTTGTGCATTTCCCTTCGTTGGATGTTGGAAAACTTTCYCATATCTCATGGTTAGCAGATAAATAAGCAGAGGTTTTTTGGTGAATGAGATCAAATATGAACATTTTAATTCCAAGCAGATGTATAAAAAGTATTCGATATCTATTTACTTATTATTCACAAAATACCTTCTTCATCTTCTCAAAAATGCAAGTGATTTTCTTGATGTGTTAATTACTTTCCTACGTAATGACCTAAATAAAAAATTCAAATAGGTCCTGAAAAGTCATTCTTTGATCCTTTCAAAAGAAAAAGGAAAATCATTCCTTGTCAATGCAGAAATGGTAGACGTGGCGAGTCCTAGTTATGTTCCCACATGAGTGAATTTGATCTCATGTACATGTCTCCTTGTTCATTTTAGGGCATTTAATTAAAGATCAGTCATGGTAAAGTCTAGTTGTTAATATTACAGCAAACTTTTCTTGCTTAGCCAGTTTTACATTTTTTTTTTTTTTTCCATGAAGACCAATTCAATTTTCTAATTCTTTGTAAACCCTTTTAGCAGTCAACATTCAAAGCCTTTAATCAACATTAAAAAATATGAGAATTTCAAACACAACAAATCTTCATGGCTTCATGTCTATATATATATATATATGTATATGGACTCAACCTACCTCTCTCTCCTATATTCCATCTCCAATCAGTTCATGCAATCTGCTATAGGCTATAGCTATCTTAAGTTGCTCCTGATATCAACAAAATGAGAACTGTGAACATTGTTATCTGCATTGCGATCACGTTGCTTCTGAGCATCGGACTTTATGAAGCTACAAGAATCTTAGATGAAGAAGAAGAAGAGTGGATAAAGAAGCAGCATCTTGTTTTGCCATCTCTCCAGAGGCGCCCGGTTAATCCTCCTTCGCCAAATAGCTGCAGCAACTTCCCKGGTAATGGTGGAAGACCCTGCAGGAGCACCATCAGTGAAAGAAACTTTGCAGGTCATGGTCATGCTGTGGCTCTTCCTCCACCTCCTCCGAATGCATATCCACAGCAAATCGTTCAATTCGGTGTGGCTACTAATCTTTAGTCGAGAAAAGTGCCATGGCTTCTCCTCCTTCGACTCCACCAAGCAATATAACTAGACAGATCTTACATAACAAACTATTCATTTCTTTATTGGTTTACTCAAGGACAAGATAAGAAAGCAAGCCTTGAGGCAGACTAAAACTTTTTCCTTCTTTCATTTGGTGTAATTCTACCCTGTTTTTGGCTTTGCCTTCTTTATGCGGATTGAAGAGAGAAGCAATAAAATGACTTCCACTATTCACTAAATTACGTGCATCTCGTTCAAATCTTTCTTTGKTACTGTTCATTMATTYATTATCTAAAAGATGATAATAATGGTTATGGAYAAGTTTCAAGAAAACAAAGATCAAACAATACTGATAGAGACTKGTTAATTAAGAGTTTAATTCAAGTTAATKGTGTGACYGTCGATAAGCAGACTATTAAACAAGATATGATTACTTATTTTGACTTRTATTTATAGTTCAAGACCTTTGGGTTAAAGTTATCTTTTTTTTAATAAAAATTAAACTCTCTAAATATAATTCGAGGTGAACTCTGTAATATCACCAAAGGTTGAGGCACTTGATAAACAGATCATTGTGCTAAATGTGGTCGCTTATTTGGACCATTGCTTGCAGCGCATGATCTTTGGGCCAAAATTTTCCTTCGAATTAGAGTCAAATTCATTCAACTCAAATTAGATCTGAATGAGTTTTGCTAAAAATTGAGATAATTGATAAGCGAATTGTTCAGCTAAATATGATAACTTTACTCTTGCTTGTAATATGACTTTTTTAACCAAATCTTTTTTGGAGTAAGATTTAAATTATATGAACGTAATTTGTACAGTAGCTCAATCCAACGAATCGAAAAATCCTGTGCTTTGCGTAATATTAGGGGTATTTCTAATGCGGACTAGAGAAATTTATTTGGGGTTCAATTATATACAAAAATGAGAATTATAAGGATTATCATTATTTGAATTTTGGTGAGTGGACAGACAATAAGGTAAAATTGGTAAGGAATTATTTGAATTATTTTTTATTAAAAAATAATTATTTTGCTTAAATCCTCACGGATGCTTTCATCATAATAATCATTAGATCATTACAAATTAACTAATTTTTTTATGGGACTTAAAAAATTCATGACGTTATTTTATATAAAAAAAAATAAGACTTAAAAAATACGCGATATCATTTTATATGAAGAAGAATAAAATTTTAAAYACTCGTGACGRTATTTTATATTAAGAAGGATAAGATTTAAGAAATTCGTAATATTATTTTATATTGAGAAGAATAAAATTTTAAAAACCCGTACCGTGTTATTCTGCATCGAAAAGAATAAAAATATACTTAAAATTTGTTTTTCTAAATTTAGAAACAGATAAAACTTTTTGCTTTATAAAGTCCCTCCATGGGGGCTTGATCAGTTTGCGTCCGGAGGCACACCTAATAATTCATACACAAAACAACAAAAAGAGAACGAAGGATCTCAGATGTTTGGATACACTTAATAGGTACAAGAAACATCGTCTTTCTGATCACTTTGGTGGTGGATACCATTGCCAGGACACAAAAGATGGAGGAGCTGAAAGAAGCAGCAGTATTTGTTCAGTACGCAAGAAAGATGGTTCTCGACATCAGTTCCTGCTGATGACTCTCATTCTTTGACTACTGCTTTCATCTTTTTCCCTTCCTTCAATTTAGCCATGTTTGCAGTGTGCTGTGAGCAAGTTTAGTTTCTCCATCTCCTTCAAGATTTACAAGCACTTATGAATCAGTGTAGGAGCAGAGATGATCCTAAGTGCAGCCCATGTAATGCAACTGATGAACTCTTTGATTCACCCCACCATAGGCAATAAAGCTTCTGGAATCGTTCATTAGCCAGTCCAGAGACTCCAAACTTGCAATTGAATTTGGAAGGGCTCAAGTGTTCAATCTGAACTACCATAAAGAGATTCAAGACATCACAGCACATTATGTTCAAGAGAAAAAAGAAAGACAGTGAAACATCCAGATATCAGAATGACCCATTTCCAGATCATGAACATCAAAGGGAATCCAACATCAGGGGCTACCAGTATTGATAGATCACTGGACTTAATCAYCACAACTTTTCATAGTTAGCGTATCAATTATTAAACTCAGATGTAAAGTAGGATAATGTGGTCCGTGTGAGAACCAAGCATGTGGTAAGTGGATCCAACACTAATATTGGCTTGATGGTGAAAGTGATTACTACTAAAATCAGTGGTAGCATCTCTGCTTGTTTTTCATGCTCCATACAGGGTATCCTGTAGTGCACCACAAGTAGCTGAAATTTCTTGAACTTCCCTATCACACAGAAAGGAAGGACAAAAAAGAAAGAGACAGAAGAAGAGGCCATATACACAAAATAACAAAACAAGTCATTTCAGAAAGAGCAATATGGCAATGAAGGGAGGAGAAAAAGGCAAAGAAGTTCTTCTTTTTTTTTTTTTTTTTCCCCCCCTTTTTTCTTTTAAAGGAGGATTCCAAAGCATGCAGAAGCAGCAATTTCATCTCTTTAATGGAAGTTAATGTTCCAATCTAAAGGGTTTTTCTTTCCACACTGGGAAAACCTGTGAAACCAATATGCTCGTATCTTATATAAGATGCCCAATGAATAAATAAAAGTAAAATGATTCACAATAAAGGAGGAAATTATCATGGAAAGATATAAATCAGGTAAGATGATTACTTCCAAAGCCATTTATATCATCAATATTTTTCAACTATTAGTCAACCTCTAATTGACAGGATCATAAATTTCCCCAGTTAGAAATTTCTTGCATCCCAGACTATGCTTGACGGCTTTTATGCTCACAAAATTACYAGGATAAAATCCGTAATTAATCAAGTATTCAGCTACTATAGTAACAGATTGAGTCAAATACAACTGGAAATCAAGTCAGCAACCATTTACTAGACCTACTTCTCCTTGGGTAAATGATGAGACCCGCACAATAAAAAAAGATGCATAGCATAAATTAGATTCATCTTACATGCACAGCTTAAAAGGCTGGATCATTTTAAAAGAGCAGCAGCCAACTTCTCCTTCAAATGCTCTGAAGCACCACCTGGAGTTTGGATGGAGAAGGTGTGAACAATGTCCCCATTTTCTGTCAGAGAAACATTAGATTCTTGTGCCATTACTTGATGTTCTCTCAGTGCCTTTACCACTTGAGAAACAGGATGAGCATCCAATGGACAGCTAACTCGTACAATTGCTTCTTCATGCCTTTCATGAAAATCAACATCTTGAACAGCAATATGCTTTGGCTTATTGGTGTCAATCTCCTTCTCAGCTTCCAAAACTCTTATCTTCTTCTGAAGATCGGTGATGTATGCAATTGCATCACCAAGCAAGGATGCCTTATCCATCTTCGAGATATTTGGAACTACAGCTCTTAATGCATAAAACCGCTGGTTTAGCTTCTCACGTCTCTGCCTCTCTGCTTCCACATGATTCAGAGGTTCGTCCCTGCCATTGGCTGGCTTTCTCCCTCGCTTTCTGGGCTTCCGCTCATCAGTCTGGATCAAGGAATCATCCCTGGCTTGATCCAAACTAGAAACAATAGATTGGTTCCTCTGGGTAAAAAGCTTAACTTCACCATCATCACTCCGATACCCATTTGATGGTCCATAAACTTGACCACCTATGGCTTGCAGTTCATATGAATCGGAAGTAAACGCTGAATCATCTTCTACCTTTGGAGAAAAACTAATACTAATTGGACCTGATTTGGCACCTCCAAGGCTAAGTTCTTGGCCAAAAATCTTTGGAAATGCTTTAGATTGCACAATATTAGCTGCAAAAGTAGTTTTAACCATCTGAATCAAACTCTGATCTTCAGGGAGTGACTTTACAGAACCAATCTCCACTACTCCTGATTTAAGTGGTATAAATACCACAGTTTCAAAATGAGCTGACTTGGCTAGAAAGGCTCTGGATTGGTAACTTTCTAAAGTACTGCGGCTATCAGATGTCCAGATTGATCTACTAGTATTGAACGCCTGTGAAGGAATAGAAGGCTTATCAAATGGAAATGCAAAATACATGGACGTTAGATAAAACAATTCCACTTCCGAAACTGAATCCAACTTTGCAGCAACATTATCATCATCTGCTCCTCCAAAACAAGAATGAATCTTCCGAAGTGCCTGTTTTCTCCTATCTCCTTCCACCAATCTTTGGTCCTTCTCGTCATATTCAGCTTTCTTCTCGCTTCCCTTCGGTTCTCTACAGTGTCCATCACCCCAAATTAAAGCTGATTTACCCGATTTTGATGTTGAGACATGCCAATAAATAGCATAAGTCCAATTAGATCCCTCAACAATCTTGGAAAGCACCTCCTGCACTCTTAAATCCCCACCAGGTGATGTAAACTCAGACAGTATATTATTTGTAGCCAACCAAATGAAAAATTCAACAGCCTCGCTGCCCAATACATGTTCTACCAAATCCTTATCTTCTTTAATTAACCAAAATTTCTCTGCCATTCTTGAGCTATTCAACAAATCTTCCACTATACTACCTCCACAAAATCTTCAATTTTACAACACCCAAAAGTTACATTAAGTAACTCAACTCYAGTAAACAACTCTCTACAACAACAACAACAGCAGCCTAAACAAGATTGAACTCAGACAAAGGGACTTTTACCTTGACAAACAATTTCACAAGAAATTCTCAAAACTGAAACCTATTACATYGAACAACTAATCTGGAAGATTAAACAAGAACAACAAACAAACAAATCTATTCAAGAATCTTGAACTATGACCATATCCGGGTTGCCAATTACTTAAAGATGCTAGAAATCCCCAAACTGGTAAGTTTTACGAACTGGGACATCTCTCGTCCAGCTAACACAAAAAGAACTACTAAAAGTTTGTTTCCCCACACAAACTTATCACAGGAAATTCATAGGAGGAAAAGGAGAAACAGGACCAACACCAAGTTGGATAATAACAGCGATGTGTACCTGAATGTAAAATGATTTCACTGCATAAACGTGAAGAATAGCTCGTGTTTCATGTGACTTTTGAAGCAGCCTTCAGGGTCAGAGCTGAAGACCGTGATAGATCTGAACCAAGAATTCTTATATTATTTTGGCAAAGGAAGCAGAACCGTCATTCTCTTTTCTTCCTTTGGAACTTTGTTGACCACGAAAGCCAAGCAAAGAAATCTACCTCGACGAATGCTGTAAGGACCACGGTCCAGCATTACTGGGCTGGTTAGTATCCAYTTGACTCACAAACTAGAGTTTAGACAGCAGGCCGTTGCATAAGCCCAAATGGCTAACGCGAACGTACATACAAAAATATTACTCTGGTCTATTGTCCTCCCCAACCTTCTTTCCGGTCTTTCTCCGGCCAGAACGGAGCCTCGGATTTTGCTGGATCCCTTGTCAACATGTCGTTGATCGTCGTTACTCCATTCTCTGGCAAAGATTTCGGCTACCTCTCAACTTTCTGTCTCCTTGCTTGATACTTTCAAGGTCATTGCTTCTCTCTTGCTTATATGCTCCTTCCTTCTCTCTGGTCTTTCTCTGGCCACATTGGAGCCTGTATTTCAAAAGACGGCCTTGCTTATGTTTAGAATAAAGTGTTTGATGCTTTGAGAAGTCATATTGGCTTGGCTTGTTGCTAGTCCGGGAAAGTATGATAACCTCATACCGAAAATACTTACCTTAGACATGCATTAAAAATTTAAATTGGTTTAAAAAATATTAAAAACAGTGTTATGTATATGAATAATAAAAAGATAATTTCATCTGTGGATTAATTCGTCTGAGCAACTAGAAGTACATTTACGAGTCCAGAGACCATTCACATTATATCATTTGATAATTTACAACCTCTGATAGTTTCGATATTATTATCTTAGCGTTTAACGTGCAAAAAAAGCTTTACATTCAATCTCTACAATTTTTTTTTCTAATTTAATTTCTCTTTAGAAGGGATCTCAATTATATCACACAAAAGTTACAAAAATTACATTCTTCTACTAATGCGACTGAACTAGATAGACTTCTTCGGACTGATTTATTTTATTAATATCCTGTGATGATTTTTTTTTTTTAATATCAAAGTTAGGGTTAGTAATTCATTTATACAATTCTCCCTCTCAATCTCCAATCTCCAATAGATGTAGCTCAGCAAATATTTCAACTTGGAGAATCTGCCTTAGTTACAAGACACCCTATCTTTATAAAGCAATTATTAGAATTTGTATCATGTTGCACCTTATATAAGAGTAGAATTTCGGCACAATGCACTGCACGGCAGAACGTTTCGGCCAAGAACAGCGTCTTGATGGTGCAAAATCAGGATATCAGAATTTGGCTGAAATTGCCGCAAGTATATCGTAGAATGATCATTGGGTTCGAGATATGACTTTGATGGGGGATACTGAGCGTGCTAGTTTCGAAGATTTGAAGGAGAAGCTCATTGCAGCTCTATCACAATGTTTCGGTCGTTAAAGTTCATACTTGCTAAACTTTTCGTGTACTAATAAATACTCGGACATAAAAAATGCCTTTTAACCTTTCGGATCAGATTCTCGTCTGTGGGAAGGGACTTTCCCGAATCAATCTGCACCATCCGTGATCTCAGTGGAATAAGGATCATGTCTGCAACTGAGCAGACTTCGATAAAAATGCTCAAATGGCTTGTCTGGCGTCAAATGTCTGCTGAGGCTGGAAGATGAGTGCTCTCAAATATGATTTGCAGCAGCAGTAACCTGAATATCCTGCTGCAGTTTTCTGAAGGCGGTTTGGACGAGAGTAAATGTCAAGATTACATTTTTCAGCTGTTTTTTTTTTCCCCCCCTCTTTTTTCAGCTTTTAAAACCAGGCCAATTCAACTGGATCGGTTAAAAAACAAGGTAACAGTASTGTATTGTCCTTGGAGCTGAGTTCAATCTTCTCTTTCCATTAAGAAATACTTGACACATGATGAACCTCAAAAGAAGAACATTTTGATCAAATTTATTTGCAGCATGATGGCAATTTCTTTTTGACAAGACATTTTACAGTCTCAAAGTAAAAGCAAAACAGAAATACTATGAAAAACTACATAACATATGTGGATTACATCAACTCGGGAAAGCTGGAAACTGGACAGAGATCACAGGCATCACATACACTAGTTTAGCCAACACGAGGAGCACGGATTACGACTCGATCTTTGTTAACCCAAACCCACACACGGTCGCACCTAAAGTCTCTAGTCACCGGAGTTCCATCCTTGAGTACTATTGCACGAACATTTGGATTTTCTTTCTCAATTACCGAAGCTGCAGCTTCTCCACGTTCGCCAACAAGCTCCGGCCACGATCCCTTTCCTGTGTCAAGAATTAAGATTAAGATGATCCCACCGCATGACCATTAATGATAAGGGTTTCTGTTTAAGCTCAAGAATTCATCATACCTGGACAATCTGCCATTTGATATGTCAGTATAGTTAGTCTTCCTCTGATTCTCTTTCAATGGCGATGGCTTCTGGCCTTATGGATCCAGTGCTGAAGAGTACTGGAGTATATATAATGTGCAGAATCACAACGTGAGAGCGATCTCAAGACCAGCCGATATTTTTGAACGTTGAATTCTTTGCCAGCAATAGTTTACTGAGTTAGATAGATGCTTTCACGCTTTTCATATCTTACTTTTCTTATTTGAATGGGAAATGGAAGATGGCCATTAATGTCATAGCAGAGATTAAACAATATTTCTGAACTTGTCTGTTAAACAAGCTTATCCACAAGTGTATTTGTTGGACTATTGGTGAGCAAATGGGGTCGCTAACCATCTCCTCCTCAAGGTACAGGATTTTGTAACTCTTGATTCTTTTGAGTGTAAAAAACGACTTCCATTGATATCCTATCTATATCTAACATTCTAGCTTGAACCCAACGCTGACTGGACAAGAAGAAGATCTCAAGCATTCTACCAGAGGCTTCATATTTGATTTTTCTCATAATATTATCCAAGAATATAAAATAAGGAAGAAAAAGTTGCTTTTTTAGCATAGGCCCAACTCATGAAATCAGATATTTCCTACTGTCTCAATATTCTTTTTCGTCTACATTGAATTCGTCTTTTACATGCATTTTAAGTTAAAGTAGAATCTCATATCTTTTCACAACATTCACAAATACTGAATTTCATATAACCCATCAGAAGAGCCGTTCGTATAGGATAGACAGCCTTAGATGTCAACAAAAGAAAACGTCGAGCACAATTACAAGTAGATGACTCATCATCTTGAAAGTCTTTTTTAAGTAACGTAATCTTGAAAGTCAATAAAACTACAAAGTCGTAGAATTGGACTTTTGAAACATACTTGCTATAATTAGGACGCCCTTCTTTTTGTCAATTTTGACCCTTAATTGGACTTRTGAAARATTACACTTACTATAATTAGGATGCCCTTGGAGTAAGAAACTCTACAGAGGAATGGCATCGCATGATCCACGAGCCGTATTATTTGAAGTCCAGATAATGCTAGAGGGCCAAGCTATTCAAAGATCAAAAGCCCAAGTAACAAACTACCTTAATCTTAATGGGCTCTTCGTTAAAAGAATAAATTAATAMGATGTGGGCCGACCACCCATTACAATACTAATAGAAATCGATGTGGGATTGGGTTAACGGCAGAACAAAGTATAGATCGCCTTAAACCTCACAATTTTTTCTTTCTTTTTTTTTTTTTTTTAAACTTAGGAATCTTTCGATTCTTCTGTTACATTTTTTTATTATATATCTAACATTCTTAAAATTTATAATTTTTATCTGATGTGACTTTACATGACTGTCTCAAAATTTTGATCATACACTTAAAATTAATCGTCATAATTACATCAGAATGCTCGTAAAAAGTCATCTATCATATTGCGACAGACGGTTCAAATGAGCATTCCGGCTCGCGCTTCACATTGCAAATACTGTATATTTGAAGGCTACTGAAGATCCCAGTGGAGGACAGTCTTTCTGAATCCAATACGAGCTGGGATAATGCCGACTTTGAGATAAGTATCAAGAAGGGAACTGCAGTCCAATCATGGTGCTGCTGTCATTTTAATCGAAAAATAAATTCACTGCTGATTCTGAGCCGACAAACTCCACGTTGGGCAGCAGAGGAGATCATTCCCAACGGTCAACAACCAAAGAGCAAATCATTTGGAGTTCACTCACCCCTCTATATGTTTCAACCCAAAAATAGATTAAAGACCTACCTATGTCAATAAATAGGATATAATTCAATACAATAGGTTTTGGGATAAAGTCAAAATGGAGCTTAAGTATTGATTAATATTTTTTCGGGTAAAAATGATATARCTTAGTATTATCAAGTAGCGATTYATCTAATAAAAATAATCATAATTCATTTAATTAATAATTTTCGACAACTTATTTATGAGACAGCCTTCTTTGCTTTGTGGAAGAATGAAATATGAGATTTGCTTCGTGTTAATATGGTTGAGTATTGAATTTTTTTTTTTAATCCATCTCACGTTGTATTAAAGTTAAAAACGATAGAAATAGCATAAAAGAAAGCTGTATTGAGTATCTTTTAACTATTTCGAGGGAGATTGTTGTGTTTGAATAAAGGCATTCCATGAATTTAGTTTTGCAAGCGGTGATGTTTCAAGATTACTTAATTAATAGTGAATTACATCATCATTAAACATTAGTACTAATAATGTATGCTGCAACAAATTGGGAGTTAATGACAACCTTGGACCCTTTCTTCAATCTTCACTGGAAAACCATCCTTCATCCTAGAGGTCAAGAACGATATGAAAACCGGTTCCGTCCCTTCCTCCATTGCAGGGACTACTTTGAAGCTCCGCAAGACACCAGCAACCACCCTCTTCATCTGCAGGAAAGCCATTTCCCTCCCTAGACAAATCCTAGGGCCCGCCTGAAAAACTGGATAGGTGTATGCGTCCCTAGGTAAGAAATTCCAAATCTCAGCCACGGCATCCCACTCCAGCCACCTCTGCGGGCGGAACTCAGGCCAGTCTGATCCCCATACCTCCTTCACTCTCCCCATTGCATAGGGATGATAAGTCACCCTATCACCCTTCTTCACGACTGTCCCATCAGGTAAAACATCATCGGCCACTGCTTCTTTGGAGTCTATGGGCACCGGTGGATAAAGTCTCATGGCTTCACAAAGTGAAGCGTGAGTATAGATCATGTCCTTCACTTCGTCATATATTGCAGTTTCAGACTTTTCGCTTATCTCTTTCAAAATTTCCTTCTCTACTTGTGGGTTTTTGGAGAGTAACCAGAAGAACCAAGTTAATGCAGCGGAAGTTGTGTCACGACCTGCCAGTATGAAGCTAATCACAATATCTGTAACGAAATCTTCATCAGAATGGCCAGAGTTCAAGAATCGTGACAAAAGATCGACAGAATCGAGTGCCGATTTTTTCTTTAGTTCTTCCTTCTTTTGTTTGATGATTTCTTTAGCAAATCCGCGAACTTGATCCATGGCGCTCTTGAATTTTTTCTCGGATCCAATGTTGAATAGCCTTTTTAGTTTCCAAATTATAGGAAGAGGTGAATTAAGTCTCTCGCCACTGAACCGGGTAGCATCATCAAAAGCAACAGCAAATTTGGCCTGGGGAAGAGATGGCAGCAAGTATGCCGGATCATAACCAAAAGCAATTATACATATATTATCAAAAGCAAATCGTTGAAGAATGTCTTGAAAATCAAGAACAGTCTTGCTAGCAGCAGCATCGGCTAGGATCGGAATGAGACGGTCAGAGAGCTCAATGTCAACAACAATCTCCACAAATTTCTTGAGAGATTTGGTGTTGAATTCATGGCTTGAAAGTTGCCTCTGGATCTTCCATTTGTCACCGCTGACATTGAAAATTCCATCACCGAGAAAGTCCGAGAGACTTCGACGGGTGAAATCCCCTTTCTGATAGATATGGAAGTTCGTCTTAAGTATGTGTTGAACAACGGAGGGATTTGCAGTGAAGATTTGGCGGTGACCCAAAGGGCGGTGAAGAGTAAAAGTTAGATTAGGTGTGGTTCGCACAACATCAGATGTCCATTGTGTGCGGCGGTGGTTGTTAGCCGATATAATGAAGTAAGAACCTATGAATGGATAAGATCTCGGGACTTCACTCTTGATGGTCTTGAGGTTGATGAAGAAGATGCAAAGTAAAGCAACGAGACAAACGAGAAGTGAAGCAGACAGCTCCATATCTGACATGGCTGATGCAGATTAGAGAAATTTGAGAGATGAGAGCAGGAGGAGGACAATGTTTCTTTGGTCTGAAACAGATTGGCCAGAGAGATTTTTTTTCATTCAACCATATTTGTCCTTCGAAAATTCATGCATTTATAAAGTGCTGCGACTGCTTTAGTTCCTATCTACAAACTTCTTTTTGCCAACATCCATTTTGCGATTAAACGCACGCGGCTGATACTCGCCTCGTGTCGTCGGCCAAATATTTTTATTTAGGAAAAACAACTTCGATTGACTCTTCATTTTAATGATTTTTTAGTTTTTATTCTTAAATCTCAAATTATATTCTTCTCTTCCTCAAACTTCTAAATTGTCTTTTTCGTCCAAAATCTCTATTTACAATCTAAAGGAGAAGGAGAGGGTGGCGGAAAAAAAAAGGAATAAGAAATATTATTAAGATGAATAATTGAATTGATAAAAATAATTTTGAAAACAGAACTTCTTTAAGTTGTAAATGGAGAAGGAGAGGGTGGCGGAAAAAAAAAGGAATAAGAAATATTATTAAYATGAATAATTGAATTGATAAAAATAATTTTGAAAACAGAACTTCTTTAAGTTGTAAATGGAGATTTTGAATAGAAGGGCAACATTTATTACGTTTTAAAGGTTTGAGGGCAAGAACCAAACGATTTAAAGTATAAAAGGAAAAATTTAAAAATCGCTCCCTTTTATTTAAGCCGATGAAAGTATGAGAAATGTGGGGTTTGAATTTCCTAATACATCCAATCCAATCCATTCTTTATTATATCAATCAAAGCACAATGTTCATATATAATTTTTGAGCCGTAATAAAAATATAATTTCATTCGTCTCAACTCTTAACAATAATCCAATTCAGCCAAAACAAAATCCATACAATCGATTTTTAATTTGGTTTTGCAAGAAATGAGACTTTTACTTTGGAGGTAGGGGAGAAAAGAAAGGGAAAAAAAAGAAAAGAAGAGATATATTTTTTTTTTTTTGTTTAGTTGTTTGGAAGTTTAGGATAGAAAATAGAAGAAATGACCTTTCTTTTGTTTGGGAGGTTTGGGGGGGGGGGGGGGAGAGGAGGGAAAAGAAATGGAAGGGAACGGTTCAATTAAAAGATATTTTTATAATTATACTATTTTTTCTTCCTTTTCCTTTTGGAAGATAAAGAGAAATTGAAAGAAAATATTTGATTGGAAAATTAGCGCATTATATCGTTGAACTATCGACTCTTTGTAAATGCCCTTCATCTCTATTCTCAAATTTTCATGTCCTTAGAACAATTTACATTCAAATGTGTATGTTCTTCCATGGCAGAATCCGGCAACCTCCATGTAATGCACATGAATGTTATTTCATGACAAAATCGTCAAACTGTTTTAATTTCTCAATGAAAATAATTTTTTCAAAAAACTCATCTTCTTATGCCATTTAAAATATAAGATCTATATAATGGATATTTAATCTAGGAGGAAGTGAGTTTAAGGTTCAATTGCAATGATAAAAATAAATATTACTACTAGTTAGTACTCGAGGTATGAAATTTTATAGGAAAACATGAATCTAAGAATCGATGTTAGAACTTTCTGCCTCAACAAGCAGTGCTCCTGCAATCCGAAGTGATCTGCGTTTTTGTACTCCTCTTGCTAATGCAACATTCCGTCAAGCCAATTTTCTGGGATCTTCTATATGATCCCAGAGCATATGCCAACCATCTTTCCACCACCTACTATCCAACACCCTACAGAACCTCCCCCTGCCCCTGGTGGAAACCCATCAAAGAAAAGCCAATTTGATAGTTAATTAGATTTTTAAGCTTGAGAGAGTAAACATTCAAGATGGAAATAGTGTAGTGATAACGAACCCAAGTAAGACTGGAAGGAAGAGACAAGCTAGTTCAAAAGCTCTAGAGACGTCGAGGTACGACATTGTATGAGTAGAACCTTAATTTACTGGGTAAAACAATGGTCTTTCACCTCCTCCTGTGTTATTAGCTCAACCCTGAGCAGTGGGCACTAAGGACAGCAAGAATTGTTCGATATCTGGTTGGTCGCACCCATAAGAAGCTTCGATATCATATTAGGAAAATGAGTTGAAGAAGATCTGAGTTTGCTTAAGCTCAAAAAGATTATATGTTTTGTGTGGCAAATGAAGCTGGTTGTAAAGGGTAGTTACGGGATAGAGAAGTTTTGGATTACACTTTAGGTTGGGAGAGAAAAAAAATTCTTTTTTGAAGTAGGGGAGGCGGAAAATGGTATAATTTGATTTTCATATTTTGTATTTGAAGTTAAAAAATTTCTTAAGTTAAAGTATTACTTGGATTACAAAATAAGAAAAAAAAAATTCCCGAAGAAATCTCATTGTACAACTTAATTCAYATCTAAACGAAATATGATTTCGAGTTAATTAACCAAGTAAAAATCCAGTTGGAAGAAAAAAATAATTGTGCAAAAAATTCACAAATGAAAATAATCGATTATTCAAAGTGATTACTTAGAATTTTTCACGTCGTCTACTATGAATAATCGATTATTCAAAGTAATTACTCATAATTCTTCACGTCGACTATACCTTCTAATGCATGAGTATTCGATTAATCTCTATAAATAATCGATTATTCAAAGTAATTATTGTAGCTATTCTTCTAAAAAATCACTGTTGCAATTTTTGCCGGAAGGGAAAATATTACTGTGGATTTTTATTTTTTCGTGAGGATTGGAGGAAAATTTCTTGATTTGTGAGTAACATTTTTTGGCTCAAGCTGTACAACAAATGACATTTGAAACTGGTACACAAAAGTCCCAAAGGCTAATCCAAATACAACCGAAGTTGGATGGGTGTAGAGGGTAGGTTTGGAGGGAAGAAAATGAAGATTTGCAGCCCTAAATTGCGGAAGAAGATGGGTCTTTTTTTGGGAAATTTGTTTTCATTGAAAAATTAACATAATGTAAAGGTTTTGCCCCTYAATTCACACATGCATTACTCGTGACCAGACGCTGCCAGATTCTGCAGTGAAAAGGCATAAATAAACGAACATAGATTGTTCAAGGACATAAAAATTTGTATGTAAATTATTTAAGAACATAAAAATTTAAAAATAAAGAAAAGACATTTTTAAAGAGTAAAAAATAGTCCAAGGACATAATGCGCTAATTTTCCATATTTGATTATACGATTTGGAAAATTTGGAAATACAAATCCTTCAAATTCTTCATTTTCTTCACACTTTTGGGAGGAAAATGAGGCATTTTCTTCTCTCCAATCCCTCACATTTCACTCCCTTCCTTTCTATCCAAATCGATCCTTAGTAAATTCCAGTAGATAGTGTTTTGCTTTGGAAATGAGATCTTATCGTTAAGACAAATATAAGRAATCGAGAATGTAAAGGAGGTAGGATAGACAAGTGTTCATATCTAAAATAAATCATACGTGGATGATATTAAAATTCACAAGTAGGACTATTAAATCAAAACGAGATCTCGTATTCAATCTTAATTCGTTGTGTTATGTTGAAAGAGATTTTGACCAAGTCTTTCTCCGATTAAAAGTCAGACTTTACGAGTACAATTCAAATTAGTCTCACTAAATAAAAATATCGAATAATCTAAATTAAAAAATTCTTTATTTTAACTTTTTGTTGTACACAAAGAATTCTTAAAACATGGAAAGCTCCAAGCCACTATTCTACCAATGGGCCGAAATAACATTTTATGGCTGCAAATAAAAGATGGAAGGTGATTGAAGTAGCACGATTTAGTCGCCTGATACTGAAATATTACGAATAAATTGTGCTAAAAAAAGATGTTTTAATGGATTTTATAGGRGTAAAGGTAGAGAAGGATATTATCCTCGAGGATATAGATCAATTAGTTTAATRGAGAAGATAATTTGAAAGATTTTTTTCTCGTTGTGATTTAAAGTGTGAGATTTAAAATTTTATATCTTTTACGATGATCCTAAGACGAGTGTAATATGGATGATACCAAGATAGTATTGAATTTTGAAAGGTAAAGAAAGAGGCAAGAAGAAAGCCACAGCTTGTGTAAGCACACACGTCACTTGTCACCATTATTAAGAATGTCGAAAGACATGTTCATAGTTCAATCTTACCCAAATTGCAACAAGTATATGAAAAAATATTTTATATTATTTTTGTTTCATAGCGAATGGTCAAGAGTAATATTTTCAAACTATTAGATCATTTAACCTGTATTTATATTTATTCATATAACTTTATCATAATTAGTTTTAAAATTAATTACAAAAAACATTTTAAAATCAAAATCAAGATGTTTTTATAGGGTAATAATTTATTATATTTGATTATAAATTTACTTCTGATTTTCTTTTGCCAGGCGGCTTTTGATCTTTTAAGGTAAAGGAAAAAGGGTATATCATTGAATTTGATGAAGTATTGCTTTCGGAGTTAGATGATGAGAAAAAAAGAAAGATGGTAAGATAATGATATTTTAAATATTTTATTCCAAAAATATATTATTTCATGACTCTTTTAAATCAATCAATATTATCTAAACAGACATAATATAATTTATTTTAATTTTTAAATTGTCAAATATGTTAAGACTTTTAAAAATAATAAGTAAATTAAAAAAATGCATAGTGACATCCCCACCTTATTTTCCCTTTTTTAATTATTTTAAAAAAAGAGATCGATTGATTTCATCATAATGAATTAGTCTGGCAAATATTTAAAGTATTGCCAGGCCGTTCTGTTTTAGGTACTTATTATCACTTRATAATATCTAATCAAATTGTCCCTCYTTTGAATTAGTATTATTTATGTACTGAACAAATCTTAATTAGTGAATGCYTAGGGTTTCTATTTGAAAGGTTAGGAGTTTAATTTCTATCAAGAGCAAATAGATGATAAAATGTCGTATAATTTGATGGATATCTTCATCTGTACTTAATCGGATTAGTTGAATTAAATGTTCGAACATTAACTATAAAAAAAGTAACTATATCAAATTAATTATATCAAATATTAAAAAAGAATTAAAATAGAGTGAATTAATTATTACTTAATGTGCAGTGCCCTGAGGTAGTTATTTTCCCATCATTGTTATGCAAAGTATGTCCACTCAGGGACTAAAACAATGAAAGGTCACAATTAAAGATCCTCTCCCAATCAGTTGGCCACCAGGAAGCAATCCCCCCATGGGGAGCCACCCTTAATTTTATTATTTTTCATGTTTAAATATTTATTATTTTATAAAAAATTTTAATGTTTCCCTTATATTTAATTATACTTCAATGAATATTTATTTTATAAAAAATTTTAATGTTTCCCTTATATTTAATTATACTTCAATGAATATCTATCACAATTTTTAATAGGAAGATTTTATCGATATTAATAATATAAATAATTCTTTGAATGTAATTTTTTTACTATCATTTGATAAAATTGAAGTATGAAATTTGAAAAGTAATTAAAATTTTAAATGCCAAAAATTTACTTTATAACCTATAAATCTGAATATTAAATTTGATAATCTAATTTAAATTCTAAATATATTGAGTTAGAATATTATTACTTAAAATTTATAAGAATGAATTTATTAAAAAATAATTAATCTATTAAGACATTTCAAAATTAAATTATTAAGCGAACTTAATTGATTCAGTTTCAAATGCTGGATTGACTCATCAAATAAGGCGTTGGTAATTTCATTTGATGGTCAAGAGAAGTAYAATAGTTAACCTTTCGAATTGAAATATTTAAACTCATCTATTAAGTGTTGTAAAATTTAAATAAATAAAAAAGATAATTTAATTTTTTTATAATATATAAAATTTGCAAGATTTCTTTTATACTTGTTAAACAATTTTAACGACATATATAAAAGATCAAATGTAGTGTAAGCTTGAAATAATAACAAATTATTTTTCTTTTCCAAACACCAAATATTATGCTATAATTTGCATGAGTTATTTAAAGACTTTCAACCCTTTCCACAATRCTCACAGGGAAGCCGTCCTTCATCTTGGAGGTTAAGAACGACATGAACACCGGCTCTTCCCCTTCTTTCATGGCAGGGACTACCTTAAAGCGGCGCAAAACACCGGCAACCACCCTTTTCATCTGCAGGAACGCCATTTCCTTTCCCAAGCATATCCTTGGCCCTGCCTGAAACACAGGATAGGCATATGGATCCCTCGGCACGAAGTTCCACTTTCCCGAAGCTGCATCCCTCTTCAACCACCTTTCTGGCCGATAATCTTCCCAGTCTGTTCCCCAAATTCTCTCCGCTCTCCCCATTGCATAGGGATGATAAGTCACCCTATCACCCTTCCTCACCACAGTCCCATCTGGTAGAACATCATCTGCTACGGCTTCTTTAGAATCCACTGGCACCGGTGGGTAGAGTCTCATGCTTTCACAAAGTGAAGCGTGGGTGTAGATCATGTCTTTCACTTCATCATATACAGGAGCTTCCGACTTCTCCCTGATTTCTCTCATAATTTCGTTTTCCGCTTCTGGGTGTCGTGAAAGTAACCAGAAGAACCATGTTAGTGCAGCCGATGTGGTATCACGGCCGGCCAGTATAAAGCTGATAATAATATCAGTAACAAAATTTTCATCAGAGTGACCGGAGCTCAAGAATCGCGACAAAAGATCAACGGTGCCGAGTGATGATTTTTCTTTGAGTTCTTGCTTTTTCTCTTTGATGATTTCTCTAGCATATTCATGAATTTGATTTACAGCTTCCTTCAGTTGCTTCTCGGAGCCAATATTGAGGACCCGTTTGATCTTCCATATCAGAGAAATAGGTAAAGTTGATCTCTCGCTACAGATTCGTGTTGCTTCTTCGAATGCAATAGCGAATTCTGCCTGGGGAAGAGATGGCAAGAGGTACGCTGGATCATAACTGAAGGCTATTTTGCAGATATTATCAAAAGCAAATCTCTGAAATATGTCTTGGAAATCAAGAACAGTTCCATTAGCAGCAGCATCGACCAGGATGGGGATGAGTCTTTCTGAGAGCTCAGTATCAACAACATTCTCCACGAATTTACGGAGTGACTTTGTGTTGAATTCATGACTGGAGACTTGTCTTTGAATCTTCCAGTTTTCCCCGTCTGCATTGAAAATGCCATCACCGAGAAGGTCAAACATAATCGTGTGTGTAAACTCACCTTTCTGATAAATATGGAAATGGGTCTTGAGGATGTGCTGAACTGATGCAGGATTCGCTGTGAAAATAGTGCGGTAGCCCAAAGGGCGATGAAAGATGAAAGTTAGATTAGGTGAGCTTCTGGTGACATCAGATGTCCATTGAATTCGCCTGTCTTTGTTTGCTAATAAAGAAAGATATGAACCAATCAATGGATACCATCGCGGAAGATTTGTAGATTTCCATGCAAAGAAGCTTTTCAGAGTGGTTTTGAAGTTGATTAGGAACAAGAAGAAGAGAGGAATGAAGCAGAAAAGAAGGGAAGTCGAGAGCTCAAGGTCTAAGTTCACCATTTTTGATGCAGAAGATGCTAGGCAGCGTATATAAGTTTGTGATGCAGAGATGAGGAGAAGACAACTTTAAACCAAACTTCTTAATTGTTTCAAATTTGCTTCGCGAAACTGGACAATTTCTGGAGCCTGGGGATGCTTAATTTATAGGGCCAACCTTAACTCTGTTTGGATATTACTTTTCTTTTAATTCTTCAAAATCACCTGRCGTAATCAATCATATTGCGGCGTACCGTCCAAAATCCGCCGGAATAAGCATTCCAGCTCGTGCAGAATAGTCTATCATATTGCGGCATATGGTCCAAACGAGCCGGAATAAGCATTCCAGCTTGTGGAGAATCGTCTCTCTTAATGCGTTAGACGGTCCAAATGAGCCAGAGTAAGCATTCCGGCTCGTTCTTCACATTGCAAATACTGTAATCTGAAGGCTACTGATGATCCTAGTGGAGTAAAGTTTTTCTGAATCCAATACGAGCTGGAGTAGTGCCGACTTTGAGATAAGTATCAGGAAGGGAATTGCAATTGGTCATGGTGCTGCTGTCATTTTCACTGTCATTTTAACCCCAAACTAAATTCACTTCTGATTCTGAGCCGACAAACTCCACATTGGGAAGCAGAGGAGATCATTCCCAAAGGTAAACACCAAAGAGCAAATCATTTGGAGTTCAGTAACCCAAAAATAGATTAGAAACCTACCTATGTCAATAAGTATGGTTGATTATCATAGTCCAACACATTATTTTAGGTAGAAAGTTGATAAGGATATTAGTAAGTCAAAATAATATCTCGTGTTCAACTCTGCATAATGTCAAATTAAAATAGATATTACTAAATATTCTTCCGATAATAGAAATATTCCGGTGGATCCAAGTCGAACTAACCTCGAATTATTATTGCCAAGCTGGATTACCAATTTGGTCTAACAAAGAAAAAGAGGGGGGTTGCCTTATGTGAACGTCTGTTTCACTGATGGATTTTTAAAAAGCTTGATGAAACGTACTAAGCTAATGCACTGGGCAAAAAAGGACACCCATTCAGAGAAAGCATCCCGCCTTTGAGCTTTGAGAAGCCTTTCTTCATACCAGATCTCAAACAATTATTCACTCTGACATATTCAGGTGCTCTCGTTCCCATTTTTCGCCTTTGAATATGGATGATTCAATCATTTATATATACATACTCAATTCTTGTAGATTTATTGAGAGATTGVVGTCATATTAGGTCTCGAAATTATYAGTTTTCGAGAACACGTATTTTTWACCCATAACAGAGCCTGGAGAAGAAATGACTGTGAAGAATGATGGTGATCTGAAAAGATGGCCGATTTCGATGCTTCAAGGTGATAGGTTCTGCGTCAGTCGCTTATAGGTTCTGCGTCAGTCGCCTCCTTTGTCGAAAATCAAGGTGAAGGGCAAATTTGAAGCCAATTCATGACTACTCAATTTCAATTGCAAATTTGTTCTTTGCCCCAGACTTGGATCAAATTAAACCTAGAGCAYAACCCACATCACATATATCAAATCAGAAATTGGGCGCCTATATTCCTTCAGGTAGTTGCACCAAATTTGGATGGAGTTTCGGCTGTTGCAAGAAGATCATCGGCCATTATCACCAGTTTTTCTGGCAAAAAGGAATTCTTCAACAACCTTTTAAAGTTTTAATACGAAGGGCAGAAAAAGATAATAATTCAGATTATATTCATGATCAACGGCGTAATACATTCATTAAATGCCTTCATTTTCTCCTCATTATATTTGCTAAGTGTCATTCATCCATTTATGTATTCATTCAAAGACGATCCTATTTTTAAAAGGGAAAAAATTTAAAAAAAGATCATAATTTATTTTCTCTATGTTAATATGATTGAGTATAAATTCTTTTATTTATCTCACATTGTGTGCTTGTATTATCAATTATTATTCAAACGAATAGAATTACATTATTAACTACGTTGCTTTAAAGTGAAAATATTGAAATAGTGTATACGGAAGTTCCATTAAGAATATTTTAACTATTTCAAGGGAGATTATTGTGTTTGAATAAAGGCAGTCCATGGGTTTAGCTTTGCAAGTGGTGATGTTTTAACATTACTCAATTAAGAGTCAATCTTCACTGGAAAACCATCCTAGAGGTCAAGAACGACCATGGACTACTTTGAAGCGCCGGAAGACACCGGCGACCACCCAATTCATCTGCAAGAAAGCCATTTCCCTCCCTAGACAAATCCTAGGGCCCGCCTGAAAAACTGGACAGGTGTATGCGTCCCTTGGTACGAAATTCCAATTCTCAGCCACAGCATCCCACGCCGCCCAGTCTGATACCCAGACCTCCTTCACTCTCCCCATTGCATAGGGATGATAAATCACCCTATTACCCTTCTTCGCGACTGTCCAATCAAGTAAAACATCATCGGCCGCTGCTTCTTTGGAGTCTATGGGCACCGGTGAATAAAGTCTCGTGCTTTCACWAAGGGATGCGTGAGTATAGATCATGTCCTTCACTTCGTCATATATTGCAGTTTCCGACTTTTCGTTTATCTCTTTCAAAATTTCCTTTTCACCTTGTGGGTTTTTGGAGAGTAACCAGAAGAACCAAGTTGATGTTGAGTAGCCTTTTTAGTTTCCAAATTASASGAAGAGGTGAACTAAGTCTCTCGCCACTGAAKCGAGTAGCATCATCAAAAGCAACTGCAAATTTGGCCTGGGGAAGYGATGGCAGCAAGTATGCCGGATCATAACCAAAAGCAATTGTACATATATTATCAAAAGCAAATCGTTGAAGAATGACTTTAAAATCAAGAACAGTCTTGTTAGCAGCAGCACCGGCTAGGATCGGAATGAGACGCTCAGTGTCAACAACAATCTCCACAATTTCTCGAGAGATTTGGRGTTGAATTCATGGCTTGAGAGTTGCKTCTGGATCCCCCATTTGTCACCGCCGACATTGAAAATGCCCWCATCGAGAAAGTCCGAGAGACTTAATTTTGTATGGAAATCACCAGTGAGGTTGAAATCATAATATCACCAGGATTCGCTGTGAAAATAGTTCGGAAGCCCAAAGGGCGATCAAGGATGAAAGTTAGATAGGGTGAGCTTCTGGTAACATCGGATGTCCATTGAATTCTCCTGTCTTTGTTTGCTAACAAAGAAAGATACGKACCAATCAATGGATACGATCGCGGAAGATATGTAGATTTCGATGCAAAGAAACTTTTCAGAGTGGTTTTGAAGTTGATTAGTAAGAAGGAGAGGAGAGGAATGAAGCAGAAAAGAAGGGAAGTCGAAAGCTCAAGGTTCACCATTGTTGATGCAGAGATGATGAGAAGGCAACTGTCCACTAAACTTTTGAATTCTTTTCTGGAGCTTTGGGGATGCTTAATTTATAGGGACCATAATTGATTTTGTATTTTCTTGGTGGATTATGCTAAACGGCTTGTTATTAGTCAAAGCTTGGAGACCTTCCAGAGATTTGAGGATTTCTCTTCATCAAGAAATATCGCGAGGTCATTTCAGTCCTAAAGAAGCTTCTTTTCTTTTCATTTGAATTAAGTCCAAAGACTTATGAAACTGCTTAAAGGGTCTAATTTAATTACGTTATTTATATCTCACCTCTTAATATAGAAAAAAATAAACGTTAAAAGAATCTAAAAATAAAATATCAAAAAATATATATAATTTTTAATTACGCATCTACCGTAAAAGTTGACTTGTTGGTTTGACCGAGTAGCTCCATATAATCAGATTGCCCAACTTAGTCATGCATGACGCTGCSGCAATAGTCCAAATGTGATTTCAAAACTAATCCAATTTATAATGATTGTGGGTCACGTGTTTAAACTTGTTACTTGTTCAACAAGTAAAACTATACCTTAATATAATTTGATAAATCTCGTGAAGTTAGATATTTAATTTGTATGAATATTTAATTCCTATTTTTTAAAAATAAAATTCGAGTTAAGAATAGATATCTAATATGAAAATTTACTTGAAAAAAAAATATTTAAAAACATAAGTGAAAATTACTTAATGTAACATATTTTCGAAGACTTTCTCAATAATATTTCTAATTTTCTATCATATCTTCACAGACTTTATTACCATGTCAATTTTTGAAATTAAAAATAATTAAACTCTTTTAAATTTTTATATAATATACGCTTAAATTAATGCTCATTTTCGTTAAATTAACAATATAAGGAAATGATCGATTATATAGCTCATAAGATTAGATTTGACTATCTAAATATATTTGATAATAGAGAAATGAGCTGCAGAAACAATTTGAGCTAAAAGTCAACTACTCAGATATTAACAGAAGTTAAAAAGATTATCAGAAATTTCCTGTGATTTATCTTGAATTTACAAAGAGAACTTAGACCAACAAGTGGTCGGAGGCAAACTAGAAAACCATATACCTTCACAATGCACCAGAAAGAAAAAACCCAATCCCAAGCACTCTGTSCCATTCCACAACTAAATTATATGAAATGACAATACAGATTCAAACTTTACAACCTCAAAAGCAGAGTGAAGGTAGAAGGAAAATAAAACTTGGCCTTAAACCAAAAATTATAAACAAAAAAGGAGAATAAAACAAACTTGGAATGATGAAAATGCATGTCAAACCACACAACTTCGTGTTCTCCTCGTATTCTTGATCTTCTCTGCAGGAGAAATTTTAAGGTAGCACTTCTCAAAAGCCTTTGCCTTGAGTTTTCTGAACCAGTAGCAGACAATCAGGATCAACTCAGATCCTCCACCATAGGCAGGGCAATTTGACTGATGAGCAGTTGATTCTCTTTCTTGGTGCGTCTGTTCTATCTGGAGATGTTAGTCCATTGAATAATCAATTATTAACCTAAAGACCAATAAAAAACAGAAATTCTTTCACCATTAATGGAAAAAGTTCAATTTCCAGTTTGAGAAAAGTTGATGAAAGGTGAAAGAAAATGGAAAACTATGATGTGTATAAAAAAGACCCAGCAAAAGATGAAGTATATGAAAGAGCATTATAGTTCGTATAAATGGCAACAATTGTTAAAATGCTAATTCTGGATCAGACCAGTTACTATGATCACACTTTGAAATCTCTTACCTTTTATATGAAGAAGTTGAAAAAATGAAAAACTTCAAATTACAGCGACCACTAAGCACACTAGAATGAGTTCATTAATATTACACACAGAAATAAACCGAAAATGCAAAGATGATTAGCTTCGACTATTTCCTCACCCTGAATTTCAAATATCAAAAGGGTGCGACACTTGAATAAGATTCAGAGTCCAAACATGTAAAAGGTCAATCAACTCTAAAAATCACATTATAACTGGCAGAATTAGAACATAAATAGCCTTCTAATTCTGCTTTTTAATTAGCTTAACACTTAAATAATGAAACATATGCAATCTGGGGGAGAGCATATAGCCATATATGTCACTTTTATACTACAACTGTAGGAAGTAGCCTAAACCTGATAAAAGGAAATATCCATATATGTACATAGTAGTGATATTCTGATAGGTGTAATAAATCTAATCTAGCCAACTGATTCATATGAATTTCTTCAAAAGTAAAATATTTGGACATTTAATTAAAAAGCTACCACTGGTAATGCTAGTTGGAACCTGCATGTGCAGCAAAAAGGATCAACAATCCAAAATATGGTCCAGAAAAGTATTTATTGACATGAAACCTTAGAAGGGAATGGAAACATTGAAGCAGGTATTATCTACTCTTTGACATCACGAGCAACAACAGAAATAAGCATTGAGAACTTCCATACTTTATTGGGGTGTTGGTTTAAGAAAGGGGATCATGAAAATCCATCTGTTTTATATTGTAGAGCCAGGATGGAGGAACATTAACAAACTACAAAATTGGAATTTATTCAGACTAACTCAAGTAGTTGCTACCTCTTTACTAAAAGGCATCTAATGCATTTCTAGAATCTTAAGGAGCTTTCAATCGCGGAGGACATCTCCAATTATACTTATAAGACTTAATCTAAGGAAAAAATGATGGACAAATTTTTGTTAGAGAAACAGAAGACCTATCCTTCTCTTGGAAATAGACTCGTAAGTTATTCTTGAAATCTGAATTATCAAGGATAAAAAGATCGAAAAAAATTATACTAGTTATAAACTTTTATCAGATTTTTCCCCTTGTCTATAAAGCATAATCACTATTGTCACCACTGCTTTTATTTATCCTCCTTTTTAGTAATCTTTCCCTCTCTTGGATAAAGTTCTGAGAAGAATTTACTATGTATTTAATAGATTAAAAGTAGATCTAGTGGTAATGGGAATGAAAGTCCAACAATTTGTAGCATGATTGGTTGATCAAAAATGCTTCTTCCTCTTCTAACCTAGAAGAAAAGTCATTTCACGTGCAGGCATTTATTTCCTGCTATTTGAAAGTAAATGCAGAGGCAGAAATCAGCAACTGAAAATGATTAGTTCTTGATCTATTTAGAGAAGCACATTCCTATTGGATGAAATAGATTCTACTACTTGAAGGCAATATGCAAATGAAAAGGACAAGCATTGGAAGAACATTCAGTAAAATGGCCACTATGTAGTCACAGTAGAGCAACCTCAAGGGATAGACAGGCACCTCTTTTTGAACTCAAATCTTCCCTAGTTCTTGTAGCTGATGAGCTATCTCTTGAATAAACTGTAATCCATCATTTCCATTTAGGAGTGTATTCAAAGCATGATTTAGGATGTCAGCTTCTGCCTCAAGTGCTTCCAGTCTGTCTCTAAGGTCAGTTATTTCACTTCTGAAGGTATCTATCTTTATTTCACCTCCATGAGAGGATAATTTATGCTGTTGAACATCAGGACAATCACTTTTTCCACAATCAAGATGATTTTCTTCAACTAAATCGGCAGATTTCTCCAACTCAAGACTTCCATGCAATGAAGTTAAATCTCTATGCATTGACAAACCATTTTCTCCTTTTGTATGATCAGTTTGTGGCCCCTTAGCAAGTAATACTTCCTGATTATCATCTAAACTGGTTACTTTTGCAGAATATCCAAGATTTGACAATTTAGTAAGTAATCCATTCCTGGAAAGTTCATGAAGCTTTGATTCCAATTTCTTCAAACACTGCGAGATATGAAGTTTTTCGTCCTCAAAATTTGATGGTAGGCTACTCCCTTGTTTAGGCATATAGATACTTTTGGAACTATTCGTAAGTGTTGAAAGATCAGAGGCACTAAGACTATTTTTAATATGAGAAGCTTCATATTTATTGGCTGTCCTTTTATCTCCTTTGGTATCGCTAGTTCCGTTGCATGGGTCATCTACCTCCATATCATTTGAGAATTTATTCCTGTAAACCTCAATTTCAGCTTCCAACTCTTGCATCTCTTTCTCCTTCTCAGCAAGAAGATCATTAGCCTTTTCCAATGCTTCCATATCATACTCTGCCTGCTCTTCCATCATTCTTAAGTACTGTAACGCTTCCATATGAAGTGATGCTTTCTCCTCTTGCAATCTTGTAATCATGGCCATTGCCTGATTGGCAGCAATAGCTGCAGCACTTCTTTCTTCCTCTAATTCTTTAAATAAAGCTTGCATGCATCTATGATCATATTGAACCTGCCGTTTTAGCCTGTCAAGAACAGTTTCACCCTCAATTTCTTTGACACTGATACCATCTGCAGTTTCATGACCAAAATCGTGTCTTTCTATTGCGGCTGCCATTTGCATCATATCTATGGCATCATAGCTAGTAGGAGTATCACTTCTTTGAAATTCATCATGCTGATCATGAATCCGGGGACTTGTATCTTTTGACGGACCAATGCTAGGAGATGGTAACTGTGAAAATGACTTGAGGTCTTCTTCAGGCTTCCGAGAATTGGAGGGGGTAAGTGTTTCTGCAAGAATATCTGATGCCCTTCTGTCACCATTACTAAAAGCCAAGTGGTCATCTGAGTTCAAATTGTTTGGCACTGAAGGACTTCTGTCATTCGGATATCCTGTTATTTTTGTATGACTGGCACCTGATACGTTCTCCACATCACAGGTTGCAGAAACATCTGCTGCTGTAAATCCATTTTCCACAGTAAAGATAAGTCAAGTGCAGTAAGAACTAAAGAAACTCATTTTGAAAAATCACGAGCTCTAATATCAACATGCAAGAGCATAGAACACAACACGGAGGAGAAGGAGAAGAGGAAATTCCACTTACACTTCTGTGACACTTCCGCAACAGTTGATAGTGGAAGAATATCTTTTAATGATATAAGCTCAGATAGTACAGCAAGGTCAGAGGGTGGTGTGACAAAAGCACTGGGTATGGCATTGTCCGCTGATTGCAGGACATCATCTAAAGAAATAAGCTCAGGCAATGCAGATGGATTAGTCTTTGGATTAGGATGTGACCAGGTAATTTCTTCCAAACCCTGCTGCACAAAACCACCTGATGCCAAAGAATTCATACTATTATGCTCAATTGATTCAAGCTGCACAGATTGATCAAGAAGCGAAGCCACTGGTTCAGAAGTTTGATGTGTCTGTTTCGATGAACCTGATTCATCATTGTCTACTTTGGGCATTTTAAGTGAACCRTGTTGGAATTCCATGTCATATGCATTCTTTCCACGAAATGCAAAGGTCACATCATCGTCATCAGAAACTGGAAACTCTGACTCAGAATCAGAAGTGATCTTCAACTCTGTGTAGCCCACATGAGACAAAGGATCAACACCAGTGCTACCAGCAGTCTGAGGTGTCATAGACCCTGCAAATTTATCCCTTAATTTCTTCAGGTTTTCCCGACGGCTAAATCGACTACGACCTGGAACACGAGGCAATGGAGGTTTAGCATTGAATTTAGAAGCCCCATACTCAACTGGGTTCACCTGGAGCAGTCTTTGAGTACTTGATTTAGCTCTGAGTATCCTGTTGCAACAAGAACAGGTCTTTGGACCAGAACAATTAGGTAGAAAACTCTTACTCAAAAGTAGGATCTTTAGACCAGAATCCTCAATATCTACCCCCAGTTTACCGACCAACAACCGATATGATTCAGTAGTGGGCTTCCTGCTCCTTGCAAATGACATTATACAGTCTTCACACATGCCATGAATATCAGCTAGTCTACCATGGATATGACAACATACTAGAGATGATATCTCTTCTCTGTGGTTGCTGCAAAATAAACTCTGAAGGTATCCAGATTTATTTTTCTCAAAAATATGATCGATCCTTGAGCACAACAGACATGGTATTTGCAGTTTGCAATAAAGGGCAAATTTTTTTAGCAGATATGAGAAAGCCGCATCAATGAACAGCATAAATATTAAGAACCACTCACAAGCTGCAGAAGACAAGAGACTCATAAATCCCCGCTGACTCTTTGGCTTAACAGAAAATGAAATCCCTGTTGTCATCATTTCCACAAAACAATTTCGGATATCACATGGTCCCTACTTGATCGAACTAGTAAGTTAGGTCCAATTGCCCAATAACACCCCGGATAAGATGATGCTTATCGAACCAAAATCAGTCAAATGTCTTAAGTGATAAAGCTCTGTGATCATTAAAAATAAAATGAAATTAATCAAACTAACCTAAAAGCTGTCATGCAGTATCCACAACTAAATGCAAACTCAATGTTTCAGAAAATAGCAACAACTCATATCATAAAAGAACTACTGAAACAATGTAAATTGTGGAGTCAATCATAATGTTGTTTCATCAAACGTTGCAAAACAAGTTAATGTATATTTACTCATCCACACAGAATCCAAACCCTAAGTTGAAGAAATTGGAAATTTAAAACATGGGATCAAAACTGCGAATAACCATAATCCCCAATAAATAATACAAGAAGGGGAGAAGAAAACAATGTGCATCAGGCTCTGACATAAAAACGCCTGGCATTTGATAGGTTTGATTTTGCAATTGTGGAATTAAAAAAAAAAAAAAAAAGGTCAACTCTAGATATGAAAATGTAACATTATCAATGATCAACATTCTTGTACGATGAAAGAAACTGAAACATGAAAAAAAATTCAAACCTGGTCAGCTGCAGCTTGATGGAGGAGGAAGAGAAGACGAGGAGCTGATGGAGGTGAGACGACGATCATGATTAATCATCAGAAAGAAGGAAATTAAAGGGATAGAAATGAATGAAGCGCCAAAATTACAATGAAGTCCCTTCCGGGGAAATGACGGACCGTTGAAACCAACTSAATTTCAGATTCCTAGTTCGTCATTATAGAAACAAAAGCTTCCCTACGTGCAAGCAGACACGCCAATTCTTTCCACTGCTATCTTTCTCAGCGGGCCCGGACGGATTAGGGAGTGGCCGGTTGGATTGGGTTCCGAAGGCCCGAGTTTGTCAGAATTTTTAATTTTTCTGATAAAACAGAATCCAARTATATTCAATATATCTTTTAGGATAAGAATGATATGATTTATATTATTTTTGACTAAAGGTTTTGAATTTAATTTGGTATCTTTTTTATGCGGAAAATAAATAAAGAATGCGTTCAATTTCATTTTTTACCAACTACTAGGATTATAATGATAAATGGAGAAAGTCATCAAATAATTATAGGATTTTTTTCTCCTTTTATTATAATTGGAATTTTTATTGATAATAATAAAAGGTACACCCACAATGGTGTATGTAAAGTAAGAGCTCGATATTTTTTTTTTAAGTAAGTTCTGGTTTGTTAGAATTAAAATTTCAAGATCGAAGTTTAGAGTGAAATTAAAAAAAATATTTGAATTTATAAACATAAAATTTTTACTTAAAATACTTTTGATAGTGATTTGGAATACAAGATTTGATAATTTAATCTGTAATCTTTGTATATAGTGTCAAAGTATAACTACTCTCAATGTATTAATAAAACATTACGAAATTATATTATTAATATGTTTTAATTTAATAAACGGCTCTTAATTTGTTTAATTTAAAGTGCTTAATCAAGTTATTAAATAAAACCCCTCGAATTAAAATAATGTTGAGAGAATTTTATCTCGATAGAACATAACGTAGTCAAACCTTATTGACCTTGTAAATGAAAGAAACAATGACGTTGGATCCTTGTAGATTCGAATTTGAATATTTTTATAGGTTTCTCTCTYCCGGAACTTTGATCTTACCAGGCATGTGGTCTACTATTTTGTMTGCTCCCAAATTTTATTTTTTTATTTAAGACCCGAAGAATGGAACCGGACTTCAGCCCAAYCCGTWTTTGACCTTTTAACTGGGCGGCCAACTRGAACTTTCATTTCGAAGGCATTCTCCATAGTTCTGTTAGTTCTATATATGCACCCTAAATAATTTAGCTCTAATTCATTTGCTCTTGTGGATATCAATCAATGTTCATGAAGGGTTTCTTGAGATATTTAGCTGTAAGTGGTCGGCGAATGATAAACTTTGTCTGTTTCTTAATAAATGTTGATTTCTTGGTGATGAGTAGATTAACTTTCATGTCACCAGCTGAAGCAAGGAGGTTTAAGGGCATTCTATGTGCAGAGCGGAAAAGGATCTAATGCCCAAAACCTCAGCATTGAAGGGGTTAAGGATATCGTCGCAGTTGCTTCTGGCAAAGGTGGTGTTGGCAAGTCGACTACTGCTGGTAGTTTTGGTCATCCCTTATTTTCTATGCAGTTTCTTGGACAAATATTGAGATAAGCTATATGGGTTTTGTCTGTTGATTATTTTTAAAAAGAAGAGAGTGAGTTTTCAGTGAATTCTCCAAAAGGTATTTGTTTTTTTCTTTTTCTCCTTTGAGCATTGATCCATCAAAGCGGAAGAAAAGGACAACGTGGATGGCCAGAACTGAGCACATTTATTAGGCACTTATGGCTTTAGTAAGGTAATATTGAGAGTATTAGAAATATATGACTAACAAGCATACGTTCGGATGAGTTAAAACATCAAATACTAGCATAATAAGGGAGTAACAAGAGAGAGTTTCTGGTAGTCTCGTCTAATTCTGTTCTACCTATCGGCCTTTGGGTTCTCTTTTTCTAAATATTTCTATTATATCATACATAAATGAGGATCTTCTGATCAAGACTGAACAATTTTTGGTACTTTGTGGAATGGAATAACTCATAGAAGTCACTTAGTAAAGATGTTCTTTGGCTTCTGTTGGCTTTAATTGCTTCTGCCTAATGTAATGCTTGCATTTGTCACATGCAGTTAACTTGGCTGTTTCACTTGCCAAGAAGTGTCAACTTAGTGTTGGGTTGCTTGATGCTGATGTATATGGCCCATCAGTGCCTGTGATGATGAAACTCCATGGGAAGCCTGATATCAGTCAAGGTGATTTTCTATTACTGTAAGAAATGCTTTAAATTTTGTTTTCTGAACTTGAAGAGGTTATTATGAATTGGGTTCTAGGTCCTGAATGATGCCAGCTCCTTTATGCTCTAGCAATATATAATTTCTACCTTTTTCTACCACATACTACTTTAGTAGAATGCTGTCTTCCCTTTGTGTTTGATATTTGAATTGGACAACTTTACTTCACTTGCTAAAGCCTTTATTCTTCAGCAGTGCATTGATCCTTCTCATAAATGTATGAAACTACCTCCATCGCTAGTCCATATGTTGCTTCATTAGGTCTCTGACCACTTTTTCTTAACTGCTCAAAAACCCAAGATACTCCCTTCCACTGGCAGGATGGAACACAACCATTTAGAACCTAAAAAACAAATATGACAATCTAAATTACACCAGGATGCTGATTCTGCAAATTTAGGAGGAAAATTTGATAGGACGAAGGAACATCTTTCACTCTTGCAGCATTGTATATGACAATTGAAGTTATAGACTGTTATCTGTCTGTTAAAGGTAAGAATGCACTTATTCGTCTATTTCAAATATTCATAATACTTTGACCTATTTGCTTCTTATGATTTTGTGTTAATAGATAAAAAGATCATTCCAATTGAAACCTATGGAGTGAGGTGTATGTCAATGGGATCTCTTGTGGAAGAAGGTGCGGCCATCGTGTGGAGAGGTCCTATGGTATATCCTCAAATCTTTTTTTTTTTTTTTTTRRCCCAATTCCTTGGATCTCCTGCGTTTTCCCCATATCTTCTTTTGAAGTCCTTGTCCTTATTTTTCCTATTCACTTTTTTTCTTCCTCGTGTACTTATTTGTTTTCTTATTTTGCCTCCAAGTTGTTATGGTTTCAATGGTCAACTAATAATGCCTTTGAAGACAAACAGTGATACAATTAATAGATGTTTGTCRTATTTTACCAATAATACTAGAAGTCTATTACTTGTAGTGGTTTCAATCTTGTTTTATTCCTTTCAGGTCATGAAAGCTCTTGAACAGATGACAAGGGGCGTCAATTGGGGTTCCTTGGATATTCTTGTGGTGGATATGCCCCCTGGTACTGGTGATGCTCAGATATCGATTTCCCAGAGGCTGCAATTATCAGGTATGGAAAAATTTTGTTCAAAGTCAGTTTTAGATTATTTAGTCTATCTAGGAGCACCAGATGCATAAAAGGTAAGTTCATGAAGGATGTTGCAGCTAATTAAGCTCATGGCTAAAAATTCTGGATTGGTACTGTTAAATGAATTAAACTGCATCATGGTTCTGCTATCTGATTCAGAAGCGAACAGATTCTGTTTCTCTACTTATTTATAGAAAAAATTGAAGTTGCTATGTTGTCGGACTTCCTCACATTTGCTTATTAGCTGTTTTCCACATTTCCTTCCCCTTCCCTCTGAAGGACTTGGAAATGAAAGGGATAAATCAAAACTATTTGCATTGTAAGTTCTGTTATATTTCAGTTTAATTTGGCTTTTATCTTCCTTCTAAATATAAGATATTGTATTGGTTCCACGGGTGATTTTTTTCCCTTTAACCTGAACTGGATGTTAGATGCCTTTGTTTGATACACATTGGTGTCCATTGTTGGACAACTTAGAAGAAGTTTGTTTATTGTGACAGGAGCATTGATTGTTTCAACCCCTCAAGATGTTGCACTGTTGGATGCTAGAAGAGGGGTTAAAATGTTCTCTCAAGTCAATGTTCCGGTATTTTCTTTCTTTAGGCTTATGATGTTCTAGGATTAGTTCAACTGCTTTACTTTAATGTGCAGAGTACGCAGGTGCGGAAAAAATTGAACTTTGTAGAGCTCATAAAAACAACATATGCAAACCCGCGTTCTCTCATTCTCACATAGAAGAAATGAGAAGAAACTGCACAGGAGAGGGGGCTTTGGGTGCTTCTTACCATTTCAAACTGGTTTTCATGCAACATTCTATGTTTACTTTGCGTTTGTGAGCATGTTACCATTTTCCTTTGACTGCCTTTACAGTGGTAGTTGGATTTTAGCAGAGACCATTTCTCAACCTGTTCCTGAACCACAGGTCATCCTATGCAAAAAACAGCTGTTTGACTTTGATCTGTCACTTTAACACTAATTGCCCAGCCAACTTTCAATCTTTTTGAATTTGATGAATGCTTGTTAATTTATGCAGCGTTATCCTTAGATACTGTAGAAGTTGTTTCTCCTTAAAATGCATTTCTTGTCAAAATTGCTTGCTTGAAGAATCAGACATGCAGATATTTTGATATTTGCAGATGAAATTTAACCTGCTATTAAATTAATGCTGCTGATTGTTGACTTGAAATCTGATTGTTGTCTCACAGATTATTGGACTCCTGGAGAATATGAGTTACTTTAAGTGTCCTAAATGTGGTGAGCCCTCATACATTTTTGGTAAAGAAGGAGCTCGTAAGACAGCCCAGCAAATGGACATGAAGTTTCTTGGAGAGGTATGTTTCCTATTGGATTGCAATTGTGTGGCTTGTTAGGGTGTAAAATGAATTTCTATGCTTGAGAAGCAAGTTCCTTCCCCCTGGTAAACAAATAGTTTTGAGCTGGAAAATGCATGCAGTGTATAGCAATTGGATCCTTGACCTTGGTGGACTTCTGATTCTTTTTCTAATTTCTTTCTTCACTTCATTTGTTCCCATTGGGAAGTCTCCCATCTTCCTTTTCTTGTTTCAATTATATTTATTATCTTTATAGGTATTCCTATGTCAGATATTTGCAGCTGTGGGTATATCTTGATCCTTATTCCCCATAAACTAACAGCTTATATAGTTGTATTTGAATGTTTTAGATACCACTGGAGGTTGGGATCAGAAGCAGTTGTGATGAAGGTGTCCCTATTGTAGTATCGCAGCCTGATTCTGTAGTCTCCCATGCTTATGGCGCTGTTGCTGAAAATGTGGTCAACAGACTTGAAGAATTTGCCCAGAAGCAACATTTCCGACCAGAGATGACTTTGTAGAGAATGCATTCAATTTCAAGTCGAGCACTGATGTAATGAAAGTTCTTCATGTCTGGTTTGGAAGGGAACATGCAGCCTTGATCTCAAGATTGCCTGAAACCTTGTTTCCCCAATCTCAATTTCTCTCTTTTCCCTTTCTTGCTTCCGAACTCCTTGGCGAAAGGCAGCTGGATTTCAAACATGACAAAGATCTACAAAGGTGTTCAATTGATTCTGCAGCTGATTCATCTGAATCAAGGTAGTCTTCTAGGTATAGTCACGCAGAAGCAGTTGCGGATTGAAATTGGCACGGTCGATCACCAACAGGTGGATATGGTTCACTTTCGCCTAAAGCCAAGGCTGTGTATTGAATCAAAAAGTTATTCTGCATAACTGGAATATACATCGAAGTTAAGATGTTTAGACTATGCTGCTATCATTGATTTTCTGTACTGGACTAGATGTAATCTTCTGCCCAAGCAACATCACCAATAGTATACTGCCTGAGAAGTTATAATATATATGAACAATTTTCCATTAGACACAGAAAATGTGATAGGTAAAGTGTAAAATTATATTTGGATGAAACCAGTCTTGGCTCAGCTTATTCATCTGTAACTCATTCTAGAACTTTTAATTCATGTATTCCTACTAAGCAAAATCCGAAAGCCATCTGGGCTTATCTTTCCTTCCTTTATCCGTTTGAGGATGTGTATAGTAAATTCCATTTTGTATGATCCGGTGAATTTACAGGCGGATTACTTTGGGAAATTTTTTTAAGTTTAAAAAATGGCTGCATGCTTTTAAACTTTTTCAACTTAGGAGAACAAGTTCGAGTAAATTCACTTGAGATCCATTTGGACGCTGAAGATTTTGCTATAAGCCTATTAGTGGATGGTGAAACAGACTACAAGTCTCCTTTGGTCATTCCATGCAGAGGAAACAAGCCACAATTGTCATGAGGAAAGGAAATTCCAGTTTTCCTTTTCCAGAAAGCCTTCCCCTTAGTGCAAGATTCCAACGGAATTCCAACTGGTGGAGGGAGAAGTGGGGAATATTTGAAAGTTGCACTCCGGCAACCAGGGTAGTGTGTCAATTGGCCCGTCCTTGCTAGTTGCTGCTATTATTCTCAGTCCTCATCCATTTGTCTTACCAATTCATTCTTTCTTTTTTCCAAGAAAAATAAAAAGAAAAAGGGGAAAAAAGAAAAATACAGAGCTTTTGAAGAGAGACATAACAGGCTCCTTCCATCTCCGTTTTCCCACTTCATCAATCTTTGCTGGAGTAATTCTGAATGCATCTTCATCAGGCCACATCCCTCAAATCCCCCCGTTTACCATGTCCATACAATGGCTTGTCCTTTGAAAACCCTAACAGGCTATTGCATCTTCATAGGGGTATTTTCCCCACAAGAAAGAAGGTTCGGTATTCAATTCTTAGCTGCAGAGGAGTTGAAATTCCCGTTCCGAAACAGCGTCTTAACTCCCTGACCGTTAGCAATGGCTCTGTGGATGATGAGAAGCCAAGAAATGTTGGATTAGTCAAAGAAATCGATGTGGCCACCCTCGGGAATCTCTGCGTTGATATCGTGCTCAGTGTTCCTGAATTGCCTCCCAAGTCTCTTGACCAGCGGAAAGCTTACTTGGATGAGTTATCTGTGTCTCCTCCTGATAAGGTTTGCATTCTCTTTCCCAAGATTTTCAATTCTCAAAAAATGAGCGCGAATATCTCCACCAGAATGTTACGCGAATTGATTAATTTTATGGTTGCCTTTAACGTTGTGGTGAATTTCTTCCTTATTTATTGGTGGAACATTGCAAGAAAATATAAGGGATTGCGCTGTGAAGTTTTGGCGGTTTAAATGGTTGATTGGAACCGCGCTTATTTAATTCTGGTTATCTCTTAGTATTATCCATGGAAAAGCAATGTAATTTGGGCTTTCTTTTGCATTTACCTTTCTAAATGACTCGTTGTTATTATAACAGAGTTCGTTTTAAATCTCCTGATAATCTGAAGCTAATTGATTGATTGATTGCTATAAGCTCATATACACCCTTAGCTATTACTCTGTCTGTATGTGTAATGTACCATTTTTCTTAATGCATGTGGCGAAGTTTGAGATTTTTGTTTCTTCACTTTTCGCTTATAGCGGTTTTGGGAAGCGGGGGGAAACTGCAATATGGCTATTGCAGCAGCAAGACTGGGACTTCGCTGTGTTACAATTGGTCATGTTGGTAACGAAATCTATGGAGACTTTCTCATAGATGTGCTTCATGATGAGGGAATAAATATGGTTGAAATGAATGAAGAAAATGGTGCTGATAGCAGTTCAGGTGCCGAATATGAAACTCTTCTGTGCTGGGTTTTAGTGGATCCTTCACAGAGACATGGTTTTTGCAGGTAAATTAATTCTATTCGGTATGGATTTAGCATATCATCTTACAGTCATCTGCTTCCTATAGTTACTAGGTTATGAAGGGTAATGTGTATGACTGACTATATTCGTTTCCAGCCGAGCAGATTTTAGTAAGGATCCCGCGTTTAGTTGGATGAAAAACCTATCCAGTGAAGTAAAGAAGGCTATTAGACGAACCAAGATCCTTTTTTGCAATGGTTATGGTTTTGATGAGCTTTCACCGGAACTGCTTGTGTCCTCTTTGGAGTATGCAGTTGAAGTTGGAACATCAGTCTTTTTTGACCCTGGACCAAGGGGAAAATCACTTCTTTCTGGAACACCTGATGAAAAAGAAGCTCTTGACAAGTTTTTAAGATTGAGTGACGTACTTCTATTAACTTCTGAAGAGGTTTGGTTAATACTTTATCCGTTTAATAGCTTCTTTTACTATATAACTATATCTGCAGTTATTTACTAGTCTTTTTTGACTTTATAGAGTAGTATTTGGTTAGTTTTGTTTTCCACTTATTGCAGGTAGTCCATCCRTGTTGTTTGTTGAATTTTGTTAGAAAACTAGTTATAGTTCCTAAGACTCCTAATTCTGCATTGTTTCACTCTAGTCATGTCCTTGAAGAATTTACTTGAATGTTTTCCTTCTTTTATTGTATATATGGGCATATCATATGTTTCTGTAACCCATGGGTTTAGAGCCATAGACATTGCTATTCCTTTTACTTGCAGCCATTTAGATTTTTATGAAATGTGGTTCCCGGATCTCAACTGGTTTATCTATTAAGCTATCTGGTCTTCTTAGTAGTTTATTAAGATGCAATTTTGGCATTTTTAGTCTTACTAGCACCATGGGATACTTTTGGAGGTGTTAAAATGTTGATAGGTTATGTGGTATTTGAACCTGTTAATTAGTATAATAATTATTTGTACCATTCGTTTTAGTTATTTGTAAAATAACAATGTCTTTTTCTCTTTCTTTTCTGTAATGATAGAGGTCGAAGTGTTTTTTGTAATCCTTTATTTTATTAAAATAAGTGGAAGATTGTTGAGGATATTTTAATAAGATATATATTTTTATTAATTATATTCCATGCCATTATCATTCTGGGTTAGAGTTTTTTTTTTTTTTTTAATTCAACTCCCAAGGGCATCCTAAGCCATTCTTCCGAGGACATATTAATCACTCAAAGAAGAAAGAATAGTTAGTATAGTAAACTATGGATGTCTCAATGTCGTGGACATTCACAAACTCAGTGCTGTATACATATCTTGAAGTCTTTGTTCTTATGTTTTATATTGATGTACACAATCCTCTTTCTTCTATATGACTTCTCTTTCCATATTCCATATCCTATTACTTGTAGGGCACTGCAGATTAGATTCTACCCATTCCTTCTGCTTTTTGTCAAATTTTTCTTGCCAGTTGTCATAATTTGTTTTGGTTTTCAGTACATAAGCTACTTATTATGATCATTTTTRAGGCTGAATCATTGACTGGCATAGCAAACCCAATTCTGGCTGGACAAGACTTGCTCCAGAAAGGGGTCCGGACAAAGTGGGTGATCATTAAGATGGGCCCTAAGGGTTCACTTCTAATTACCATGTCTAGTATATCTTGTGTCCCTGCATTCAAGGTCTGAATTTACTTTCCTACAGCTTTGGTTCATATAATATATCRTTTGCTGAATCTCTCTATACTTGAAGTTGGACGTTTGCTTCTYGCAATTGTTATGCAAAAGTTTGGTGGTAGAGAGAGAATACAAAGAAGAAAAATAACACCTTTTATAACATGCTAGAGTACCTTTTTGTTTGAAATAAAATAATGTCACCATTATAGATTCTATAAGAAAAAATGTGTACAATTTGCTTTAAAGAAAGGGGAACATCTCAGAAGCTCAACATGCTCAAATATGTTTTTGTTTCAAACGACATTCACTACCCCCCCCCCCCCCCCCCAAAAAAAAAAAAATAAATAAATAAAAATAAGAAGGTACTGAAAGTAAATGGTATGCTGTCCTGCTATAATGATGATAGAAGGAAATTTCTTTCTGGTTTTACTCTTATGAATTGGAATCAGAATTGGGAAGTAGCCAGGACACTGGACTTCTATGCTTTTCTGTTCTCACTTGTATGCTTAAAGGCATATATATACTAGCGTCCATTACCTTATCTGGATAAGAATCTTTTGAAGAGGAATATGAATACCATCTTCCTACCTAGATTACATGGATTCTAAGCTAATGCTCAGTAATTGAACAGGTAGATGTCAATGACACGGTGGGATGCGGAGATAGTTTTGTAGCTGCTATAGCATTTGGTTTCATACATAACATGCCTCTGGTCCATACGCTGACCATAGCAAATGCAGTGGGGGCTGCAACTGCTACGGGTTGTGGCGCTGGTAGGAATGTTGCGAAGCTGGATCAAATATTGGAACTCTTAAAGATATCAAATCTCAGTGAGGATGCTGGGTTTTGGAATGAATTACTTAACAAAGATTTGGGTACAGAGGAAATAACAATACTCTCAAAAGGGGTTATAAATGGAAGCAATAATCATCTGCATCGTATAGCTGTGCAGAAAGTCATACCTGAAATGCTACCAAAGCTTGAAACTGCACAGTTGAAATGGGTTGTTCCAACTTGATGATTGGAGCTACACTTTGATAGCTGATTCATTCTCTTTTCAGTTCTCTCCTACATAAAACCTGAATCATAAGTATCCCAGGTGGAGATGGCAAATGCACCCTGGCAGCCTAGCCTTATTCAAATGCCTGTTGGAAAAATCTGGATACTTTTTAGTTTAGCTGTTCCTGATTCTTTGACATTTGGAATTGGTTAAAGCATTCAAATGATTTTTTGCCGTCTTAGGCATAGCAGTGTCTTAGGTAAAGCCATGATCAGATTTAGGTATAGTATCCTGAAAGTGGGCTGTAGGGCTTATTGGTGATTGCTCAGCAATTTTGTTCATAGAACTATCTCTATCAGTATGGCTCACTATACTGAAAATTTTCCACAATTGTATGGATATTGTATGTTATTACTATCAATTAGTCACCACGAGTTTGATTGCATTTATGAATTCTCAAGCAACCATTAAAGGGTCTTCTTCAGCTTGGTAAAGAGCCGAGGATATTTTGACTATTGAGTGGCTTTATGGAGCTTACCGACATTCTTTTGGCATGCTGGTGATGATGAATGGCTAAATTAACCTACGATAATTGGTAAGTGGTGGTAAAGATAATTTTGTGAGCTTTGTTATCTATTTTATTAGAAATTATAGATTTTTAGGTACGTTATATTTATACATTTATAAATCATATGATTATATTATATTTTTTAAAAATATTTTATTTGCTCGTAGCTGCTATTTAATATTAAATAATTGACGAACTTGGAAGGGGAGGTGCGTGTCAAATATTGAAAAATTCTGGGTCAAAATTTCATATACAACAAATATTAATTTTCAATCTGATTTAATTAAATAATAAATTGAAATTGTTATATGGTTACATTGATCGAACCAAAAGAAATTAAAAAGAAATTCAAACTAAAAACTGAAATTTAATTCGAATCGGTTAAATGATTCAGTTGAACACAGCGCTTTTTAACAGGGCTAGTTGGGTTAGATATTCTTACTTATTACCCCATAACGGGTCAAAAGCGGGTTACATATGAAGGCCAACTTGGAAGAGGGGCAATAGTGGGCTTCTATAAATAAAATAGAGAAGAAGGTTTCGAGGATGACCTAAATACCCTCTGGCTGAAGAAGAGGCCTTCCTGCTAGAGCTTCGACATCTCGGAGAACACCCATGTCTCCCCTTCTACCCCTCTATTAAAATTAATTTTCTGCTCTTCTCCTTCATTACCCTTCAATTTCTCAGGTATTTTCTTATCTCACCTCTCCTTCATATCTATACATATGTTTTATATGTATCTACACATCGCCCGCCAAAAATCAAATCCATCTCTCTCCTCTCTCTCTCTCTCTCTCTCTTTTCCTTCCCCCCTCTCTTCTCTCCCTCTGTGCTTAACTCCATTACTGTTGTTTTACAGATGTTTATGTGGTTTAATGGTTATCTATGTTTCTTTCATGTTTACTTTAATCTTGTTTCCCTAATTCTTTTTTTCTTCTTTAGGCTGAGGTCCTATTCGCAGTCGTTGATGCTGTTAAATTTGGAATTTGGGGCTACCTACCGAATTAAAAATCGGAGCGTTCGTATGACGCTTGGTTCTTGATTCATGGTGAGTTCTCCTTTTTTGTTTCTCTCATCATGGAATTCTTATCAATTTCGGACTCTTTTTTTCTTTTTAATTTCCTTCTACTGCATATTTCAGTCTCCTTTTTTGGATTTTTTTTAGAATGAAGTTTCCTCTTTAGTTGCGACATGTTTGTTTCTGTTTGTATGCTTATGATCACTTTCCTCTAATGTATTCTGTGATTTTCCTTATCAAAAAACAAATTCAAGAGTAATAGATTCTAAAAGGATGGTTTTGATGATTATATCATGTTGCTGATACTCTATTTTGGTATGCTTGTACCACCTAATAGAGGTGTTTGATTTTCAAAGTGCGAATAATTCGAGCTAAGTCTTTCTTTATGGAATATAAGCTTAAACTAGAAATCAAGGTTTTCATCCTAAGGGAGACTATTATGATCTTGACATGGATTAAAATGGTCAAATATGATTTTATTATATTGTGCAGACTGGAGAAACACCAAGTCTTCAGAATCCACATTTTGGGATGCTGGATGCTCAGGATTTAATTCTTCAAAACATGCATACCTTAGGATCAGGACAGAACCATGAACAAGCTAGAGAATTTGAACAGGCAACCACTCAAGATGCAGCTTTGGGGCATGCCAACAATGAGGACATTTTCCTTGCTGAGGCCCATGACCATAAAATGGCTATTCAACATGATCATGATCAGGATGATCAGGGCCTCGGTAATGAGCATCTTGATGGATATGATCCAAGTGATAAGGATGAGAATAAATTCAATCCGATTGATGAGACTAAATCAATTGCAGGTGCAGATGGCAGCAGCAATTCAGATCAAGATGATAGAGTACTTGACAACCACAAACAACAATTAGCTCTTATTTCAGAGCATCATGACCTGGATTTGCCGGATAGTGATGAATTGGCTGTTGTAGAGAGCCATGTTATTGATGAAAACCTGGAGCTCATTGTGGACCAAAGTCATGATATGGGAGTTTTAACAGTCCCAGACCTGTCTTTTCAGCACCCTAATCTTGTGGTCACTACTCCTATTCTGCAGTCTCGATCAGAAGATGTTGCTCCGACATATGAATTGACTGTTGGACAAGAGTTTCCTGATGTCCAGAGTTGTCGTCGGGCTATGAGGGACATAGCAATTGCTCTTCACTTTGAGATACAGACAGTTAAGTCTGATAAGACTCGCTTCACTGTTAAATGTGCTAGTAATGAATGTCCATGGCGAGTTCATGCTGCAAAGCTCCCAGGTGTTCCTACATTCTCAATCAGAACAATCCACAAAGAACATACATGTGGTGGTATTGCTCATCTTGGTCATCAACAGGCATCAGTCCAATGGGTTGCTAGCTCTGTGGAACGACATCTTAGAGAGAATCCCCAGTGCAAGCCAAAAGAAATACTGGAAGAGATTCACCGTGTTCATGGAATAACCCTGTCATACAAGCAAGCATGGAGAGGGAAAGAAAGGATCATGGCTACTCTTCGCGGTTCATTCGAAGAAGACTTTCGCCTTCTTCCACAATATTGTGAGCAAATCAGACGGACAAATCCTGGGAGTATAGCAACTGTTTATGTGAATCCAGTGGATAGTTCTTTCCAACGCCTTTTTGTTTCATTTCAAGCATCGATCTTTGGTTTCGTAAATGCTTGCCGCCCAATTATTGGGCTGGATAGAACTGTTTTGAAGAGCAAATATCTTGGGACGATGCTCTTTGCTACCGGTTTTGATGGGGATGGTGCCCTCTTTCCTTTGGCGTTTGGTATTGTTGACGAGGAAAATGATGAGAACTGGATGTGGTTTCTCTCTGAGTTGCATAATCTTCTTGAAACTAACACAGAAAACATGCCAAGATTAACAATTTTATCTGATAGACAAAAGAGCATAACTGATGCAGTGGCAACAAATTTCCCAACTGCTTTTCATGGTTTCTGTTTGCGACATCTCAGTGAGAGCTTTCGGAAGGAGTTCAACAATACTGTGCTTGTCAATCTTCTATGGGAAGCTGCTAATGCTCTTACAATACAAGATTATGAGATCAAAGTTGGTGAGATAGAAGCGATATCACAGGAAGCTGGTTATTGGATTCAACGAGTTCCACCTGGTCTGTGGGCAACTGCATGCTTTGAGGGAACACGTTTTGGGCATCTGACAGCTAACATAGCTGAATCATTGAGTTCCTGGATACTTGAAGCTTCTGGGCTTCCAATAATCCAGATGATGGAATGCATCCGCCGGCAGCTGATGACTTGGTTTAATGAGCGGCGCGAAGCTAGTATGGAGTGGACCTCTGTACTTGTTCCCTCTGCTGAACGGCGTGTCTCAGAGGCTATTGAAAGAGCGCGTACTTATCAGGTTCTCCGAGCAACTGAGGCTGAATTTGAAGTCATATCCCATGAGGGAACTCATGTTGTGGATATCCGAAGCCGTTGTTGTTTGTGCAGAGGATGGCAGCTATATGGTCTGCCATGTGCTCATGCTGTGGCAGCTCTTCTTTCTTGTAGGCAGAATGTTCATCGATTTACTGAAAGTTGTTTCACTGTGGCAACATATCGCAAGGCTTATTCTCAAACAATACATCCTATTCCTGATAGGTCACTGTGGAAGGAGATAGCAGATGATACTCGAATAGAAGGCAATAATATGGATACTGTTACTTATCAAAATAATACCTTAGACATTGTTGTAAACCCACCGAAGTCCTTTAGACCTCCAGCGCAACCAAGGAAAAGGCGAGCTCGTGCAGAAGATCGAGGACATGCGAAGCGAGTGGTGCATTGCAGCCGCTGTAACCAGACTGGACATTTTCGTACAACCTGTGCAGCACCTATCTAGATATACAGTATTTGGTTGCTTTTTCATCCCTGTAAAGAGTTCATTTTCCTGTGGAGTGGATATTCTCTGATTACTGATTACAAAAAGACTAGATTAGCTTTGCGGATCAAATTTCACATTAGTTAGGAAACCAAGAGGCGTTTTCTAATTTATTGACTGTACCATCTTCTATGCTACTGCTGMGAGTCTTAATTAGATCGTTCTCCTGATCTTTTAGCATCTAGGATTCATCAKCATCATTATAGGTTTCTCTCAAGTTCATGAAATTGAATTCTTTAGAGCAATCTTTTGCATTTATCCTTGTCAGTTCTTCGTGGGAGGAATTATTGTTTCATTTTCACAGAAATAACTATTGGATTGTCTCACGGAGCGATTCACGGTGATTACATATGATTGCCCTTTGTAGAAAACGTCAATGCTTACGTTTTGTAGAGAAAGGGACACCGATGAGCAAAATTATGCTAGTCTCATCCGCACGTCGGAATGATGATCACTTTCGTTTCTGAACCTCGATAAAATAGGCGCGATCGTCATATGACACATGACTCGCTCTTTCATAAACAAGCAGCTTAGCTTTCATTTGACTAAKCTACACCTAAACAAGCTATTTAACCAGAAATCTATTTTGACCTAAAAAGATGCGTTGATGTTTTTTCATATTCTGAAAGACTGCCACTAGCTGGTTCAGAAATTCACGATCTCCGATTCTTGCTTCATTTTTCTCTTTAACGAATATTCTTTTAAAAGAACACGAGGGGGAGAGAACATAACCACACGGAAAAAGCTTTTACCAGAGAATGAAGTATAATTGCCATCATTCAATTCAAGTTTCTCACTATCCCTAACACTGAACATAATAAGTACATCACTACACTTGGTTCTGCCACCTAAAGGTGAAGCAATAAGCACTGATTGCAAGAAATATCACTCTTCAAGTCAAATCCTGCCTTACATGTTACGATCAGCTCCTCTAATAACCATAACTCGCTCCATAAACAGAACTATAGTCTCCTGGCGGTGCATGACTAGCATGTCCAGCAGTGTTAGATGGTGGAGAAGCATAAACCGGACCATGAGAGTAAGGATTGTAACCTTGACCAGGAGGTCCTGCAGCAGAGTTCTGTGCACTGTTTGCAGCATCCGCAATAAAGTTCTACAGCATTTACAAYAACAGAAGATTTTTTGAGTAGAACTTCAGGCTCCAGAAGAGAAGCATAAACAGCACGCAATAGCAGTTCCAGAAACTTCATCAACAATAACAATTTAAGATCGCTCTAATTATAATCAAATTTGAACTACTATCCCCRAGAAGGAAATGTTATAATTGTACAAGTTATTTATGAAGTCCCGACTTCTTCCTCACCCCTGCCCCATCCAGCAAAAAGAAAAAACATATGTAGACAGAAGACATGGTTTCACAACATAAATAAAAAAACTATGTTAATATTGTGACAAAGTTGTCTTAAGTTGTCTCGCAAGTGTGCAGAAAACAGACAGCCTATCTACAAGCTGGAAGTTCTGTAGACCAGAAATGTTCTGCTTTTTTCTCAAGTTTTATATTCAAAAAGTGATAATTATAGCAGATCAATTCCGAACAGTTATGAACTAAAGAGGGAGGGGGGAAAATAAATATCGACTGATAAACCTGTATCAATTGCTGTGCTGTTTGAACTTGTGATGCAGCTCCATTAATTTCAACAGTCATCTCTCCAGGAACACCCCTAGTTTCCTGTATTGCAATAGTTGCACCACTGGCACGGCGGATGTAGCTGATATTTGCACCAGAAGTTCCAATAACTGCATCTGCATATGAGAGAGGAATTTGCATGTTCTGCGTGACCTACAAAATCAACAAATGAAAAGCAGTGGAATTATGATCAGTCACAGCAACACAGAGTACAGAGTAAACAGAGAAGACTTCATTTGCAAGTGCACAAAAGCCCCATTCCACCACACATTTCGCTTCTCTTTATATAGTGAACTTTTTAAGTAACCAGTGGGTGCTGAAAGGGCTAAACAAATTAAGCACACAAGCAAAAAGAAAAAAACCTTTGTGACCATCGATTGTTGTGGATGACTCGTCGTGTGGGCCCCTGAGGATGCATCTCTGCCATACATAGGCAGGCCAGGACGAGGCTGCTTGTCCAAGGAAGGCATGTCTGCTGGAGGATAGTAATTGTCATATTGACGTTGAGGTGGTACATATTGAGGCGGTGGCCCATAACCAGGTCCCCCACCAGCACTCATGGGGAAACCTTGAGGTGGAGGACCCCAGGACTGAGGTGGAGGTATGTTTTGGTTTCCTCGAGCATTTGGCATTTGCATCTGAACATAGGGAATAGCATATAGAGTATCATTACATTTAAAAAGCATTAAAGAGCGTCTTCCTTTTTTCTTTCTTTAGGAAACCAACCATGTAACTTACTTGCATTTCAAAAATTCCAATAACACTGCGATCAACTAAAAATTTCCTAAGATGAGTTGCAATCAGTTCTACAGCTTTGTGCAAACCCGAAGGCTCTCCTTGTATGTCAACAACACTATCATCAGGTAGCGCAAAAACTGGCAGGTGCTCTGCAGCAATCGGTTTCCAGAAGATGTCAGCAGTACCTCGGGAAACAAATAAAATTGCTGGCAAGAAATTATCTTACGATTATCCTTAAGAAGAGTCTGACAATCAGCATTTTTAACCAAGGATGAGAGGGAGATTTATGAATGAAAAACAAGTCTACAGCCATATTCATGGAGCAACCATATCCAAAACCAATATAACTAACATGGATATAAATAAAACAAACAAAGTACTCCCGAACTTCAGATAATAAAGTTTAAAACAAAAAAAGACAGGTCAACTGGGTGAGAAGGATAAAATGCATAAGGAGTAAAGCTCTACCACATGGCTGACATTGCTCTTATTCCTTCAATTCATCTAAGATAAGTTATTAATATGAGCATGGCTTGGATGACTCACTCATATAGTGAACTGCAGCAAAGCAGCAAAGGTCTCGACAAATATGCCGAAAAGGAAAAACCAAAAGCACATTACGCAAAAGGCCCTCAAGAAGAAAAATGATCACATCTTAAACAGATGCAGAAATTTCTGTAGAGGAACGCATATTATAGTTTGAAAAGAGATGTCTACCTCCTCCAAGAACACGGATGGTACAACCAGATGAATCTTGAATAGATTTTATGGTGGCACCCTGCTTGCCAATCAAGCTCCCAGCTTGGGTTGCGGCTACAAGTAACCTTGTGGAGACCATTTTACCAGTGCCTAATTGAGCATTAGCTGGATCTGAATCTGCATCAACTATTCGCTTATGGATCCTAAGCAGGCCATCCATTGCAGGAGGAATAGCAAGATCAGGCTCTTCCTTTGCAGAAACCATTACCTGATTTAAAATGAAGTTTCAGTTCACAAACTGACACAATAGTGCTAACCTCCACATAAGACCATGAAATTTAGAGAAGCAACAACAAATATCTCAACTAAATCAGTTTCACAAGGCAATGCATCAAGGACAATAGCCAAGCTCTGTAAGTCGTCAATAATCATAGATCTCTCAGACACATATGACTGCCTGCATGACTAGGATATAATAGTCCAAAAGGACAAAAAAGAGAAAGATACAATAATCCAAGGCCAAGAACAGGGCATCAAACGACATATGAAAGACACGGTAAGAGAAGCATTTCACTGGACAATAGCCTATAACCCCAGAAACACTTCTTAACGATAACTATCCTTAAAATGCACTCAAAATGAATAAATAAATAAAAGATTAGCAACTACTGAAACTTGTTGATCTTTAAGAAACTGTCGTTTCGAGTAAAACAGACCAAACAATCTAGTCAATGGTTCAAAGGAAGCAAATTTTAGCACATCATCAAGTATCAACAACCCTAGTGGTGAAAGCACAAGTTGTCTGTGCCCAAAATATATGCGAACAAAGTATAATAAAGACACGTCTTTCATCAGCCAAATCAACAGAAAAATCATGAAAATATATAATTTCTGATGATGTTTTCCTTGAGAGGCAGTATTCAGAAGCAATATAACTTCAACTATGTCATAACCAATGCCTTTGACAAATCCTTTCTGCATCTCTTGGCATGACAAGAAAGCATGTAAAAAGCAGAGTCAGATCAATTTTTGCAAGTCCCAAAGCAAACATTTTACGAGGGTAAAACACAGATTAACCAAAATGTATAATCATCACTACAAGTTAAGTTATAGTTGTAAAATAAAAGGCTTTAAACTAACAGTTTCATCTTCTCTAAACTCTTAATCTGCCAAATTTAGGAAGAACAAAATGATTCAATAGAAAAACAAAAAGAAGAAAAGGGAAACCATTAAACCATTACTAGTTACATTTAGACATGCATAAACACGCATGTGCAAGGTAGAAAAGGAGACAGTTGAGTTTCCCTATGCCTTTCACCTAGGTGTCGGCAAGAATTGATCTTGTTCTCATCAAATCTGAGAGCTCACTTCTAAWGGACCACAAAGAGGTTATATGTTTTCTATTTAATTGATTGAAATATTCATGATAGACCAGAAAATCAAAAAACTATGCAGAGGAATAGGCAGGAATACCTCTTAGATTTCAAACATGCTCCGAAAGCCATGAGGCTATAAACTTAACTTGCCCAGCACAAAGGACAAAGATGAAGTGAGCATGGCAACATTGTTTCCCTAAGATTATCAGACTTTAGACGAGTTCCGGTAAGCAACCAGATTATTCTTTCTTCTCATATGTTGGTCTCCTTTTTTGCCCATTCTTTTAGTAATTTTTGACTACATAATTGGGAAATGAGTTTAGCTTCTTATAGTAATGTTATTAAGACTGTGTTGCGTGAACTATCTAATATGCTAATTACAACTTTGTATTTTTATTGACTTCATAAAAGGAGTTACTCTTGGTTTAGTTTACTAGTTTTTGGCAAACACCAATCGACCAAGTATTGAAGTTACCAGATGCAAGTGGAAAGCTTCATGGTACAGATGTCGATACAAGATATATCAGACATATAGTCAGAAGAACTTTTCAGCACTTCTTATGCTCAATGCTGATCGCTGCAATCTGGACCTTTGGTTCTTCTAGTTTGAAGCCACTTTGGCGATTGAAATGTTGCCTAATTTGCAAAAACCTGCAAACATTCATTTCGGTTATTATAAAATATAAACTTTCCTCTAATTTTCTTTTTTCTGGTTGGCATGTTTTATCTTCAACCTATTAGCAACCAACAACATATCACCTAGCTTTTCGTTTTTGGTAGGTTGTCTCCCATGTTAACACTGTTCTTTTTCACAATTTCATCCTTTCTTAATCGTCTCCAAATAGCAGTGCGTATTTATTACAGACATGAGCATTAATATTGCTTACGATCTTCTGTATTTCCTAGTTCGCCAACTGTTGATTTCAATATCAGAAGTTGTTAACACTATATTCAAATGGTTTCCACTTTCATATCTTACGACGGATCCAGAATGCTCAAATCACCGAGCRTTTGATCTGAACAATTAAAGAATATTTCGTAGCAGTGTACCAGAAAGCAGCCTTCTTCGGAAACTAAACACCTATAACCCAAAACCAAAATGTCTCTTACGAGAAATATGAACTACAGCAATCCACCTTATCCTCTTCCAAATGAACAGAACATAGTTCAGGAGAATTGACTAAATCACTCATGATCCTAAGTAACTATGTTATGTGAGATCAGAAATCAGAACCATTACAAGCAACAGCTGCATTACAATCAATTGAGCATGCTAACAATTTTATAGGACTTCATAGTTGATTGTTTACTTGATACAATCATATAATTATAACACAATAATGCATAAAAAATCATGTACCATATTTTAGATTGTTCGAATTCCTGTAGGAACCAAAATAATATACTTACCGTTCTTTCAGTAGTTCCAGGAGGACCATCAAGGATCTTGATACGAGCCTTTGTTTCCTCACAGATTTTCTTTATGTACTCTCCTTTACGGCCAATGATACCTCCAACCTTTTGGACAGGAACTAGCATCCGGAACACATTTTCTCCCGGCCATCCAGGCCATTTCTTATCTTCAGGGACAGCTGAATCATTTTCAGGTTCATGTATTTCCTCTGATGGATGTAAGTCCTCAGGTACATTATCCTGATCTTCTTGCACATGATCCACCTCTTGCTCATGATCCACGTCATTCACATGATCCACTTCATGGTGCTCAAAATTTTCCTCAGCCATTTGCTGAGAGAGAAAAATAGAGACTAAAAATCAGATGTTACAGCCCAAAAGATTATTAGATATAACAAATCCAAGAACGAAGAGCAAACAATGCAATAAAAATGATATTAAGTAATGCTACCAGTTCTTCTAAAAATATCCAGGCAAGCATATATATATGTGTGTATATATATAGACCAACTGAAGATAAGGTAATCATTGACCAGACAAACATCAGTTGGCTTGTCTTGCAACTTTCTGCACGTACAACAAGCAAATAAATCGGAACTCTAATTTCCAACAGTTGAAAAAGATAAGCTAAACATTAAGAACTATTGCAATAGTTCCTTCTCTCTGACATATGTGCACTTTATACAAGGGGGATTTAACAGCGTAAAGCTTCATTAAAATGGCAACGTAACAAAATTTTCTTTTTCTCAAATTATCCAACCTTTATATCAATACAATACAGGGTCGGTCATGAATGAACAATATGTMTAAATAAGGAAAACATGTAAAGTGTTTATCTTTATGGAGTCAGCGCTTATTAGTTATSTACCCATAGCAGCTATATATCCTGCTAAACAATAASTGACAGGATGCCCAAGAATCTCGTTACGTAATATTGATAATTGCAGGATTCCCTTGTCTAAGGAGAGGGCAGAGAGACAWCCTTGGCTTAAGACCATCTAAAGAAACGAATTCCTAAACCCGGCAATTTTACAAGTGACAATTTTTCATTTACCATCCCGCGAGCAAAGTACGAAAGAAGCTTAAACATCATCTGTTTCCCGCTACATCTTCGCATTAAAATCAAGCAAGAAAATAACAAAAGGAAAAAGGAAGGCAATTTTAAATTCTATCTGAAACACTCGGAGATAAATCATCTGTTTTGCACAAAAACGACCAAAATTACACAAATGCAAACGACGCACAAAACCCCAGACTTTGAGGAGCAAGCAAAAGAAAATTTTAATGAAGAATGCATAAATTCATATCCAAACAGCTAAGAAGCTAGACCTCTTAAAAAGGCATATGCATTTGAAAGCGTAAAAAATGCTGGAAACCCTAGATAAGCACCCGAACGACTAGAGAAGAAACTGAAAATCCAAAAAGAAAAAGCAAMAAATCATGTTATAAATATGATGAAATTGTTTAATGAGATTAAAAGATTTAAGAATTTGTAAATAGGAAAATTACCGGACAGAGAATTTTTAGAAAGCCTTCTCGAGTCGAAGAGAGAGAATGAGACTGCGCTAAGAAGGGTTTGAGAGGCTCAACGGAGCACAGCCCGAGCAGTAGGTTTTATCGAAACAGCGGTGCGGATGTCCGGATAATTGTTGTTCGGTCCCTATATTTTTGTTTATTCGTGAACTTGCCTGGCTTCTTTTTTATAACCGAGTTTTACATAAACATTAGAAGTTATTTTCGCCGAATGAGCTAAATTCATATCCCCTTTACCTAAATTTACTTCTCATTTAATGAATATATAAAATATAGATAAAAGAATCATTTCTTCCTTCAAACTCTTGAATTTAATGTTGTATTTCTATTGAGGTTTCAAAAAAAAAAAAAAGAAAGTTGATTTCTTTAAAAAAATCATTTATTTAGTTTTTTTTCAACAAAACACGAAATTTAACTTCAATAAAAATCTCATTGTTTAACTTTTTTGAAAAATCTTGCTTCAAATAAATAAATAAACTCCACTCCAAATAAAAAATTATACTAAAAATTTCTTCGATAAAATTATAACTTCATCTTTTAAATCCAAATGAAATTTTCAACGAAAATATTTTTCATTTAGAAATAAACTCAAATTTCAAAAAAAAAAAAGAATTCTCACTTTTTTCGTTGAAATTTTGTTCTTCAATAATAAAATTTTCTTTCGCAAAAAATCGATCCAAGTAAAGAAAGATGTAAATTTTGTTCAAAAACTTATATATTTATTGACAAGATGTGGAATTAGCATTGAGGGATGTGAATTTAATATATATATATATATATATATGTTAAGAGTTATTAGGAGTGATATTAAACTAATTGTAATTTTATTATAACCACTCAATACGAGAAATCACTTTAATTTTGTAAGTCAACTTAAGAAATGAATTTCAAACCTTTGTTGTAAATCCATTGTTCTTCTTTTTTAAAAAAAAAATTGTTTAAATTATCTCATATTTAAAATTTTTGGCTCAAATTACTTGAAGCTTGATTCTTCTACATAATTTACTTTATATTATTTTTAAAGTTTTTGCCCTATAGCAAGTTACTACATAATATGAATAATAGCACCCAAAGAAAAAAACATAAATTTTGAGAAAATATTAAAAGTAAGTTAAAGTGAAGATCAACCCAATAGTTTGGAATAGATAGCGAAATTTCATATTCAATCATTGCTTGTAGTGCAAAGAACTCTAAAATAAGTTTTTTTCCGAATAAAAATCGAATTATACGAATGCAACCTCGATCAAGAATGAATTTGTTCGCTCGATCCACTCAAGCTCCATGACAAGCCTTTCTCGAAATAAAAATCATATTATAAGAGCGTAATTCGAGTCAAGTTCCAATTAATCTCAACAAGTAGAAATAGAAAAAGAAAAAGAAYATACAATTAGGTTTTAGTTTGTAGTTTGGCTAATTGTCAGRTTGAGCATCTGTTTTCTTTATGTTTACAACGAGGGCCTAATTAAAGATGGCGAGACGGTACCAATTACCCTAAATGCCCGTGAATATTGCATGAAATATCGAATTCATTCCAGGTTTTATTTTCCTCGTTTTCCTCTCTTCGAAACGAGAGAAAAAGGAAAAAGAGATTTGGTGGAGCAGATGAAGAGGTTGCAGACAAGGTACTCGCTCTTTATTTGCCTTCTCAGAAAATCATCATCTTCGTTGGATGTCGTCATTGGAAGGGGCTCCAAGAGAACAAGAGTTTCTGAGGTCTACAATTTCCCCTTCTGATATTGGCAAACCTAGGAATAAGTGGTTGTAGAGAATCTTTCTGATCTTAGCTTGCTAGAAGCTGAAACATTAGCCAGAGGATAAGCAAAAGAAGCAAGAATCCAGTACAGTTTCGTGCGGAAGAGGAAAAGAGAAAGGCTCTGGCTGCTAACGTTTTCCGCGGGGTAGAAAAAATGGTGGTGAGGATTTGTTGAAAAAGAGGGTGCGGCGGGGGGAAGAGAAGCGAGGAAAATGATGGTCAAGGGGAAGGGAAATGAGAAGATCGGCTGGTAGCAGTAGGGATGAAGAAGAGGTGGTTAGAGTTAGCGGGGGCGGAACTGGAGATGCAAATGAGTCACGCCTTTTTTGTTATCTAATACTATATTCATTTTATTTTAAAAAGTATATATATAAATTAAAAAAATTACGGACAAATAAAATATTTTCTAGATTAAATTACTTAAAATACTCTTTTTCTAGATTAAATTTATTGTTTTTCCTTCTTCCCCTTCTCAATAACCAAAATCCTCTTGGAACACGAAAAAACAATAAATCACCAAATGAATTTTTTTATTATTTTCATTCAAATTATATTTTTGGCTGGAATTTTAAAACCGATTAGAATAAAGTGCTAATAACAAATAGAGGTAATAATAAAAAAAAATTAAAACATATGAAATAACTTATATACATAATGAGAAACATAGCTCATATTTACTCGTTTTAAAAGTTTTACATTTCTTTTTTCAGATATACATATCTATCAAAGATTAAATTTTATTTATTTAAACTTTTTTACTTTATCTTAATTTTTAAAATAATAATTTATTTAGTTGTGTATCATTCCTTTTCATATTAGCATATGCATTATGAATACAATTATTATATTCTTTATTTGGATATATTTGTTGTTTAATTTCTTATATCTTCACCATTATCCATTTTTTCTCTTTAGTCCTTAGATCTTTAGTATATTCTTATTTCCCATCATCTTAAGTTAATATTTAATAGCTGTTTGAATGAAATATTTTTCTAAAAACGTTATGTTCTATAGTATAATATCATAATATTTATAATTAATTAAATGAATATAACTCGAAAATCAATAATTGCAAAAGAAAAAATAAAGCATGGAATACAATTTTCTAAGCTGCTTGATCTATTGGGAACATCGGGATTAATAGGGGATTATTCTTGAAGAAGATTAGCTATTTTTTCCAATGTCGGTTGTCTTTGGCCTTTTTTCCAGCTTTACCAAAGCTAACTTTATTACTMTCGGAGGCATCAAACTAAACCATGCTGGTGTAACGTTAATGCTTTCCCGAATATTTCATTTCATCTTTATGCATGTCCTCTTCCCCCTCTGCCTTCTAAAGCATCTTTCCAAGTTTTCAAAAAAAGAAAAAGGGAAATCACACTCGAGTTTTAATTAAGTTAAAAGTTTTTAAAAATGATTTAACGAATTTGAACGTTATGTCATATTAATGGAATATCGTAATATTTGAATTTGATATTTAAATCATCCAATTAGTTCTAGAAAAGCCCCCTAACAGGCCAACCTGTGGTAAGCTTGCCATGTAAGCTTGGCATCGCAATAGCAAGACAAAAGGTCATGATGGATGTATGGATTAAGGTTCTCCAACTCTCACCTCCCCTTTACTACGCCCTTTACCCTAGTGGGAAGCAAAAGAGATATCCTTTACCCGAGAGTTCAAAATATTCTTTAAATTCAAGTCAACCTTGAAAGCATAGATTTTTGGTCAGCTTTATAACATACACTTCATCTGCAGGTTCTGCAGACAAAGCAATGAAAATGAAAACAAGATCATCTGGAAACACAAAGGAACTTGACCTTGCTGTGCCATGGCATCCATTGACAAGTGTCGGATGCTAAAATCATTGACCATATGGCGATGCCACTCCCATATATATATATAAGAGGAAGAACAAATGATGATTATGACTTATGAGATAAGAATCTTTTGGGTTTTTTGGCAGAAGAAAGGCTCTGTTAATCAACTTTGTTTATTAAAATTAGTTGACCAAATGATTAATGAGTAGAAGATGAAGTAAAGGACGACAATCCAATCTTATGATCTTATCGAACTATGAAATTAATCTATGTTTTTGGTCTATATAGATCAATAAACCCTAAGTGGGAACCGCACACTGTTTGCGAATGGAGGGTGCAGAAAGTGGAATCCATGTCATGCGAGCCGACAATGATTCTCTCCTCACCTTACGTATATAAGGACCCCATGAAAAATAATGCATGGCCGAATGAAAACCCTATATATGATTCATATATCTTCCTCTCCCCGGCCATCTTCCCCTAGCTAGCTGCCCTTTCACCGTTCAGGGGTTTATAAAGTTTCAGCCTGGTTTCATAATTACTAGGTTGTTGTTGAGGGGAATGTCGTCTGGCTCGAAATCCTTCATGTGAAGAGATAGCTCTAACGTTTGAATGATTTCGGACCAGGCTTCATTCCCCTCAACTTGGAAGGTAGCACCAGAAGCAGAATCGACTCCCACTAGACTTGCTTGTTCTTCAAGTCTCTTCTAGCGGCATCCATGTATTGGATAGATATTGGTGATGGAACTTTCAACAAGAACGAAAATTAAATCAACCTCGTGTGTGCCCTCGATGAACATCATCTAGCTAGTACGTAGTAGCTCGAATCTCTCTCCTCATCGGATGCCTGCAGCAGCCACCACAGCAGGCAAAGGTACAGTCCTCAGCTATGATAGTACTGGTATTGTCTATTTTGCATAAGAGAAGAAGCAACAGAAACCTTTCACCTAACATGAACTCATAACACGGCGCTTTTTCTCGTCCTTCCTTCTCGTTTCACAAATTCATACTCATATATTTATCATTTGTTAGAACCCTTTTGGGGTAAGTATCAGAAAGAGAAAGATGGAGAATAGTGTTTGCTATGTTAGATCGGAAAAATCTAAGATCCAATCCAGACAAAAATGCAGCTAACGGCGAGGACATATCGATATGTTAGCTTTTTAAGTTTGTCGTTTTAGACGTTTGTCTTCCCTCTACTTGAGATTTTTTTGAAGAAATCGGAAACAGKATCGACGTTCTTCTTAGCGGCGGAAGTTGAAATTAATCGAAACCTGAGGTCGGAGAAGCTTACACTCTAGTACCTCAACTAGGCACAATGTACAATAGTCATTTGAAGACAAGCTTTCCCCTTATATCTATATTTAGTTACTCAAAAGCAAGTTTGAACGGACTAATTTATGCTCAAATCGAGCTGAGTTTAAAGAATCTGATTCTTGTAATAGAAAATATCTGATTTAAAACTTTTTCATCATTCTGTTATAAAACATGAATCAAACACAATCTCAATTTGATTCAATAATTCGTTTAACAGTCGCGTGAGTTTATTGTGACGCTTGTTTTGGTAGATAACAAACCTTTATCTGGTAGGTGATCAGTAGTTTATTCTTGCTGAAACCACCATGAAAGGAGCCAAGATCAGCAATAGCTCCGTGTTAGATGATGATCCTGAAAATGAYGGTGTAGGGGAAGACAAAACTGGACTTGACCTAAGGCCGTTCGAAGCCAATCATCTTTTTCTTTCTTCATGGATTGGACATTGATATTTAGTTGGTTAAAACTTCTATACCTGCTCCTGTTTTTTTCCCTATTGGAACCCTTGATGTTCAGAACTCTGAGTCATTTGTAGCTGGATTTCTCCGGCTCTGCCTGGAAAAAGGACCAAAGAAACTATGAATAGAGTTTTAGGCTGTGCTAGAGACCAAAAAGAGAGCATTATTTTGGGTGTGAAAACAGATTAATCAATCAATCCCGCGGGACCTTCTTAAAGTGATAATAATCACAATAATATAATCTAAATACATCACTTCTTTGACTTATTTACAGTGTATCTACATGCCAAAGAAAAGCATTGGACCACCAGAACCAGAAAGCTCCATTCTTYACAGCAAATCTTGCTGGGCATCACCATCACAAAGGATTGTTATCCTAAAGCCAGAACACCAAAACTTCAACTTCAACAGTATTATGCATATATGTTTGCTATAACAGGAGGCTTCATCATGGCTTTTGTGGACACAGCTTCACCTGCTTCAGTATTTAGAGATTATGCTTCCATGCATCAAACTCCTGACTTTCCAGCAGTAACAGAGAATCATATGAGGCAGAAGCTTTATATATATGTAGCAATGTGTATTGAAATCTTTAATATTCCGCTTGATCCAGACTGACAGTTTCCTGATTGCATATCCAGGGGAAGTTCCAGGGTGCCGACAAGCAGCAAGAAAAGCAAACACTCAGCATGAGGAGGAAATTCTAAACTAAAACTGCCACATCCAAGTCAAGCAAATTGTTACTGGCTACAACTTCAATGAGACTGCATATCCAGAGGAAGTTCCACGGTGCCGATAAGCAGCAAGAGAAGCAAACACTCAGCATTAGGAGGAAATTCTAAACTAAAAGTGCCCATCCAAGTCAAGCAAATTGATACTGGCTACCACTTCAATGATTGAAACACCATCTACCTGAATCAAGCATCCATAACACATACCGCCACTTCAATAGTTGAAACACCATCTTACCTGAAATTCCTTTCTTGCATGTCAAGGAGCTTCCTTGAAAAGTCCCTAACGGGRTTTACAAATGAGTGCAGATGGCAGATTCAACTGATCATATGGATGCTACACAGCTAAGACTTCAAGAATGAGAGAAAAACTCACAGGCTGGTAACTAAGAGTACAAATGAATCTGTACAATTAAGAGATTCTCTTGTTCTTTTTTCTTGGATTGCAGGAATCCATCTGTTAAAGTTTGCAAGTATCTTCAGAATTGGAGAGGTAACATACTTCGAGCTGCAGACCAAGAAAACACACTTTCTTATATACATGAAACATAAAGTCTTTAGAAAGGAAGTGAAACAAAAAGTTCATATCAAAGACAAAGAATCAATATGCATCCTTTAATCTAAATCACAGCAGATAAAATGATTAGTGGCACCTCTAGTCAAGTCTCAAACAGCTGCAGGCAGCGAAAGTTTATGACACTTTAGTGAAGCAAATTCTTTCCCAAGCGACAATTGTTACTATCGGAGGTTCTCATGAATATGGTGGTAGCTARTGTCACATATCCACTAGTGTCAAATGGTCTACACCTCATCCACAGGAACAGAAGCAGTATGCTGATAATAGCTGTACTGTGACTTATCCACTATAATATTTTAAAATATGCTTACATGCTTGCCCTTACAATTTGAACATGAACAAGTAGACTTGTTTCCTTGGGTGTTAAAAAATGAAAAAGCTAACATCTAATGTCAAAAACTTTCATATACTTGAACACTAATGCAGCGTTCCATAGAATGCAATACACCTCTTTTAAGTTCTGCATATAATGCAGTATGCATAAAATGTGAACACAAAAGTAAGCTGTGAACTTCACTTTAATGTCCATGGAGCAAAAATCTACCAATGTTTTCAAGAGAGTTGGGTGCTTGTATTTTAATCCCAATTGTAGCTGCTTAAGTATGACCGACAAATAAGAATTGACATTTTATAAGAGAATGTATAACAAATAAGAAAATTCCTGATAGTAGAGGCTGTATATATAATTACTAGATAGAGAAGCCTTAAGGAAAAGCCAAAACAAATAAATCCATTATATTGCAACCTGCATCTAAAAGCAAAGAAAATCGTGAGGCCAGATGTCAAATATGAACTAGTTACTAGACGGATTCCATTTCTAAATCCACCACAGATTAGTGGCTGCTAAAGACGGTGACCATCAGGCAGCATCCAGAAAATGTTTAGAAACATAACTATTGCCTCAGGTCCTTACCATGTAGCCATCACCACCCAATCCAGTCCTGTTTCAGCTGCATTTGGACTTGCATAACCCTTCCTGATGCTTAAACTATATTTGCCAACGGTTAAAAGTATGCCAGAATCAGTAAAAGAGCCTTCAATACTGTATTTTGTAACCTTGATTTCCACATTCATGAACACCAGTCGTAAATGGCCTAGTAGCAAGTACTCCAAGGAACTGTGGTCCCATAACCTGCATTTAGGCCATACCCCCAAGCACCATGGTTATGAATTTGGCTGCTGCACTAGCTTTTTCCAAGACTAGCATGACTGTTGAAATTTGTAGCAGTTCAATTCCGATATGGTAAGGTTGAGTCAGTATAGCCAGCACCAACACTGCCATAACTTGCAAAGTCATAAGCAATATTAGTTGTCAATCCATAACATAACTTTGAGATCCATAACTTCAGATTATAGGAACAAACGAAAGTAAAGCCTCTGGAGTAACTCATAGTCTCGTCCAGAATGATCAGCCCTTCCATCACCTCCCCATACTTGCTAAAAGAATTTCTAAGAGCATCCTCTTTTATCGTCCATCTTATTCCTCCTAGGACTAGTTTCACCCTCATCCATCTCTTCTTTGCATCTCCAATTTACAATCTCTATGACCTTCTTGCTCCACCCAATTGTTCCATTCCTTGTTTGACCTGGATGGAAATGTTGGGATCAAATTCAGATATTCCCTATGTTTTTCATCCTTAGATAGTAAGTCTATAACTATATGTACAGTAGAATCATCTGGTGAAATGTTTCTTTCAGCCATTTTCTGGAGAAGTTCAATCACTTTAAGTGCATCATTATTATTACAAAGACCTCGCATAAGTGTATTAAATGTGACCAAATTAGGAGCAGAGCCCTTCTCCTCCATCTCCAAAAACATATTACTTGCTTTTTCCAATTGACCCTCTTTACAAAACGCATGTATCATGATGGTATATGAAACAACATTTGGCATCAAACCTTTCTGAGGCAATGTCTCAAACAGCTCATTAGCAGTTTCAAGCTTTCCAGCTTTGCACAAACCATCCATCACACAGTTATAGGCCTCGATGCTGAGCGCATATTCACTTTCTTCTAAATTGCGGAACAACTCCATTGCCTCCAAAAGGCAATCATTCTTGCAACATCCATCCAGTAATATGCTATAGGTAGATGAATTTGGTCTAATGTCATGAACTTGCATTTCTGCAAAATACATTCTAGCATCCTTGACCTTGCCTGCTTGAAACAGACCAGTTAACATAGAATTAAAAGTGATAATAGTTGGTTTAAAACCCTTTTGCACCATTTCTCCATAGAGCCTCATGGCTTCATCAGTCCTTCCGCACTTGCAATACCCATCAATCAAGACATTGTAGCTGACGACACAGCGTTCATGGCCCTTAGCAGACATTGAAAGAAACAACTCCTTCGCATCATCAATCCTACCCTCCAAGCACATTCCACTCATCAATGTGTTAAAAGTAAAAGAATCAGGCTTTTCACCCCTCTTAATCATCAAATCCAACAACCTAGTAGCCTCTTGGGTCTTCCCCTCCTTGCAGAGTGCCTTCATCAGGATATTGAATGTTACTACATTAGGACGAATTCCTTCATCAACCATCCTAATAAAGACACCTTTTGCCTCATCCCATTTGCCTGCATCACAATAACCATGCACTAATGACCCATACACTACCACGTCTGGCAAAATTCTTTTACCCTCCATCTCCAAGAAGAGTTCTTTAGCCTTATCTACCAATCCCTCTTTACAGAGACCATCAATTATTGTGCTATAACAAATTAAATTAGGCTTAAATCCTAAGCCAGACACAAAAGTCCCACTCACCATTTTTCTGTGGACTTCAAGAGCATGCTCTGAGTAGCCATTCCTGCAGAACCCATGAATCAAAGTCCCCCAAGTTMTAACTTGAGGCCGATAACCTAATCTAACAATTTTCTTAAACAACTCAACTGCGTCACGAATCTGGCCATCGCTACACAAACCTTTGATTAATGATGTAAAAGTGACTATATTGGGCTGGTATCCCCTCTTAACAAAGGTCCCCAAAACTGAAAAACTGAGACCAACCATTTTCAAATTACTCCAACTGTTGAGCAAAATGTTGAGTGTAACAAAATTAGGCTCTAAATTGGCTTGAACCATCCTCTGCCACATGGATATTACATCACTATGGTGCCTACTTTTTGCAACAGCGCCCAATAGCAAATTAAACGATGACATGGGTGGAGGAGGTCGCATTTCCAGCATCTCGTTGAAATGCCTCAGCGCATCAGTCAAGTTGATTTTGTCTTCTTTGCAGTTCACTTTAAGGAATTTTTCAAGTGGACTAGGAATTGAGGTTGGAGCTCTACGCTTATGCGGTTCTATACGATAAGTTGAAAGCTTACAGGTATTGCTTGATAGTCGAGCTGCAGCAATACTCGTATAGTTTCTGGGCACCATTTCCYCACTCAGTCYCAAACAACTGGGGAGTCGGCAATCTCTTTTGCAGCTACCGGAAGATCTTCCCTTGCTGCTGCCGACGAGCCAGCGGGCTGCACTCTTCAAGGAAAGATCCAGTTTTGACTGGAACAGGCCAAGAAAARTCAAACGGGRTTATCATATATCGCGAGGGATCATATATCTTACTGAAACCATGTAGCCCAATTCTACGCAGGGACAACATGACTGTCAGACCATTCTTCTACGGACTCCTAATAGGTTTTTTTTCATATAGAGGGCTCCAACCCGAAATCTATTAAGAAGCGAGCTTCTCACTCGATCCAAAGATTCAACCTTACCTTTAGAAAAATTATCAATATAATAGAAATAAATGATTTTTTAATATATTTTCTAAGTGAAAATAAAATTAACCTCTATTTGAGCCTATTTAAATTGATTTTCTTTTCAATAAAGCATAACTCGATACGAATTTTTTAATTAATATCATAAGTACAAAAATATGAATTTTAAAAGAGAAAATATTTACATATCAAATTTAAAAAATTAAAAATATACGTGCTTTCAAAAGTCATCGTCCCGTTAGTACACGTGTCAGATACGTAGATAATATTCAAGGGAGAGAAGATATGTGAAAGACGAAGAGGCCGCAAAAAGGCATGGAATTTTGCTGTTACAAAGGGAAGTAAAAACTGCGTGTATTTCTAACACGTGTTACAATCACCATAACCATCAAGCTGCATCTGCTCATTATGCAATAGCCCTGGAGATCTTTGTTTTCTCCGTACATGCTGCTGCTGCTGCTGCTGCTGCAGATCATCACAGACATTGAAGAAGTTCATCTCTCGTTTTCTTAACTACGATAAGATATGCAGAAAGGTAAGCCTCTCTAATTGTTTTCGTCTTCATATCTTTATAATTCTGGGAAAAATTTAAATCTTCTGATCCATTCTCTTTTCTCTCTCAGATTGTAATCACAATGGCAAAACCACGTATGCTCAGATCATTCTCGCCTCATCAATCGGATTGATCATCGCGGCGGCGATGCATTATCGTTTTAAAAGATGCAGAGACAAGAGGATTATACCGCAGATGAAAGTTTCAGATTCCGGCCAAGTTATTAAGCTGGAGAAGTTTTCTCATTACGTAGGTAATTATGCATGATCTGCTTTCATTTGACCGAGGAAATTTTCAGATCCTTAAATGTTTCTCTCATGTACGTGTGCATGGACAAATGCAGCAAGACAAATGGGATTTGCAGATAGAAGAGATTGTCCAACCCTCTGCAAGTTAGCTTCTGAATACATTCGTAAATCAGATGGGTGCGAAGAAGACATATATAATTTTTTCGCGGGTGAACAAGAAGCAGATTCACTCTTTATAAAGCTGGTGGAGGAGTTCGAGAGATGCATTCTTAGTTACTTTGCGTTTCATTGGAGCCAAGCTCCTAATATGATCAGTCAGGTAAAGATATATCCGATTGGCCGACAACTCCTGATCATATTAGATACTGCATTTCACTAATATCTTATTGCTTTATATTTTCAGGTGTTAACTGTTGAATCTGAGCCCAAAAAGAAGCTGAGGCATATTGTAATGGCAGCAACAAGGTAGAGATTTTCAACCCTAGTTTAGGTTTCTGTCTAGAAATCATGGAAATTGTTGCAAATGAAAGGTATTATGTAAACTTTCTGGAGAACAGTAATATTGGCTAAGGGCGTAGGGGATAGTAATAGTTGGTGAGCACATATTGCTTGGTTCCATGTCAGAGACTTTAGACAACTAAAAACACTTAATCAAGGACGCATTAACAATTTCAAGCGATTTGATTCACTAACGAACACCGCTTTTGTCAACAATTAGATTTGGGATGATAATATTCATGCACTATATAATGTACTGATTCATAAATGATGATATGCTCCATCAGGATATTGATCTTCTCTGTTTTCTTTAATCTGCATTTAGCGCTTGAATGTTCTATCTTGTGTTTCCTTTCTCATCAAGTTGAGCGCAATTACTCCAGAAAGAAGTACTAGGCAAATTGCTTTATGTTAATAATTTATAGACATTTTTGTAATTGCAAAAGCAATATAACATGCAGCAGAAGCCATTTCAAATCAATAAAGCACCCAAAAAAGAAGAAAGAAAAAAAGGACTACTTCAATCAGAAGAAGATATGCTTAATGGATGCTAAATTTGCAGCTGCACAGCATATACCGTCCAGAAGCATGACTCAGCCATTTCTTTTTCTTTTTATTTTCTCTTTTTGGTGCTAATGAAGGGAACAGAGATTTGAGAGGGTAACCAAGAACTTGAAGGTTGCAAGAGTATTTACTACGTTGGTTGAGGAAATGAAAGCTATTGGACTTGTATCTACAGATGATTCACAATGCACAGACGTGATGGTTCCCATGGATCATAAGGACAGGAGTCCATTACTCCTCCTCATGGGTGGTGGAATGGGCGCTGGGAAGAGTACCGTGCTCAAAGACATTATCAAAGAGTAAGAGTAAATAGAAAGCATAACCTATTGCCATCTCACAAAAGAAAGAAAAAGAAACAAATATAATTGAAAAATGCAAGCAAGATCATYTTTTTCATTCATCTCAAACATTATTTGTTTCCATAAATGAACTTTGAATGAAGTCGCTTACCAATGTGCAAAATGCATGCAGACCATTCTGGGTTGGAGCATTAGGGAATGCTGTTGTAATAGAAGCAGATGCCTTCAAGGAGTCGGATGTCATCTATAAAGCCCTGAACTCTAGCGGGCACCATGACCTGCTGCAAACATCTGAATTGGTAACGACTTTACCAATCATTAATCTGCACCCCAACTCCATTCCCTTCCAAATGACTCAAATCGAACTAGAAATGGTAGCAAGTGATACATCAATGTTACAMTTAGCAACTGCTAGATCACTTTCTATAAGTCCTATGTATCCGTTTATGCAGGTACACCAATCATCTACAGATGCAGCATCATCTCTCTTAGTAACAGCACTCAATGAAGGTCGAGATGTCATCATGGATGGAACTCTCTCGTGGATGCCATTTGTAATACAGACAGTGACCATGGCAAGAAATGTTCATCGTCGTCGTTATCGCATGGGAGCTGGCTACAAGGTGGGGGACAATGGTGCTGTAACTGAAAGCTACTGGGAACAGATTGATGAGGAACAAGAACAAGATGGAAATAGAAAGAGAAGACCATACAGGATAGAGTTGGTTGGAGTCGTTTGTGATGCTTATTTAGCTGTTATTAGAGGCATAAGGTACAAAAACAGTTACTTCTATAGCTTTCACAATARCCAAACCTAGTAACTTTCTGTTTTGTRGCTTGCATACAGGAGAGCTATCATGTGTAGAAGAGCAGTCAGGGTGAAATCACAATTAAGATCACACAAAAGATTTGCAAATGCATTTATGACATACTGCAGCCTTGTAGACAATGCCAGATTATATAGTACAAATGCTCTGGAAGGACCACCAAAGGTATTCTACAAATATCCCTACTCTATCCGTCCAAAAGTCACCATTTTACTAACAAAATAATACTATTACTGTTGTTTATTGAAGCTGATAGGGTGGAAAGACAAGGACAAGACTCTCTTGGTAGATCCAGATGAGATAAAATGCTTAAAAATAGTAGGCAGGTTAAATGACGAGGGGGACTCCATTTATGATCTCTACAAAAATCCACATCCAGCTTGTGAATCGGGCTCTGTTTGGAAAGACATAGTTTTGTCACCTTCAAGATTGAATATTCAAAAAGAGCTCAAGTTTGCAATTCAGAAAATCGAAAGGTCCAGAGGTTAATCTACAATCCATTTCATCAAATTGTAATGTATCAACAAGACTTTGTTTGGCAGGCTTTTGAACTTAAACAAATATATTCTCCACAGTATCCAGATTTAAGCTAATTATGTTCGAGTTCACATTTTCATGCTTCTCAAGCAGTAGTTAACAAATGAAAGATACAAGAATAGGCAATCATTTAGAGGCTGCTAATTATATACATGCTTGCATACCTACATACATCCATATATGACTTTAGATCTGGGAATGGAAGAAAGAATACAACAGATCTTTATTGACTTGATCAAATACAATGTTTGCATGCAAAAGAGCATCAAGAAATCATGTGCAAAGGCAACTGAGGCAGCAGAAAGTCTTTGTAAAGAGTCTCCTAATCTAGGCAGTTCCATCTCATATTTTGCCTTAAACAACCTCTATTATCTCTCACGGTAAGACAAAGGACGCAACGCCCAGACCCAATTTTCAAACTTCACTAGTCATAATCTATCTCCAGTATCTCATACCAACCAAGTCCTGGAAATTATCTTTTGCCTGAATACTCAGTTTATCAGGATATATACTTTGATATGCATCAAAACGGTGTTGATAATAATAGCAGAGAAGGAAAAGAAAGTACAAGAAAGAGGACCAACAGTATACAGGCAAAAGGAACAACAAAAATAGGAAAACCAAAACAGCAAGCAAATTTGACAGCCAGAGCACCTGATCATTGATGACATATCAGAAAGGAAGAGCTTCTTGTTGAAAAGAAAATATCACATAAAGCCACAATTACAAGATCAAAGTAATAGTAATGATTGGAAATTTTTTCTCTGGCCCAATTAAATATCTAAAACCAGTATTATAATTTGGTGAAAATAACAATTGTCTACAATGTTTTCCACTACGTCCAACATAAGCTTGAATGAGAATGTGCATTAAGAAATATACTGGCCAACATAATTGTTTCTTGTAATGAAAAAGAAACAATTTATTGAAACATTAGCACAGATCAATCTTAGATAATGCAAAACCCCAACTTTGGCACAACTAAATTTGGTTAAACGCCGTTCAATTCATTAATATGACTTTTACATAAACCTTTCTCTTTCTCCAGCCCAAAATGTCCATCCAGGTCGGAAAATATAAGCATGCATTCGTCAAAAATTTTAGGCCAAAGGAAAAAGGAATGACAGTGTGCCAAATGAAAGAGACTACTTGTACAAGAAGCACCTCTTAAGGATACTAAATTGACATTTTTTCCTGGAAGGAGTTGCTCTGAGCTCCGATATTTAGATGGCAGGAAAGCATCACAACCAGGGATCTCCAAATTCTTCTACTGGATGAGGCTGCCAGTAATTATGGAAAAAAGCGAACCTATTATCTCAAATCTAAAATGAAGAAATCAGCATAATCAATTTCTAACTGTGAATAGCAGGAGCTAAAACAAATATAAGTAAAGCATGTCTTAGAGGGCCAAAATTTGTAAAATCTTCTTGCTCTCCTGCCCCTCTCCACTAATTAAGACCTTGTTTCTCTTCTAAGAAGGGTTCATTATTTGTATCATTTCCTTCAGCTAGAATACTCATACTACAAATTTATCAGACTGAACCTCATTCTAATTAGGGATACTAGAACTCTGTTTGACAAAAAAGATGCTTACAGATAAAAAATTTCATGCTAAAATAGTGTTGTCTCCTCTTCCCTGAATAGAAGTTCTTTGTTTATAAGATAGACTTGATCATTGACCCACAGTATCTAAGTTGTCTAATTGAAAACTTGTTGAAGTCTCATAAGCATTCCATACCAGATGCACAAGTTCAGAGTAAGTCCTACGTTGTTGTCTCCAAGTTCTTCCGTTACAATTCGCTGCTAGTACCATTATGATCAATAGAAATGGAGAATTCCTTCTTTCAATCTGGGAAACTTCCACCTTTGGTGTTTCAATAACGTCTACCAAACTTTACATAGGGAAGTAACATACTGAAATTTAAATGCAAATATAAATCAAAAGATGCATGCAAAGATTCACACTGCAAGGCWAGTGATAAACAGTGAAATTAAACATAGCAGACATGCAATAAATGCTTCAAATTGATATGTGAGCATACAATACGGGAAGTTCAAAACAGGCAAAGACAAACTTTATAGATAGATGCCCTTCCAAAGCATAATTATYGTAGCCATAAGGTAAATATTATCATTAATTGCATATAGTTATTATAAATCCTAATGTTGAAAGCTGAATTGACAAAAAGAGTTCGAAAGCTGAATTGATGAGAAGAGTTCGAAAACTYAATTGACAGAAAGAGTTCAGTGACTAATTTGATAACAAATCAAGTTCATACCTTCTGTCTATTTGGAGATAACAACAGAAAATTCATGCAAAAGATCTTGGCATTTTGATAATTAAATTTTCTTCAGATGAATTAACCCATCCTGTATGTGATGCCTCATGAACTCTGCATCCCTGTGAACACGTTACGAATAAATACTTTTGGAGTGTCAATGAAGAACTCGAGTAATCAAATCCTCTTCTGAAAATTTCCTCCATATATCTTGAGATTCATAGCATTTATGCTAGTTGTATGGAAAAGGATCCTAAACTCGTCCWAGATTCAATTGTCAYACAATTACATTTGATTACCAATCTAAGTTATTTTTTATTACAAGATAATAAGGTTTTTAATCTTTTTAGCAGAATCCTCCAGTACAAATTCTATAACATACCCACATTTATATATTCTAAAATTCCTAATAAGGAATTAGTTCACATTGCTTTATTAGTTTCCAGTTTTCGGAATAACGTGTCATTGTAGAATCACAAACCTTCTTAGTGCATCAGAGAAAACCTATTTCATTGGATTCATACTCCCTCCTAAGCGAAGCAGCATGATTATCTCACCAGAAACAGGGGGACAGATTATGACTACGTGACATGCAAAAATAATAAAGCATAAGAACAGGAAATTCATCAACAGAAATAAACTGAATTACCAAATTGGAAGAAAAGGTGAAGAGGATTTCATCTAAGTAAACTGATTTAAAATCATCGAAACTCCCAGAAATTCTCCTACAATGTCTCATCCTGCATCCTCACTAYGCAGGATAACCAAAAGGAGAAYCAATAGCATCCAATGTTACTTGCACAAAAAGAAAAAGGAATTAGCAAAACAACCATTCAGGAAAGAGATTACAACACTTAAAGAGCWTATGCAACTCCAATGAGGAAAGTATTTATGCCAAAGGCCTTGGAACATGCACTTACAGTAACTCAGAGTAGTTTCTTGATTCGGTCAAATAATCACACAGCTTCATCAAATTCATCAACCTCTTGTGCATGGATTAGACAAGGTAAAACTAAACCATGTGGCAAAGTTTATTGACTAAAAAGATATTTGAAAATCCAGTCATTCTTCTGCAGACACTCTAAATGCTTAGTTTTCATTTATGAACATCAAAAGGGCTTTTATCATCATATCCTAAAGTGCAAACAGAATGTTAACTGCCTAGAATATATATATTATATAACGTATATTTACGTATGCATGGAGAAGCATCTCTTCAGTCATAACATAAAGGATCATATGCAACTTCATCAAAGTAGTGTAACATTTCAAGGTAGAGATATCTACACTTGCATTATCAGCTGAATTTAATGCGCAGCACTGGAACTTTTTCCGAAAAGAATGATCAAATGTACAGTATAATGATCTACTTCTTTCCCTTAATTTCTCTATTGTATTCCTAGCTTCTGATGCTCAAGTACAATTAGATTACTGCAACCCATCTATGTAGGAGATTGTAGGGCAAAAATATCACATTGGGAATTCATAGGGAGATGCTGAGTAAACCATTAGTTAGCATATCAGGAAAGCTCTGGCTTCAGAAATGCTTGACAACATCCCTATAATACCTGTAATGATAAAAATCAGAAAAACTGCTAAATAAGAATAATTTTTTCAGTTATAGGTGAAACAACCAGGTTTTGATCAAGATAAACATTAGACATACAAGTAGCTCAAAAGCCAAATGATCCCCAACAGCTCAATGAGAAATAAGCAAAGATGGCACTTGATTTGGAAACAATATGTAGCAAATGAAGGATATAAAGCAAACTCAAGAAGGAAACACAGTTGAAGACAAGAACACTTCCCACCAAGATATAGTTAACTACTAGAATCTTTAAGGACGAATTATAACTTGCATAATAATCCTTCAGCAAGTCCTTACAACAAAATTACTGCTGCATGTCATGCCACTAAAAGGAAATTGAGAATCGTGTGATGCAGTTCAAACATACAAGCATACCGTACTTGGTTTTTTATCTCACTAAATATTGCAGGTAATGTGACACCAAAAAGACTTGCTCTGCAGGAAATGAGAACACCGAGACATATTAAATAACAAGGTCCAATATACACTCGTGGAACCCTATTCAGGTGCTTAGGGGCTTCTCTAGATCCTAACAGCAAGTGACAGACAGACCAGACCAGACCAGACCATAGTTGCCAGAATATGTACGTCTATCTTATCAGATTTAAACTTTGATATCTATTAAACGTCAGGTAGAAGCAGTTGCCAAAAAAGAAGTCCAGGAATGAAACATCAAGAAAATAGGACTGAGCATTCTAGGGTGCACACAAGTGTGACTGAGCTTACATCAAAGCTTGAATAGATTCTCAACGTTTCAGTGGAATTTTCACCAAATTCCCGAGGGGTTTTCAGTTTCTGTATGAGTTCACTGAAGTCCCAAGAGTTCCAAAAGTTATTTCCAAATAATTAACAATACATTTCACGAGAACTCCCACCTCTCTTAAGCACAGTTTTTAAGGAATACTTTTGCCACCTCCAACAGGCTCCCTGGTAGCTACTACAGATGAACCTAGTATCTAGCAGTTTAATGAGATGTTGAAACTTTAAGGGCATCCAAGTAACTATAAGCACATTTATATAAGTGCCTACAAATGACACCTTTTTACTCTAGGTTCACCCAACAGTTAGTAGGAAGTAACATACAATTACTACAAATGCCAACTTGCACCTGAGTATTCGGGCAAATAGCCTGCAGAACATATAGATAATATTCCAATTGACCATGGAAACTTGACCAAGATGTGTAATTCAAACAGTACTCCAAGTGCATTGTCTATGTAAGATCAAACTTTCAATTCAAGCTTTTAGTACTCTTTATTAAATGGAGCATGTCCGAATATAACCTGAGTAATCGACTTCAGAGAGATGTACTGCATACCAGAAGCTAAGGAAACAAAACTAAATCACCGAGTAAATTGAGAATGAAGGTAAAACTCAATAAAATCAAGAGGTCGAGCTTGGTGCATCGGCCAATAGACCAACAAGGCAACAGCTTGCAACAACATAAAGCATAATATAATAAACTAATCTCAGTCTTCAAGGACAACGGCTACGCTTGATAATAACCAGACTTTGAAGCGGTTGAGACATTACAATTACTAGGGTATATTGCATAACAAAACAAAAGTGCAATCCTATATAGAATGCTATCAGACTTTAAAATGGATGAAGGAAGTAGGTAAAGCATCACCAACCCTTGTATGCTTTTCTTCAGCAGGCTTAGTGGCATCGTTTACTTTTCAATACAAAAATTGTAGCAYAAACAAATGAAGGGAAAAAGGTTGCAAGTTAAAAGCTTTGCTTTTTTACCATGAAGAAAGACGTGTCCTACACTCAGAGAAGTGAGATTTGGGAATGGCTTGGATAATGCACATGTTGCAATACTCCTTATCCAAAAATGCACTTCTCTCAGCTCACACCCACAGCTTCAAGTTACGCAACCACCCCACCGGCATAAATAACACGCGTCTTCTTTAAGCTTGCTCTTACCTTAGCCCGCAATTCTTTCTGTTTCTGCTATGAACGTACCATCGTTAACCTCACATTAAACTTGCGCAGGCCGCCAATAAAAAATGAAAAACTCAAAAAGGAAACCCCTAAAAACCGAAAAAAACCACAGTTCAAGATTGACGAGAAGTACCAGAATCAACAATAGAATTTGCAGAATGCATATATTTTTTATAGAGAGAAAAAGCTTTATCACACTACTAGATTGAACATCTCAGTACATCTAAGCATTGCTATTGCTTTAATCTCTAGGACAAGAAAAAATATAGAAAAAGCACTAATGATAATAATGTAGTAAAAGAAAAAGAAAATATATAACCAAAAAACTGGTTCTGTAATTCTTTTCTAAGGGCGCAAAAAACCCATCTACACCCAATAAAGGACAAGTCATTTACAGGACTACCCCTACAAACAAACACCGCATGTGTTACTAGCTCACTTCCTTCCCTTTCTCGCCGTTGCTTTCTTCGCCGGAGACTTCACCGTCTTGGGCTTGACGCTCTTTGCCGGAGCCTTCTTTGCCGGTACCTTCTTCGCCGGAGCCTTGGGAGCAGCGGGTTTCTTGCTCGGAGTCGACCTCGTCGATGTCCTTGCTACCTTGGCGGGCTTCTCCTTGGATTTGGTGACCTTTGGAGCCTCCTTCCTCTTAGCCGGGGGAGCCTTAGGCTTCACAGCAGCGGCCTTGGGCTTTGCAGCTGTAGCAGCCTTGGGTTTAGAAGGAGGCTTAGACTTGGCAGCTGGCTTTGGCTTTGGTTTCGACTTTGCAGCGGCCTTAGACTTTGAAGGAGGGGCAGACTTAGCCTTAGTATTAGGCTTGGGCTTTGCCTTGGCAGGAGACTTCTTCTCCTTGGTAGCCGCCGCCTTGGTAGGCTTAGGCTTGGCTGCTACCACTGGCTTCTTCCTAGCCGGTGCAGATGCAGCAGTGGAAGATGCTGCCGACCTGGCACGAGTCGGTGGAAGCTTAAAAGAGCCCTTGACTTTCACAAGCTTCTCAGAAGCGACCAACTTCCTCAATTGAACCAGCAAAAGCTTCCTGAAGTTTGGTGGAAGGTTCTTATGCTTCTCCTCAATGAACTTAGCGATCGCGTACTGACTCGATCCCGTCTTGTCCTTCAATGTCACGATCGCGTCCTGAATCATCTGCATAAGTTGACCAACAAAAATGAATCTATTAGATCTATAGACCAAAAAACCAACTTAGCATCCCAAACAAAACACAAAAAAAAAATGGAAAAAAACATTTAATACCTCAAGGTAAGGGGGATGGGTCGGAGGGCTTCGTTTCTTTGGAGCAGCGGGCTTCTTAACCTTAGGTTCCTTAGCTTTCTTCGACTTAGCAGCCTTGGTTACAGGCTTCTCTTCCTTAACGGGCTCGGCCTCGACCTCGGCCTCGGCGGTGTCAACCACGGTGACTGGTTCCTCTGTGGCCATTGCAGCAATTCAGGAATTGGAAACTAGGGTTAGCTTTAGGGTTTGGGAGTTTGAAGGAGTGGGAAAAGCAATGAACCAAGAGCAGAATTGGATCTATATCGAAATCTCCAAATGAAGAGGTGAGGAATGGCAGAATCTATCAGCTGGGAGTCTATTTCTTGCTGGTGCGAGTAGACGAGGAAAAAATGAGAGGATTTAAATACTGAGCGTCCGAGAGGTCATATCTGAAAGGTGAAACCTTATTGGTCGAAAGCCCTTCGACGAGGATTGACACACTTCCGAAATTTTAAATTTAGACCGCTGGATTACTTTTTATCGACGGTTTCGGGCGCTAGGTGTGCRAGACATGGATTTGGGATTGAAAGCTGTCTTGCTGTTTTTCTCAGCCAGGGTGTGTTTTTGTGCTTGATTCATTTGCCCATAACTTGAGTTATACTTAATGAATTTTCATGAAATTCTTTTCTTCTTGTAGAGAATTTCATGTGCTTTCAGGAGAGTATTCATTTGTCTCGTGAAGTTAATTGGTTGTGGAGATAATCTTTTTGGAATCAAAAGTGGTCATGACGAGGGTTTACTCGGAGTGTATCATGGTTTTCGAGCATTTTATGAAAATGTTAGAATCCAAAACCTATTATTAACAGCAGATATGATTCAGAAGTAGTGTAGGAGTCCATAGAATCAAGAATCACACAAATCCGATATCGTTTTGATATAGAATCATCGATTTGAATGTCGTCGAAGATGAACACATTTTACAAGCTTGAAATGTAGTAATAGGCATTTGCTATGCATTTCTTAGAAAAATTAGAGCATCCCATAACAACAACACTGATTGTGGTTTTATTATGTAAATATTCATTTCCAAAAGATCGAGTTACATAAATTAAATAGTAAATTAAATTTAACGCAATATTTATCTTCCTTACATGTCAATAATGTACATTCTCAATAGTGTTATTATACATCATTTGCTATGCCTCAAATATCACATCTATATTAGACTTCACAATCTTGCCTAGGCTTGTTTTGGAGTTGGTATTTTTGCCTTTTACATGTATGGTAAGTGGTACTTATATGCTATGCATTTTTCTTTCATAGTAATTATTAAATAGATATTGGACATATAGTGAATATCACATCTAAGGACACACACATTCTAAAAATAGAGATACAACATATTACTTTCTATAAACTTTTTCAAAGATCTTAATAGATACATTACCATAATATTATAGTCCATTATAGGTTATCGTCATACAAAATATGATAGTTGTGTGACCTAATTAAAAATATGCATTTTTATAGCTRGTATTGTGAAAAGTTACTACGACGAACATGAACGCCATAATATCTTTTGTGTTAAGATGTAATCATATTACGATGAACATTCAAAACTTTCACATAACGACCATAACTGTTACTTTCAGAATCTTTTATAAGTTACTTTTACCAGATATGTATATACCTTTTTCATTTCRAGTCAAAGGTGTTATTGTCTGTAGTAAATGATATTTTGTCAATTAAGCATGCCATAATGATCCAAAAGCTTCATTCGTCGTGAAGTCATACATTATAACAAATTCTTATAATCTAAAAAGGTTCAAAAAACATGTTTATTTGCTCGTGTACAATTGAAAAGTAATAGTAGAAATGACTCATATAAACTATAACTTAGTGAATACATGTATAACAAATGACTTGTACTATTTAGAGTGTGCATCTATATACTTGTCTAACTTATTTTTTTCTTACCTTTACTATCCAAAAGATAGATGTATTAATTTATGTATCGTAGAGTAATTATAAATTGAGTTTCCATACAATAGTAATGTATAATGACATAGTCGTGCTTTATTAAGTCTACCATCATTTGTATTTATTTGTAGTTTAGAAGCTAAATTTGATATGCAACTCATATCTATGTTATAAACTTCTCCTAATTGATATTTTCTCAAGATCTTTATCATAAAAGCACGTAAAACAATTTGTTAGGTTGTTTTTCAATAGATAACTTGTAATTTATGCATCCCAAATATACTTTAATAAAAACTTTGTTCTTTATTTTGTATTTGATATATACTTGTTGTCCTTTCATGGCTAAGAAACCAAAAGATATGATTGCAAATTTGTCTATAGACCTACAATGGTAAGGATAAACATGAACCAATATAGATATTATATAGCAAACAAAAAACCTTATAATTTCAAAAACTAAGTAAAAGAATTACATGGAAAGGTATATACTTATAACAAAATTTCATGCAGCAACATCAACAATGTTGAAATCATACACCTTTTTACTTAGTTGTGATATAATTTAATAAAGTATGATAATTAATATTAAATATTTTTAACATCTTTAATTTAAATTTGCAAATGCCATTTGAATTAGCAACAAAAAGCCACATAGCAAATGGTAATATTTCTAATGCACAAGTTTTAGTTTGCACTAAAGCATTTGTCTACCTCTTGGCAATAAGAAACAATAACTAATTACTAAACCCCTCATTCTTTGGCTGAAATCCATAATGCATAATTGAAGACTAAGATCYAATAGTTCTATACAACTCGCTCATAATGTCACTATACGTAAAAAAGGAAATCAATTTTAGCTGACCTAATAGATTCAAGAACCTCTTTGCCCTTAATCAAAATAATACCCAAAAGATCATATGGTATTGAGTTTAGTTATCCAGAGTTCCTATGAGACCTCAACTCGAGAAGGTGTTTTAGTTTAAACAATATGATTGAGGGAGAAAAAGGAAAAGAAAAACAAAACAAGGGATGGAGTGGTTTGGAAATAACTTATTTGTTTCATATTATATTCTGGTACTAAAATTTGATCCATTTCTACAAAATTCTCTTACATCTCTCTGCAAAAATATAATTTCTTTCTTAAAAAAACACTCATTTTTAACTTAAATTTAGACTGATTTGAAGAAGAAAAATATAATTTATTGCTCATGTGATGTTATTGTTTCACTTACTACTTTTTCTTTTGTCATTTAAGCTTAATGGAACTTGAAAAAAATGATTTTTTTAAGAATAATAGTTTTGAGAGTCGATGAGCTACTTCTGTTCAAGCCACGTGAAGCCAACTCAGTCGCTCCACGCAGCACGAGAAATACAACGTTTCTAGAGAGATAAAATCTATCGAAATATGATATGATCATTACTGGAGAAGTTTTAAAAAATATGTTGTGTTTGGGAATTTAGGAGGCTTCATTTAGCGGCCTAAACCGCTACATATTAATTTCTTTATGAAAAACTTTTCTTGAATTTTTTTCAATAATATCCCTAACATATTTAATAGATTTTGATAGATTCTAACACTTTGTTTTGTACAATTTGCGAAGAACTAATAAAGTTAAATTTTTTGATGATTTTTAATTGAAAATAATTAATTTTTTTAGGAATATTGTTGGAAAAAATTTAAAAGAAGTGCTGCATAAAAGAATTAGGTGTGTTACATTTAACAAATGTATAAAATTATTCGCACCAACTCTTTTATTTGTTCTTCTCAAATTACTTACCAATATAAAACGATACCAACTTAAGTTTTTTTTTTTTTTCAGTGCACTTCTCCCTACACCTTTTGGCTTATTAACTATTTCTTATTCACGAATATGACAATACATAAATTAAATTAATCTATAAATTAATAAAGATAATAAATTATAAACATATATTAAATTATATTTATTTGTTTATTGAGATTAAATAATTACGTATATTTACAAATCTTTGAATAACTTCTAAATTCAAAGGAACAAAAAATGATAAAATTATAAAAATAACAAAATTAASAGTTTTGTTAAATTAATTATTAAACGCTTTAATTAAATTTAGCATTTAGATTAATTCACTAGCTTGGCTCAGTTGGTGAGTGAACCGCAAAGCTAAAACAAGTTTCCTTTTTGACTTTATTTGTTGCGCCATGTTGAACTCTAGACCAGGCCTTCCTCAAGAAACAATTACGCTCTACAAGCATAACCCGGATTAAATCCAAATTAATCTTATCAGCGTAGAAATATTGGATATCAAGAGAAAGAAAAAGAAGAAGTAGCGTGTAGATTTAAACATTATAAGTTTTAGAGTGTTATTCCAACCATTACTCTACTTTAATAAAATCACTAATAGTTACTTTAACTAGCTTTTTTTTAAAAAAATTATTTTCCTTTTAATTGATATTTCACACATTTTGGATCCATTTGATAGTGAAATTCAATACTCGAACCAAATGAATAAAGATATATTAGGAGGATTTCAAAATATAATTTTAAAATATCTTCATATCTTAAATTCCTCACAAATCATCCAATGAATTTAAGTGATAAGATAACATTTATCACAAAACGCACTGAAAATATGAATTAAATAATTTTTTATTTACTAGACAATCTTAGCACCATCAACTCCTTTCGAAATACATATGACCCATCTTGACTTCTAGACCATTCAATTCAAATATTGTTACAAAATATAGGGCACATTGAAATATTCTTTCATGATAATCAATCATATAAATTTATATATTAATAAATATGATACATAATCAATGAATATTAAATTATATTTAATTTACAATTACTACAATAGTTATGAAATTTTAAAAACTTTATAAAATTTAAAGAATACGGAAGTATGATAAAATTTGAATTCGAACTACACATTGCAGGTTTCTTTGTAACGTTTTGAAAATGGTGTTAAATAATATTTAAATATTAGACAAAAATAACATTCACAGTGTGATATTCTTTTGATGAAAATGGGTACTTTCACTCTCATGGAAAGGATTTTTACTATAATTCTCGTCTATCTATCCTATACATTTAACTTTAGTTGACATTCGAGAAATATAATTAAACTAAATATGCTAAATGAAAAYTAGTTCGTACTAAGAACGTGAAGTCAGTATATGTTTTTGACTTGCGTGGGCTTAGAGGTTATATATGCGCTCAAGGAAAATTCATATATTTCTRATTGCATTCGTACTTTCTTTCAATCAAAATGATGAATATAATTTTCTCCATTCATCACATGCGTATAGAAATAATGTTGTGCATTATTTTTCTTTCTTTTGTACTTTTTCATTTTCTATCCTTTTATGGATGTAAGAAAATTCATGTTACCTGACTACCGAATCCTCAGATTGGACAATGTTATTACATAATCAAATTTGTTTTAATGTATTATCAATAATTGTCAAATATATATATACATAGTAAAGGATGATAAATTTTCTAAATAAAAAGAAAGTACATTTGATTATTCAGGGCTCAGCAAAACCACCCCCCACCCCGCGGGCCCCCCCGGGTAATAGGGCTTTTAAAGATCTCTAATTCCGCTTGGAGAGGTTGGGCTGACGTCCGCAGTGCCCTAATTGGGCTTTTTAAGATCCAAATTGCCTTTTATTTATTTAGTTTCGTGATTTCTYGACTCGGGTTGCTGAAAAAGGTCAGGTGAAAGTATAGGCGGGAAAGCAACGGTTTCCAAATCCCTAGGTTACGTCCACCGGATGAACAATGCTTCCTTTTTTTCTTCCGGCGAATCCGCAGTTGTGAGATAAGATGTAACTATGAAGTTTATTTCATGTGACCTTTTTACGTTTCGCGTTTATTTTGCCATTCATCTGGGCGTTATACGTAAATTAAGGAAAGTCAGTTACGGAGGCTTTGATTTGGATACTTTCCTTGACTGCCGTTACAGAGGCTTTGATTTGGATAACTTTCCTTGACTGCCGTTACAGAGAAGGAGCCTCTTTGAATCTGATATTGGACACTACGATGTTGTTGGTGGCAATCGTGAATGCATTTCATGGGCTGTACTTGGGGATTGTGCAAGGTTACTGAAAGCTACTGGAGAGGTATGTGCTCATMGCTAATGTTTGCGAGATAATGTTGAAGCATGACTGGATGATTTCTTTGGTTTTTGTTCTTTAAGCATTATTTTTTCGCAATATATTGTGCTAAAGAATGAAATCCTGCTTTTTTCTTGATATATGGTGCATCTTTGTTGTTATGTTCATGGCTTCTTGATCATTCCTGCTCGACCCTGTTGGCATTATTGAGATGTTGATTTCCTCCTGCTTTACTATTCAGCTAGAGGTTTAAGATATGCCTTTCTTCTATTAGGATGGAAACAAAATCTAATTGGGAGTTAAATGTTSAAGGCCTTCTATATATATAAAAATATATGGACTTGTCTATCTCTATTTGCTTAAAGGAAGTAGACAATCTGAATTCTATCTCGAAGTGTTTGAGAGGGCCTTCCTTAAGTTAAAAGATGTTTGGAATTGTTTTTCTCCAGAGTGTCAGTGTCTCCGGTTTCAATCCTTGAGCCTTTGGAATGGTTAATGTTGGATCGTATGACGCCTCACAGCACTAATCACTTTCCATTTATTAGCTTGCTTCTCACATGAAAGGTTATCCATAGAATTTCACAAAGGTCAACAGTTCTTACAGGAAGAACCTTCAAAGGTCTATGCACACTGCTTTCGTTTTTTGCTTATGATCTTGCATCAGGGGATGACAGACACTAGACTACACAGGCTGTCATCTTCAATTCTTCATGGAACCTTTAACGTGTTCTAGATCAGCTATGGAAGAAAGAAGAGAACTAGTTTAGCCTTAAAGCATAAGTGTTTCTGTGAAAAGTATTCATAAAATGTCTTGTTTAGTTAATTGAAGTTCAGTTACAAATGAACAGTATTCTATTCTCGGGCAGCAACCTTGACAACGTGTTTCCTGCTTCCTCCACAGTTAATAGTATTACTCAAAGTTGGCATCCTTTTGATTTATGCCTAATAAAGCTTTATCAGTAAATGATGTTGATTTATGTTCCTAAGTTCACTGCACAATTTTGATGGTTGTTTAAGCATGATCTGACCATTTTGATGACTTGAAACCAATAGCAAGTTTTAAGTAATCATATTAGTAGTATCAGTATCAATCAAGAATAACTTTAGTTCAACAAACAGAAGAAGCTCAACATCTATAAGCTTTGCAATGTTCGAATCCTAAGCAACAAAAACATTAAAGGTACTATAAAACCCATAACTATTGTGAAGTAGATGCAGAAAAAGTACRCTAAACAATTGAAACAGTGTATTATTAGCCCTCAAGGTAAGCAACTAAATTTCAGAATTCCTTTACAAAATAAAACACCTATTCAAGTTCCTTGACATTTCAAATCAAATTTTCTACTTGGTTCTTTCTCAAACTTCAGTTTGAACGACATTTTGACAATTTGAGAACTTACTATTCTTCCAGTTACCGGTCTGGCAACCGGGAGCAGATTTTGATGTCATTATACATGTTGCAAAAACAGCTGATCCAACAAGATATAACATGCCTGCACTAAGGTTTAAAACTTGTCATCCATTTTCAGGAAATGCTTAGAAGAGAGAACTTGCAATAGCTCATAACGAAGGAACTCCTTCTTGTGGATTACCCAGGCAACACAAACATCTAAGAAATGAAGAGCCTAGACCAAAGTTATTTACTCCCCAACCGTGAAAGGTACAATCAGACTGGTTTWTCTTCTAAGGTGAGAGTGGAAAAGCTATGGAGGTTTGGATTCGTGGTGACCCCTCTCTGCCTGATAAAGAATGTTGATGAGGCTCAATGGTGTCTACTGGATGATGTGAAGCAAGCAAGGTATGGAATTGCTGACCTCTAATTCCTTGTATAACCAATCATATCAACCATTTCAATATCTGGAAATCAGGAAAAATGAAGCTAGTGAACTTGTCATTCAACATTGCAGGAGGTCTTTTTTGGGTAAATGGGTGTTTCTTCCTACATGTAGCTTAGGAATGAGCACTAATTGTTGAAGGAAATCCAATACTAAGGATTGAACATTTGTGGGAGTTGTAAAGGAATCCAGAACCAGAAGCTTTTTCCTATTACAGTTTTTCCTTTTTCCTTTTCCTTTTCCCCTTTTTTTGTAAAATAATGAAATTCTACTTCGGCGAGCTTGGGATAGGAACAAGCTCGAAGTTGATTGTTCAAGCATACTATTATTAAGGGGTCTTCTTATTTTTCTTTTATTATTTCTATGTCCATGAATTTAACATATTGAAACTTTAAAAAGATTAGGCCATRGGATGCCATTTTCCTATTATTTCATGAAAGGACAAAAGCGAAACATATTTTCTATTACGCCAACTAATCAGATGGCCATAACCAGGGGTGCAACTTGTCTCGTGGAAGCTATAGCAAGTGATACTAGATCCTCAAATATAGTCAAGCTTCTGTTCTATTCAAAATATCTCCTCATCCCTGCTTCCTTTTAGAAAGCCTCGGATGGCACTTTTGTATTCTCTTCTTACTTGCCTGCTTTTGTATCTAATTTGAATAATGTGCCTTTTCAGCGGTTGCATTTGGGACTGGGTTTAGCATTTCTTTGTCTCGTGAAGTTCTCTTTTGTATTTTTTAGCACCAATATCGGGATCCCTATATAAGTTGGCTCTTCTGTGTAAAACTGATTCTGCAATTTATCCATGTAGAGGGCATATTTATCAGGCCGGTCAGTTGCATATGTTGCTGATACATGAGTGAGATTGTCTTTTAAGTTTCTGAAGATATATCAACCGTAGTAATGGTGCTGCGATTAATCCCAATCCAGGTTGCCTTGGCTTTCTTTTTTTTTCACCTTGTCTTGAATTCTGGTTACAGACCTGGTTGTTTTTCTCTGTGGATACTTTTGCTCTGTTTGATCGTATTGGTGGATGGAGAATTGAATTTTGGTTGGGTGGATGAACATGGATGCTCTAAAAAAGATGAGGTGCCTTGGTCCGAAAGTGGGTGTGAACATCTTAGAAAAGCCTGAGTTGTTGTTGTACTCCAGCTGGGATCATGGTTGCAAGCCTGCTCCTTTAGGAACAAAGATAAATTGAGAATTTTCTTAACATTGATTCAAATTTTTATTTCACGACAACTAATGAGTCGATTTTTAGGTAGACCCTGCAAAAGGGTCCATTTACTAGATAGGTATAGAATATTCTTTTTGAGTGAAGCAGATTTTGTATGACCCAATTGTTTGTTATTGTGAAGTTTATCTTTTTATTCCCAAATGGTATCCCTTTAGTCTCTATATTCCCATCGGTATGCTTCATTCCCACGGTTCAAGACTTCAAGGAAACAAGCAAGTACAATGGGCACCCCTTGTGCTTGAAATTTTCCTTTCCGTCCTTCTCCTTTACATGCTATTTTGCATGCAGTATCCCGGAAAAGTCCATGGGAAATCTGAAGTAATCTAAGGGGAAAAAAGCGAAGGGCAGGGGAGAATTGGTCCAAAACGGAGGAGTCGGGCCATGCACGGTGAAGTGCGGAAGAAAAAGAAGCAAATGGGTTGTGCCCCAAAAGTCCCACCGGAGCAGAACTAGCTAAGGTAGTAGTAGTACGTGTCCTGCTACCGAATATTGATTCTCTGCAACAGTTTAGGTGAAGTGATTGATTTGGTGGTCTACATAGAGAGAYAGAGAGAGAGAGAGAGAGAACAGAAATCTGAGAGAGAGTCCTTCTGTGTGTTGATTTTTCTCTGATCAGCCATCGCAGCACGCTTTTGATTTACCTGTGCATGGGGTCTAGTCTGCCGATTCACATAGCGTGCTTGAATGCTTATAGCTCTAATTACTATCTTTTCCTATTCTATTCTTTAGGATTTAATTGTTTTTAATTCCTTTTTCCATAAGTATTTAGGGGGGAAAAAAAGAGAAACAAATTTTGTACTATGGACCTATCGAGAGTGTTTTTCATTTGATCATTAGAATTTAATGTCAATATTTTATTTGAGTTTTCTGAAAAGCATCTTCCTTCTTTAAAAATAGACATGTTTTGTACAAAATTAGAGAAATATATTCCACTAATAATATTTTAACTATCAAGGATAAAATGATAATTTGAATAAAGTTAAATGTTTTTCCAAATTTTCATACTAATTATAAATATTTAATTACATAGACAAGAATGAAATTTTTTATTCGTTTTCATATTACAAAAATTTTAAATTAATTTTTTATTAAAAGTTCGATTGAACGAGCATCCAAAGACTAAATAATCTCAAAATGTGTGAATGTCGCGTCTCAATAGAAAAATATTTCCAAATTTTCATACTAATTATAAATATTTAATTACATAGACAAGAATGAAATTTTTTATTCGTTTTCATATTACAAAAATTTAAAATTAATTTTTTATTAAAAGTTCGATTGAACGAGCATCCAAAGACTAAATAATCTCAAAATGTGTGAATGTCGCGTCTCAATAGAAAAATAAAAAATAGTTTCCATACTAAGTATGCGTGAAAATTTAATGAGCAAAAGAAAAGTGTAATACAAGATGCAGCAGATGACAATGAAAACGAAACAAGAACAAGAAAGAGAAAAGTGGGGGCCCACTGGCGTTTACAACTTAACTGCCGGCGCAGATATCCACGTGRTCCGTATAGTGTTTATTTTTCCTCACACACTCACACGCTTCTCTACCGATATCTGACTCGAAGACGACGACGACGACGACGACGACTTACTGCGTCTTCCGCCGCCGCTTCATTCAATTCACTTCTTCATCGCCGCGGGAATTTTGTCAACAATTCCGTTTCCCATCAATATCAACATCATCATCTCAAGAACTTCACTACATSTATTTTCCTTTCAACACGTGTCCTTCTGTTCTTTGTGTTCGTTCTCATCAAACTTACGTGTTCTTTTGCTTCCTCTTATCTRAAAAAAATTTCAAGAATCACTKGACCATAGATATTAAATAACTATAAATACACCAATTATTAATTCATAATATTTTGAGTTCCAACATATGAAATGATACAAATAATATTAGTTAAAAAGTTTTCTTTCGATAATATATTACTCTCGTATTAAATCTACAAAGTTTATTAAAAATTTAACGATTATTTCATACATCATCCTTTTTATTCGTTCTTTATAAAATAATAAGTATGAGGATGATTAATGGAATTAATCAAACTCACCATAATTTTTAAGTATGAATGAGGTTGACTACAATAAAGCTACGCGTCTAGAAATCTTCTTTTCTTTTTTACATGTTTTAAAGATTTGGTCGTTTAATGTAATTTATCATTTCTTATAAGATTAGGAGTAAAATTATTATTCTAATACTAATTTTAAAAATTAATTTCCTCAATTTTATATATTATTTGAACATGATGTGACACAACTTTCGAAGAAATTTATAAGACTAAAACAAAATATTAAATAAAAGGTTATCCAATGCATTATCTTAATATTGTAATAAAGGTTAAAATTATATTCGAGGGGTGTAAATATGGAGTAATTTAATTACTTATAATATATTTAGCATTTTATTTTTGTAAAGATTCGATTGAAACTTTATAATATTTAGTAAAATTTATTTAATAAAAAAGGGATATAATAATAATTTTTTATCCTTGGGTAGSYAGGATGAAACTTTATCAGTAGTACTCCGGTCATTATTAACAATATGGTAATAATGACGTCAACGTAGGGGTACTGTACAATTTTAGACTATTCATTTTGACAGCGCCCGTATC